>VZDJ01000011.1:841549-1091401 GCA_008694505.1 Cyanoderma ruficeps
GGCTCCCACCAACTAGGATGTTTGATAAATTAAAAGAAAAAAAAAAATTGAACTCTTCAAACTAATAAAGTTAGCAAGCACCTGCAACCTGCACTATAAGTGGTGAAACAGGAGGGAGAAGTGAAGATTGGAAGGGTCAGGGACATTAACCACTGTCTCATTCTTGGATACAGCAGATGTCAGGGGTATTTGACAGCCTGTCAGGGAAAAGGGCATAGTGCTGTTCTCCTTACTGCCTCTCATCCAGTTGTTCTTTTGGTTTTTTTTCCATGCATGGCGTTTCATGTAAGTAAAGAAGCGTGCAAGAGAACTTTCTGCAGTTACCAATGATAATGACCTTACAATTAGAGTGAATTACTCAATATAATGAAGTTCAGTTGTTCTCATGACTAGTTACACCTTTGTAAATAGTTGCCCAATCTATTTGCAAGATAAGGCTAAAAAAGCCAAGTTTCTGCTGCTCGTGTATCAGTAATTTTCATGGAAGTTTATACACATTTATAGAAGGTAATGGCTTGTTCAGGGCCTGTATATTTGGTTTCCCTTTTCCCTGCCTTTTTTTCGTTTTAAGGTTAACTCTAGCTTTTCTTCTGGATAAGCTGCATTACTGTGTCAATGGCAATGTTTATAGAAAAAGCTTTAGGGATAATCTAAAACTACCATAAATGTAAAATGTAGCTATTGCTTATCAGGTTATTCTGATTTTGAGCTTAGAGTTCATGTCAGTACCATTTGGAAGAACAACTCTGAAAGAGATTGCATGTGCTCCATTCCAGATAAACTCAGTGAGTAATGCCTCAGTTCTTCACTCAGAAGCCTGGGGGGAGCCTCACACAGGCACATTTCTTTACTAGACAACTGTGGGTACTTTAATGCCCTCTATTGTGCTCTGTTGCAGTGGCATTCTGCACTGAACTCTATTCCACATAGACAATTCCAACAAAGCCGTGAGTGAATAGAGTATGTGATCCTGGGTGTGATGGAAAACATGAACTGACTGTTCAAAAGACCATCCATTTTTTTAAGGGTTACAGTCATTGATCTGAAAAACGAAAAACATCCAACATGAACAGGTATGTAAGCAGGGTGTCTTGGAAGGAGCTAGTGGAAGCTGTTTGACCTGCTTTTTGTATTCCTAGATCTCCAGTGGGGAGAATAAGAGGCTGGACATGGCCTGGTCTCTTAGGGTGGCCCTGCCTCTCTGGCTAGAGGAGGAATACAGTTGGTGGATGTCTTGCACCACACTAGTGGCAGTTTGAAAAAGAATGGTCTGGTCTGCTCTTCAGGCTGGCAGCACAAGGGTAATGGTAGATCTGAGTGGAAGGGGAAGACATGCAGAAAAAATCAGGGCAGGGTTGCATTTGAGGCCCCAGCCAGCCTGAACTGCTGTGAATTCCCTGCTGATATTGTAGGAAAGGAATGTGGGTTCTCATTATGCTCTTCCCATGCATAGCCATCATATCTAGTATACAGGGTTCTTCAGAGTCTCAGGGACGAAATCTAATGCTCTACAGCTGGCTGATACTCTTCCCCCGCCTCAACTGCACAGGGAAAAAGGTGATCTGTTTGTGTGGCTTATCTTAGGTTGACTTGTTCTGGAGCTGTAAATTGCTTCAAGACTCTTCAAGATGAAGGACTATGTAAATCTGGGGCAGTTATCAATGTAGATGGAATGCACATGCAAATTAAATACTATAAATGTGTTTTGAATTAAATCAATGTGTTTTTGCTTGAAAATTTGGCATGTGATTAATCAACGTGCTCTGAATGGGTGCAAGTACTAGTGGTGTATAGTGCCAAATTTTCTAAACAATTTAGTACCCATTTAAAGTACCAACCTAAGTCCCTGGAAAGGAAACCCACTATTAAATGAATATTCTCATGAGCCTTCTTAAAAGCACTATTTGAAAGCATTGCAGAGACCATCATGTTTTACTTTTAAGCCAGTTCTAAAGTGTAACCACCTCTGGGCTGAAACATGCCAGCTGTTTAGCAATGCCTGGTTGACCCTGCCTTCCGTTTGAGGAGAAGTGAATAACATAACATATGAATTCAAACCACGGTGGGTTTTAGATGACATATTGCAATTTGTGTTGTAATTTGATGAAAAAACTAGCAAAAACCTGATTCATTTGATTTTCACTGAAATGCATATAATACTTAAAGGTTAGACAACTTCACTGAGCATCTAAAAGCTGATAAATATTCTGTCTTGATTAACACTTTCTTTTCTTGTTTGAAAAGTTTTTTCTTCCAAACAGTGTTTAATTTTACAAAATATGGTAGTATTTTGTAAAAGCAGTGCATACCTGGTTTTAAGTTTTAGTGATGCCTCATCTTGATACTGCTTTTTCAAGTGCTCATTTGAGTCTTCATTGCCCTTCCACATATTTTTAGTTTTTACCTGCACAAAGGCATATGGTTTTGAGCAGTGAAAAATAAAGATTAATTTGATATGCTATGGTTCTTTTAAATGCCACTCTTCTTGCATGCTGCTTTTCAGATATGAAGTGTTGTTATCTAGTAGTGTTAGCTCTTATTACAGATTCTCTCTCTTCCAAAGCATTTTAGGAACTCAGTGTTACTCTGGAAGGTACTCTTGCACAAGCTCCTCTGTCTTTTTCTTTCACCAAATGTAACAGTTGAGGATTAAAAAATCATCATGTCTTCTAAAGTTTTCATTAAATCCAAACCCATCCAAACCCAGAATAATTTTGATTTTAAATTTTTATATGTTAACTGAAATGAATAAATGGGAAGTCCTGGATATCTGTCCCACCCAATGCAGTAATATCTTCAGTAAGAGAAGAGAGAAGACTGGGGGGGTTTGAGAGTCTTTTAAGTGTTTCAATACTTTTGCCAATAATTTGTACATATACATACATATTAATATGCATTTACCTGATTTTTGTTTTCCTGTTAAATAAATCTACATCCCATCCATAGAGTATGAGAACCAAATCAGAAGAGCAGATAATAACATTCCATTGCCATGGTGTTTTTCTGTGGATTTTTCCTGTATGGTGTCTAAAATTTATTAATAATTTGGTATTTCTTTGGGGATTTTTCCATTCTTTAGCCTACCATAGGTAATGGAACCTTAACTGACTGCTTCCTCTTTTCTGACTTTGCAAGTCCAGGGAATTCTATCAGGAAAATTGTAGTTGGTTTCATTAAGATTAGCAGACATTAACAAAATTTATTAACCCAAGGCGATTTTACCTTTATCTGTGTTTGGCTTCTAGACTCACTAGATAGAAAAGATCATCTTTTCAGGCCGACACCTACTACAGCTATTGTAGACGGATTTAAGTATGACTGATTGTATAGCCAGCAATTATAAGGGGGAAATTTCAGAATAAGTTGCTTTATCTTTAATTTTAAAAAGAGACAAAAGAACAGGTGTAGTGAAACTGCTGCATTTTTTTATTCTGATTGTGTAAAGATTTAAGGCCTGCAAGCATATTCTGTACTGCTATTGAAAGTATATTACTGTTAAAATTACCATTGAAGAGCTTGGTTTCTTGACCTCACCAGAGGCATTGCAGATTGATGTGAATTCAGCTGTGGGCTTCATGTGCCAATGAGCCATTGTGAGAGCAGGAGTAGTCAGGAATGTAAACCCTACTATAGACACAGGCTGAAGGGATCAAAATAGTGTAAATTTGGGGAATGTAGTCCACATGGGGCCTGCAGAAGTTGTTTCCCAGTCATCTGTTTATGGAGGCTCAGAGGCTTGTTGTTTCCATTCAATATTTGGAGCTGTTCTGAGATGGAATAGAGACAATATTTCTTAATAATTTGGTCAAATCTTTGGGTTTTGTGTGATGCTTCTGAGTTTCCAAAGCTAGCCATTGTTCAGGAGACTCTATCTGGGGCTTATGTAGGACAACAAACATGTGAGCAATCTCTTCTGGTACAATGTCAAACTTAAGCCAAGCCTCTTTTGTTATGAAATCTTTTCCTGTTTTTCAGAGTCAGCAGGACAACTATCTGCTTCATCTACCTTACGAAATGAACTTTCCAAAACCAAGAGAATGTCACACTTACTACTGCACTATTTTGGAGCAGCTAGATCTCTGAAACACACGTAAGTGTAAACAGAGCTAGGGCTCTGTTCTCCTAGAGCCCTTCTTCTCAATCTTGTTTAGCTAAAAATCATGATTGCCAACATTTGTTTCCTGTACCTTTTGTCTCAGTTGTCTTGTAATTTTAGGGTAAATGGACCATAGACATTAATTCAAGGCTGCAACAGAAATGTACTTAGTGATCTCATTGTACCTCTCTGTTCTTGTGTCCCAAAGATTTGGCCAAAAATCAGGTTAGGAGGTTTTTCGGTGATATGGAGCCAGGTATCTTGCTTGTTCACAGAAAAGATAATTCTTTTTTTCCCCCTCTGAATATGGAGAAATCAAGCGGAAGGTAACTCACAACTTCAAACCTTTTTCACATCATAATAAAAGCTGTTTAAATTTGCTCCTTTTTTTCCATTCTATGTGGTCAGGATTCATATAAAAGGCTTTTTTTTCAAGCTGTTCTATTTTCTTTTTTCTTCTACTCTGAGGCAATTGATCCTTCAGAGAATGAATTCACATCAAATCACCTTGTGCTACTGCTCTGGGCAGCAGAGAGCACTTACATTGATTCAAGGACCATGTTTGTTTCCGCTGTGAATATACTTTCCAAAGCTCAATGGCTTATTTGCCTGCAAGCTGGCTGTTATCTTCATGGACCTTCATCCTGATAGCATAACCCTAACCCTTCAAGCTTAGTGACTGATTTTTGCATAAAATAGGGAGAAGATATCTTAAAATATTGCAATAGGCACATGAATATTAGCAACGAGACTTAAAACACAGACACATGTCAAGAATTTCCAGTACAACTGTTTTGTAGGCTGCTAGGTTTCTCAATCTTAAAAGCTCAGAGTTTCTCAAAAACAAATGTGGATATATAGGTGTTAGGATGCATTTGCTTTATTCTTCCTTTGACTAGTAATGTATCTCCTTTTTTTACCACATTGTTTATATTAAAGCTTTTTCATAGCTTTATAAAGAAATGTTAATCTGGCTGAGTGATACAGCTACTGGTCATACCAGCGCTAACTACCTGAGCTCTATTTTCTCCCCAGCCTCCCTCTAAATACTGCTTTTATTCCTCATGGGTTTATTGTAACTCTTCTGCAACACCCCTTTTATTGACTCAAAAAGCTAGGGTGCAAGCTGCTCTTGCCAACTCCTTTGCAGAAGGTCTTGGCCCAGTCTCAGTGAAAGTCAATATAAATCTTTTGACAAATGGGAGGAGGTTCAGGTTTTATGGAAAGAGAACATGTGATAAAGAACTCCATAAGCCTTCTGTTTTCTGCCCCATGCCAAAATGTTGCTGCAGTGAAATTTTATTTTTTTAACCTTTCCATGCTAACAGCATTGAGACAACCCTTTCTCACCCAGAACCACCCGTAGAAAGCTCTTGGAATACAGGGAAAATCTTCAGTAGTTCAAAGTATGAAAATCACATTCCTTATTTCCCCAGATGGCCTAGAAAGAACCTTCAGACAAAGATTAAAGACAAGTAGAATTCTGGGCTCAGTTTAATGAATATCATGTTGCTAATAGCTCTGAATTTGCACTGGGGCACAGGAGATCAGACCGAACTGTGAGCTCTAAGGCAGCATGAAACTGTCAGCCTGTGTCGAATACTTAAGCTGCTTGCCACTTTCTTTGTCTTAGTTTCTTTTTTCAGAGCAGCATTATGGACTTGGAAAAGCAGAAGAGGAGAGACACAAAGTCAACAAAATAATTCCAGGGTCTAGCAGCCTAGCTGTCCTACCATCTGTTTAAGAGGACAAAACATTAAAATAAAACAAAACTTGTGGTCCAACAGCTATGTCTGCAAAGAAGAAACAGTGCTATACTTTAAATTCTAGGCAGCACCCTTTGGATCAAAATATTACGACAACAGATAGCAGTGACCACATTTAATGGATACTCACACAGCTACGCCGTGACTCAGACTGCTTACTGTTGTTTGGAATTGAAACCTGAGAGCAGAGAAGCGAGAGGAAAAGAAACCTTGTGTTAAGCTGGCGTGCACCAGTGAATAAATGGCTGGCATTTGCAAAGCTGCATTGCACGGAAGCTTTTAACAGTTTGCCACTGCCAGCTGATGTCTCTTTAAGCATCACTGCCAAGAAGCCAAAACTGAAAGCAGGTGCAGGGGCAGAGGAACTGAATGTGGAAAGGGAGAGAAAGAAAGAACAGTACTTCTGTTGTTAAAAATCTCTTGCTTTCATTAAAACCTAAACAAAGCTTTACTTTAAACTGGAATAATAAATTTTAGTGTGATAGACTCCTGCCTATCCAGTTTGACAATCCTCTTACTTTTTTACACTGAGGTAAAAAAACTTTGTTGAGCTTCCCCCCCACCCCCCATAAAGCCTTGGATTGACTGAGAGAATGCTGTATACTGATTATGGCAGCTTTCTTTTCGAGATTGAGAGCATCTGCTTTGTAATGCCTCTTGTTCCTTCCCCCAAGCAAAGTGCTTTTTACAGACTCCCACCCCCATTAGTCCAGGGCCTGGGAACAGAGCAGTTTCCCCAGATCAAGTCTCTGTATTTGCTGTGCCATGTCACTGGTTCAGGACCTTAATGCCCTGCTGTCTGATAAGATGCATAGCAGGAAATATTAGGTGCTAAGAATTTACATTTGTAAATACACTGATGTAAGGGGCTGCTGATTATTTTATGAAATACTTTCTGTTCCTTTTGTTAAGATCAGTTATAAAAAGCATTGAGAGTGTTATAGGCTGTATATTAGTGAGCTCTGCAAGAAACTTTGTGAGAGATCTTTGCTGCCTTTAGGATACCCCAAAGACAAAATACATTCACTAATTGTAAGGAACATAATGCCAAAGGAAGAAAGATAAAATGTCTTTTTATGAAGGCAAAACCCCAAAACCTTTAATTGCATGTGACTGAAGGTGGAAAGCTTTTCTGAAATTCTTTGCTAAAATCCTTAATTTCTAATATTTCGTAGTTACTGTTCCCACAAATTATAGAAAAGGTGTGCCACTTTGTAGTCAGAGCTGTAAAATTGGGAATCTTTATTGGTTTTTTACCCTTTAAGGAATTCCTACTCTTGTCACCTAAAATATTTTCCTTTCTGGTTTGGTTTTCCTGAAGAGTAAAAGCAGCAGCTGAAGCCATATACTGAGCAGAGTTAAAATACCAAATAACTCAAAATAAAATAAATCAACATACATGAATGCTTCTGTGTGGCTTGCATTTTAAAATCCTTCCTTCCCACATTCTAAATACTATGATTTTTGATTTTTTGATTTTGAAAGCTATATTTTTTTTATTTTGTTTTTTTTTTCTGGCTCAGGAGAGATTGTTGAAACTAACTTGATGACTGTCTTACTGTTTAGAAGCAGCACAGTCTTGAAAATTACTCATTTTTCCAATTACACAGACTGTGTATTCTAAAGGAAAATTATTCTACTTTTTCAGTTTATATAGCGTATTAAAACACTTTTATATTTTCAGTGACAGTGAATTTACTTGTCTTAAACTTTTACTTAATATCCAACTGCTTCTTACTCCCTTTTAAAAAGTGTTCAGGAAATTAAGAGCTGAGATACAGGCATGTGAGTATTTCCACCTGTCACTCATCTTTATAATGGCACAAAATGTAGTGGTTTGAAAACAAACCAAGTGAGAGGCTCCAAGTCAGGGAAAAAAAAAAGTTTAATAAGAGAAAAAGAAAACAAGGTAGAATAAAAAATAAATCCAGTAATACAAAAGACCACTGACAGAGTCAGAATACAACCTGATCCGGGTGATGGAAGCAGTCCAGATGAGGTGGTCTTCCTGAAGCAGTGATCCCGTAGACAGGTCTGGTAGCTCCAGTCCTCTGGGAATTCAGTCCTCCTGGGGCTGCTCAAATCCCTGATTATATCCAAGTGAGACTGCCCCTCTCCCTCCCCCTGGGCGGAGCATCTCACAATGGGATGGTGAGTGATGCAGAAGAGTCTTGATGGCCCATTAGCGAGTGATTGCTCCCGGAGGCAGTTATCTATGAGTCATACAGCAAGGCACCTGATGGGCCATTAACAGAAGACAGTCCAAGGGGAGGGGTCTGGGAAACACTGCTTCAGCAAACGGCTCATGAAGGTGGTGATAGAATACTTCTGCAAATTCTATACTACAACCCAGGACATAATCCACCCCTTATTCTATTACCATCTACATCACACCCAAATCAGTACATTCTTACAGAGATATCCAATATACATACAGAAGGAAACCTTACACACTGTTCTCACTTAAAATTATGTCTCCCTGTGGTACACAACGGGTTTCCCCATCTTTCTGCATTACCCACCAAGTGTAACCAGGTCCTTGAGCAAAGACAATCCCACGGATGGGTCTGCCTTTGCCTGAGGTGGGATTAATCCAAACAGTCTTTCCTAAAATGCCCTTCATGTGTACCACAGGGACTTTGTCTCCATCCACTGTGTGTAGGGGTTCAGACTGGGCAGGACCACCTCGATTGATAGACCCTCGGGTGTTGACCATCCAGGTGGCTTTGGCTAAATTTATATCCCAATTCTTGAAGGTCCCTCCGCCAAGTGCTTTCAGGGCAGTCTTTAGTAGTCCATTGCACCGTTCAACTTTCCCGGCAGCTGGTGCATGATAAGGGATGTGATATATCCATTCTATACCATGTTCTCTAGCCCAGGTGTTTATAAGGCCGTTCTTGAAATGGGTCCCATTGTCCGACTCGATTCTCTCAGGGGTGCCATGTCTCCACAGGACTTGCTTTTCAAGGCCCAAGATGGTGTTTCGGGCAGTGGCATGAGGCACGGGGTAAGTTTCCAGCCATCCAGTGGTGGCTTCCACCATGGTCAGCACGTAGCGCTTTCCTTGACGGGTTTGGGGAAGGGTGATGTAGTCAATTTGCCAGGCTTCCCCATATCTGTACTTCAGCCATCGTCCTCCATACCACAAAGGCTTCACTCGCTTGGCCTGTTTGATTGCAGCGCAGGTCTCACAGTTGTGGATGACCTGTGAGATGCAGTCCATAGTAAGGTCCACCCCTCGGTCACGGGCCCATCGGTATGTTGCATCTCTTCCCTGATGACCAGAGGCATCATGGGCCCAACGAGCTAGGAACAATTCTCCCTTGTGCTGCCAGTCTAGATCCACTTGTGATACTTTCACCTTGGCAGCTTTGTCCACCTGCTCGTTGTTGCGATGCTCCTCATTAGCCCGGCTCTTGGGTACATGCGCGTCCACGTGTCGAACTTTCACGGTCAGCCTCTCTACTCGGGCGGCGATGTCCTGCCAGATGTCAGCGGCCCAGATGGGTTTTCCTCTGCGTTGCCAGTTGGCCTTTTTCCAGCGATCCAGCCATCCCCACAGAGCATTAGCTACCATCCATGAGTCAGTATAGAGATAGAGTCTCGGCCACTTCTCTCGTTCAGCAATATCCAAAGCCAGCTGGACAGCTTTAAGCTCTGCAACCTGACTTGATCCACCTTGTCCCTCGGTAGCCTGTGCAACTCGTCGTGTGGGACTCCACACTGCAGCTTTCCATTTCCGGTTAGCACCTACAATTCGGCAGGAGCCATCAGTGAAGAGAGCATATCGTCTTTCAGTCTCCGGTAGCTCATTGTATGGTGGGGCTTCCTCGGCACGTGTTACTTGCTTTTCCTCTTCTTCAGATGATAATCCAAAAGTCTCACCTTCTGGCCAGTTTGTTATAATTTCCAGAATCCCAGGGCGATTTGGGTTTCCAATACGGGCGCGCTGTGTAATGAGGGCCATCCATTTGCTCCAAGTGGTGTCAGTGGCGTGATGCGTGGAAGGAACCTTTCCCTTGAACATCCACCCCAGCACGGGTAGTCGGGGTGCCAAGAGCAGCTGTGTTTCAGTGCCAATCACTTCTGAGGCGGCTTGAACTCCTTCATAGGCAGCCAAGATCTCCTTCTCTGTGGGGGTGTAATTGGCTTCAGAGCCTCTGTAACTTCGGCTCCAGAATCCCAATGGTCGGCCTCGAGTCTCCCCAGGCACTTTCTGCCAAAGGCTCCAGGACAAACCATTGTTCCCAGCTGCGGAGTAAAGCACATTCCTCACATCTGGTCCCGTCCTTACTGGGCCAAGGGCTACTGCGTGAGCAATCTCTTGCTTGATCTGAACAAAGGCTTGCTGCTGTTCAGGGCCCCAGTGGAAATCGTTCTTCTTACGGGTAACCAGGTAAAGAGGGCTCACGATCTGACTGTACTCAGGAATGTGCATCCTCCAAAAACCTATGGCACCTAGGAAAGCTTGTGTTTCCTTCTTGTTGGTAGGTGGAGACATGGCAGTGATCTTGTTGATTATTTCTGTGGGAATTTGGCGACGTCCATCTTGCCACTTGACCCCCAGGAACTGGATTTCTTGAGCCGGTCCCTTCACCTTACTTCGTTTAATGGCAAAACCAGCTTTTAGCAGAATTTGGATAATCTTTTCTCCTTTCTTGAAAACCTCCCCTGGGGTGTCTCCCCATACAATGATGTCATCGATGTACTGCAGATGTTCCGGAGCCTCGCCCTTCTCCAGTGCAGCCTGGATTAGTCCATGGCAGATGGTGGGGCTGTGTTTCCACCCCTGGGGCAGCCGGTTCCAGGTGTACTGCACGCCCCTCCAGGTGAAAGCGAACTGGGGCCTGCACTCTGCTGCCAAAGGAATGGAGAAGAAGGCATTGGCAATATCGATGGTCGCATACCACTTTGCTGCCTTGGACTCCAGCTCGTACTGAAGCTCCAACATGTCTGGCACGGCAGCGCTCAGTGGTGGCGTGACTTCATTCAGACCACGGTAATCCACTGTCAGCCTCCATTCTCCACTGGACTTACGCACTGGCCATATAGGGCTGTTGAAAGGTGAATGAGCTTTACTGACCACCCCTTGGCTCTCCAGTTTACGAATCATCTCATGTATGGGAGTCACTGAGTCTCTGTCAGTGCGGTATTGCCGACGGTGAACTGGTGCTGTGGCAATTGGGACCTGTTGTTCTTCCACTCTCAGCAATCCCACCACAGAGGGGTCATCTGAAAGACCAGGCAAAGTATTCAACTGTCTGATATCTTCTTTCTCCACTGCAGCTATCCCAAAAGCCCAACGATATCCTTTTGGGTCTTTGAAATATCCATTCCTGAGATAGTCTATGCCAAGGATGCATGGGGCCTTTGGGCCAGTCGCAATGGGGTGTTTTTGCCACCCTTTTCCAGTTAAACTCACTTCTGCCTCTAACATAGTCAGTTGCTGGGATCCTCCTGTCACCCCAGAAATAGAAATGGGTTCTGCTCCCATATACCCCGATGGCATCATGGTACATTGGGAGCCAGTGTCAACCAATGCCGTATATTTTTGTGGGTCAGATGTGCCAGGCCATCGGATCCACACAGTCCAGTAGATCCGATTGTCCCTTTCCTCTCCCTGGCTAGAGGCAGGGCCCCCCTATTCCTGGTCATGGCATACATTATTCTCTTCCTGTAAATATGTTCCTGAGGTCCCTTCAAGGGGATCAGTCATATCATCATTCCTGTACTGTCTGGAGTTCTGTGCACGAGAGACTGGAGCAGCATTGATTCTAGATGGGCTTCTTGTGGTAGGTGTTCCTCTTTTCAGCTCACGTACCCGGGCTGCTAAGGCGGAGGTGGGTTTTCCATCCCACTTTGTCATGTCCTCTCCGTGCTCTCGAAGGAAAGACCAGAGGTTACCTCGTGGTGTGTATCCTCTCTCCCTGGCTGGGGGGCGCCTACTCCTAATGGCAGAGACTCTCGTCGGTTCTGGTGAGATATGGTAAATTTCTTCCTTAAGTTCTTTTTTCAGTTTCTGATGGCCTTCTTCAATCAAGCTCCGGACTTGCTCAGCCAGTTTTGTTTCCACAGATGAGACATGGGTACGAACTGGGGCGTTGACAGTGTCCTCGTAAATTCTTAGTTTGTTAGCCAGGACACCCACCCTGTCCTCACCTTCCCTCCATTGCAGTGTTGCCAGGTAACGTGAGTACATCTCTGGTCCAAGCCGTGCAAATCTCAACCACATCCGTGATGTGCACCGGACACCATCTGGGCTTTTAGGAAATCTCTCATCTTCTGAAAAAACAATCTCCAGCACAGCCAATTCCCTCAGGCATCGGATACCTTGTTCTATTGTGCTCCATTTTCCTTGGTGCACTTGGAGGTCTTCTTTACAAAGGTATCGGTCCTTTACACTTGTTAGCAGTCGCTGCCAGAGGCTGAGAGGTTCTTGGGTTTTCCCGATCCCCTGATCAATGACCACATCCCGGGAAAGTGATCCTAGTTGCCTGGCCTCAATTCCATCCAGAATGGTGTCATTGGCTGCAGCATCCCAGATGCGAAGCAGCCAGGTCAGGATGGACTCGTTGGTCTGGCGAGTGAACTCCCTTCGCAGGTCACGCAGTTCACCCAGAGATAGAGAGCGAGTGATGATCTCTGTCTCTGTCTCTTCTGCTGGATGCGAGGGTCCTGCTGCATCCTCGTCAGTCACTATGCGGACTGATTTGCTCTTTGATTTCTTCTTCTGAACGGTGGCAACTGCTACTGGTTTAGGCTGATCCTGTTCGGTGACAGTTTGCGTGGAGATGTTGACGGCACCTTTGGTTCCTTTCTCCTCTGTGACAGTCTGAACAGATGTGGACACTGTTGCCTCATTTTTGTCTTCTTTCTCCTCTGTGATGGTCTGTGTAGATGAGGACAGTGTTGCCTTGCCTTTGGTTCCCTTCTCCTTTGTGACAGTCTGTGTAGACACTGATGCTGTTGCTTTGCTTCTTTTTCCGTCTTCCTTAAGAACCTGCTGCACCACACCATGTAGTGTTTTGATTCTAAGCATGGTGCGGGCCGTGCAGAGAAGACAAAGCAGGACTAACAACAATCCCATGCTGTCCTTGGCATCCAGAGGGTACTCAATATTTTCAAAAACTGCTGTGCCATTCCTGAAAAACTGGAAAAATTCATTCTTTACCCCTCCCCACAGGGGCTGGGTAAGACTGTTGACACCCCAGATGTAGCATCCTAGACCAGAACAAGAATACAGGACTGGGTATATATTCCGAATGATGTTCATTGCCTCAGAGTTTATCAAGCAATGGACAAAATAGATCACTAAAGCAATTTTAGCACCATACCCTGGTCTACGCAGGAGCATTAAGACCGGCAGATAGTGCGCCATGTGCGGAAAAATATAGAGACATAGGTATAGGACCCATGTAAGCATGCTGAGCATCATAGCGAACAGACGTCTCCTTCAATGCAAAATTGTAATTCTGACTTTTCTTAGTGCCTCTTGCCCCACGTTGGGCGCCAAAAATGTAGTGGTTTGAAAACAAACCAAGTGAGAGGCTCCAAGTCAGGAAAAAAAAAGTTTAATAAGAGAAAAAGAAAACAAGGTAGAATAAAAAATAAATCCAGTAATACAAAAGACCACTGACAGAGTCAGAATACAACCTGATCCGGGTGATGGAAGCAGTCCAGATGAGGTGGTCTTCCTGAAGCAGTGATCCCGTAGACAGGTCTGGTAGCTCCAGTCCTCTGGGAATTCAGTCCTCCTGGGGCTGCTCAAATCCCTGATTATATCCAAGTGAGACTGCCCCTCTCCCTCCCCCTGGGCGGAGCATCTCACAATGGGATGGTGAGTGATGCAGAAGAGTCTTGATGGCCCATTAGCAAGTGATTGCTCCCGGAGGCAGTTATCTATGAGTCATACAGCAAGGCACCTGATGGGCCATTAACAGAAGACAGTCCAAGGGGAGGGGTCTGGGAAACACTGCTTCAGCAAACGGCTCATGAAGGTGGTGATAGAATACTTCTGCAAATTCTATACTACAACCCAGGACAGCACCTCATTTGGAGAGTGCTAAGGAACTGCTTCAAAGTGGTAATATTCCTCTAACTCAACAGGAAACACAGTCTGCCTCAGTGTACAGGACGCTGTGTGGTGCAAAAGAGAATTTACAAATCAACAATGAACTCAGGCTGCACATTCATCGCTCTGTAAAATGAGCAGTCCTTCAATTAGTTGAATTGATGCAGGCATTGTAGGATTTTCAAAATCCCTCCCCTAAGTTACAAGCTGTTTCCTCCAACTCTTACAATTTGGGGAGAAATAGTCTTATTCTGATGAAAACAAATACTCTCAAAAGAATCATACCAATACCTAGAGCTTTTTAGAAAGTCACCAAAATGTTTGGATAAGTACAGAGGTAAATCTGTGATCTTTTCAAAAGAGAGAATAAACAGAGGTAAATCTGTTGTGTTTTCTGTGAGATGCCATTGCATACAAGACTGGCCACATACAGTAAAACACTGAGGTTTTCTTAACACACAGGACTGCTTGGACAAGTAGGGAACTACTCATCAAACTAAAGGGAAAGAAGCAAATATACAGGCTGTGGACACTAGAACAGGTAACCTGGGAAGAGCATAGAGATGAAGTTTGGTTGTGTAGGTATGGGTGACAAAGGCCAAGGTGAAGCTGGTACTGAACCTGGCATGTGATGCAAAGAGTAATGGTGTTTACAGGTATGTTAAATTTTAAAAAGGAAGGTAAAAAAGGCAACCCTCCCTAGGATTAGGCAATCCTAATCAATGCTGGAAAACTGGAAATCACAGATGAGGAGAAGGCTGAGGTACTCAACAACTTTTTTGCCTCAGTCTTCAGTGACAACATCTCTTTCCACACCTTTTGAGTGTATGGACAGCAGGATAGGGACTCAGGAAGCAAAAACTTTTAATGTGTTTTTTTTAATGATCCTGAGCACCAAGTGGACAGTTGACCTGTTGGAGAGAGTCCAAGTTGATTAGAGGAATGGAGTAGCTCTGCTGTGAGGAATGGCTAAGAGACCCAGGTTTGCTCAGCCTGGAAAAGAGAAGGTGACGTAATTGTGGCCTTCCAGTACCTAATGGGAGTCTACAAGGAAGATGGAGAGGGACTTTTTACAAGAGTGTAAAGTGAGAGGACAATAGGGAATGGCTTTAAACTGAAAGACAGTAGGTTTAGATTAGCTATTAGGAAAAAAATATTTACTGTGAGGATGGTGAGGCACTGAAACAGGTTGCCCATAGAAGTTATGGCTGTCTTGTTCCTGAAGGTGTTCAAGATTACACGGAGCTCTGAACTACCTGGTCTAGTAGAAGCTGTGAAGCTTTCTATGATCCTATGGCCTTTTAAAGCCCTGTAGATCTAGTTTTGAACCTGCATGTGTAGTTTTGACAGGTCAACAGTTCTCATTAGGAACCAAACTGAAGTCTGCTCCAAGTGCAAATCCCATGTTTTTCCGTGTGGAACGTAAGCCAGACTGTAGCATGAGAAGAGAATTCTTTGAGCAAACTTCCAAGAAGTGTACTGGGTGAATTTGCCTGAGTGTGTGACATTTGGACCAAAAGCAGTGATATGCATTTGTGGTCTGTTCCCAAATATAGTGGGGAGTAAATGGTAAATGTGTAGTCTCTGTGTAGATGTTAGATATGAGGCCAAGAGGAATCAGACAGAGTCGTCTCATTCTGCTCTTCATTTTTATCCTTGAACTAGTATCCTCCTATCCTCCTATTTTGCTTTTGTTTTTGTTTTTAGGAGAATTTAAACTTATTTGAAAATAAGACATATTTCAAAGGATTATCACAGCAAAATGAAACACTGTACCTTTAAGCACTTGATCTCTGCTAAACTTTGCTATAACTTCTCTGGTTTTATTTCTGCAGCACTCAGGAAAACATTTGAAACTCTAAGCACTTTGCAGTTATTGTTCATGATTAAGATTTAAAACAATGAGTGTTCTAAGATAAATATGTATATATATTTGCATAGATAGGTAGGTAAACACACTCACACTCTTAACTAAAGTACAATAGCTCATTTGTACAGTCAAGAAACTGGAAATGGGGTACCTTTTCTATAAACTGAACAAGCATATAGTTATATATAAAAAAATATATACAGCCAGGGCCTATTAAATGAAACCATAGATGAAGTGAGCTTATGTCATCAGTCTTTGAATTTTGTACATTTTGAACACTATCCAAAAATTATAATCCACTGTTTGAAATACTATATCAGTAGAGAAGGAGAAATGATCTCCCCATTACAAACTTATAGCCTCAAACATTCACATCCTGCTGTAAATATATCACATACTGTATCATGTTGCTTATGGAAATTTTTTTTTTCTTTTAGTTTGCTGACCCTTTTCCTGTAGATTAATATTTGGCAAAGTAAGGGCTATAATTATTCCTTTCCATTTTACTCTACAAGAAAATGATCTCTCTATTTTATATTTCCATATTCATGATGGTCTGTATTGGTCAAATAATGAAATTCAATGCACCCTGTGGATGATGTGACTGTATGTGTGCTTGTGGCTGCTTTGTCTCTGAACTTTGTTTTGTGTGCTGTTGTACTTTGTGATCTTTACATGTAGAATCTACTTCTTGGATGGGTTCTAAGTATTATATGTCTAAAAGCATAATAATAACAAAATATATGCCAGAAGATCATATTATCTTATATATGATGATAACAAGACGAAGTAGCTCAGCATAAGAAGAAAATCTCTCTTGATAGAATCAAGCATGGTTGCTTCTGGGTATGTTATGTTGGTAGAGTGTAAGCAAAGAAACACTAAGCACCTTCAGGATGGGGTCCTCAAGCACCTGGGGCCCAATTTCCAAAGTAAAACACAGTATTAGGTCATTATTAGATTCTGGCATATTTTTAAATGTGAAATCAAAGCCTTTAAGTTTTCTTGCTTTATATTCTAGTAAATTGCAACAGGACCGTTCCTCTATAGCATAAAAATCCACTTTCATTAACAAAGCATTTTTTCATTTTTCACTTTAAGCACTTTTTTCAACAAGTATCTTTTTTTATTGGAATTTTTTCAGTGTGGAAACAAAACAGCTTACAAAGTATTTACTGACTGTTGACCATGGCATGAGAGAAAAGTTTCATAATGGCTGTTCTCATTAGGAGATTTCTACGTTAATAGTGCATTTCTTTACACCTATGACCGGTCAGAAATGTAACTCTGATTCACTACATTTTGGGCAGGATCATCTCTCTGATTTATGAGTTGAATACTCTCTTACTGTTATTTGCATTTCTTTTACAATGTTAAAATGTAGTGTTTATTTCTCAGTGCCTGTGACATTACATCAGTACCTAGTAATTGTCACATCTCATATCATTACAAGAAGTGGAATGGAGCAGGGTGTTCCATATAAGCAAACAGGTAGTCTAGCTGCAAAACAAGAGAACACAAACAGAACATAAAAACTTCAAAGCCAGGATCTCTGCAAGTCAAGATATATAGAATGGTAGTTATGGTTTCAATTGGGGAAAAAATGCAGAAAATTGTGCTACTTCAGATTTGTACATTAATTGAAGAGACAGTTGAAATGAAAAGGTTTTTATATAACTGTCCGCTGTGTATAAATAAAACCTGAAAGGTAAGGTGCGTTAATACTGAATACATTTATTTTCCTGGTATTGGTAGGTGATTCTGTTCTCAGATATGTATGGGGTCTTGGCATTTTTTCCCTACAGGTGTTGCAGCCAAGAGGATTGAAAAGTAGTTGCCTGTAGAGAAAAGTTTGTCTATGTTCAAACACACACTTTCTCTGCTGTAAACTTTTGAAGAAAGTTCTGAAGCGAGCCACAATTCTATCAAGTTTGCTACTGGACCTCTATCCCAAAGTAAATTTTATCATTTGGAGCACATTATTTTGGCTCCAAGTACTGTAATCTTTATGTTCTGTTTTCCTTCACATCTACTCACTTTCTTCGCTGGCCACGTGTACCCAAATTTACCCACTCCTTGGCAACACAGCAGTGTGTTTCATCTTATTGTAAGCTCCTTCTTACAGAACTTTGGGCTGAGTATAAGAGAAGCACCTAAGACACAGTACACAACTCTTCTCAGTTATGATATGAAGGCATTTTTTTCTGTCTGCTATCTGATTAGTGAAAAAATCTAGACCTATGTATGGGAGACAGAATCTCAGGATCGACTGTAAAAATAACTGTACGGTTATTGGTAGGTAATAACACTTTAGTCGAGGACAGCATACTGGCCTCTGCAAAGAGTTCTTAAAAATGAAGCTCCTACTTAGTCCCACTTGCTGCTGATACAGACTTAAAACCACTAGTAAGTTTTGCATGCAACCATTTACATTTTTCCTGGCTGTGCTGGAAAAAATAGCTGAAATATCTTGCTGCCTTACATATTAATGCTGTTATGGATTTATTATTTTCATGGATTTACACAGTAAAGTGGCCTAGACCCTAATTCTAGCATACTTTTTTCCCTTTTTCTCCACAATAGCCCCTTCTTGTTGCTCACTAGTGTCTTAGGTTGCAATGCAAGATGTAACCAGAAGTATTTATTCTATTACCATCTGTTAAAACCAGGTGAGGCAGTGTTCTTTATCTCTTCCATTCCTCATAACTCTGGGGGTGTATCTTCTGTTAATGGGCCAGCTGTTAAAACCAGGTGGGGTAGTGATCTTTATCGCTTCCATGACCCATTCTCCCCCCAGGGGGATAGCTTCTGTTAATGGGCTGTTGAGTCTTACTGCATGACTGATAAAGTTACATCATCCCATTGTGAGATGCTCCACCCAGGAGGAGGAGCCAAGCATTCTTACATGAATAAAAATCTGAGATTCAGAACACCAGGACAGCCTCTTTCCCACGGGCTTCCCAGAGGATGACCAGACCCATCTTACCACCACTAGATCTTCAGAGGAAAACTACACCCTTCTACAGTATCATCTCTGCTCCAACAGAACCACATCTGTCACTCCAGGAGAACTGCAACCACAATTTAATCAGACTGCTAGCAACACCCTGACCAGCAGAGTGTCAGGTTGTATTCTGACTCTGTCAGTGTTTTCTTTTTGTTTGGTTGTGGTTTTTTGTACCACTACATTTTTATTTTAATTTTCCTACTAAAGAACTGTTATACGGATTCCCATACCTTTGCCTGAGAGCCCCTTAATTTCAAAATTATAATGATTCTGAGGAAGGAGCCTTACATCTTCAAGGGAGGCTCCTGCTTTCCTTAGCAGACACCTCTCTTTCCAAACCAAGACAACTAGAGAAATCCTGCTTAATTCTTCTGCTTGTTCGTTGCGTTTTGAACAGTTGTTTCTCAGAGTTTTCTAATTATTTTGAAATTTCAAGAGGTCATTGGGCCACAAAGAAACTTACAAGACTGCTAACTCTGTTATTTCAGCAGTTAAACACCTTTTTGTTTAAGTAGGAAAAAAGCTATCTAAACCCATGCCTTGCCTTGCCTTTTTCTACCTCAAAGGAAAGAAAAACATCTATTCCTTGAATTTGGATGAAAAGTGGAATGTATAACTGTGCTGTGTATTTTTGCTCCTCATTGTTGATTATAATTATCATTTATAAATTACGGCATTATTCCAGTCTTCCCCTAGAATCTGGGTGTTCAGCTTTTGTTTTTTTAATGAACATTAAATTCTTACAAAGAATTTTAATGAACATTCAATTCTTACAAAGCACATTTAATCAGTAAATTAGATGAAGTAGGAGTAATGATCCTAATTTTACAGATGAGAATAAGAAACAGTGTCAGTACTCTGATCACCTGGCTATTAGAAGGAACCACCTATCATTACTGTGAAACTACACAAGTTTAGGTATTTGGTTTGGATAAGACCCTCAAACTGAACACAAATCTCACTGAGCCTAATCTGCAACACCGAAAAAATTACTGTTTTCTTAGAGAAAGTGGAACATTGAATTGTAGGAAAAAGCAGAGGCATTGTAAAATAAACTAATTTAACAGGTTGTGATAGATACGTATTTTTACATATTGAAATTTTCTCAACAAAAAGTATTCCCAAGGCAAGTATTTTCTCTAGCTCTACTAGCATGTTTCTAAACCAAGTATTTTTACTTTTTCTCCAACAGTTCTCCAATTTTCCCTGCCTATTCTAACTTCACCATTGCAATGAAAGCAATTTCTTACATTCTTGCATTACAACAAACGCACTTCTTTCCTCTGGAAGACCTAGGAATACAACTATCTTATTCTATGTATTGCCCAGTTTTCTAAGTAATGCTGTCTTGTAAATCAACTTGCACAGAATTTCAACTGCCCTTGGATTCTAACGCAGATGTATAGTAGCTCAAAATTATAATGGTTTCAAATCAAAAACCATGTTAAACATTTTTGGATTTGCAATGACATTCTCTATAAGTTAAAAGGAATTAATTTTCTGTAGATTCAGTAATTTCTAAGTAAAACCAGGAACAGAAACAGACACTTTTCTTTACATGGGATACCTGCAGGACCACAGATTCTTGTTAGTGGCAAGTAGACAGGACGAGGGTAATGCCTTTAATCTTTATTCAGTGGCTGCATGCCAAACACACATTGTTCATTCCAGTGTTTCTAAAATAGCTGCTCAGATAGCACTTTTGATGGGTCATGAAAATGAGAGACAAGCCTCTACTAAGGATGATAATATGAGCTACAAAGCAAAACCCAACAAACAAACAAAAAGTGTAAACAACCTTTTCCTTGGTGAGGACTTTCATAACATTGATTTTCTTAATACATTCAGTATCATAAATCACTGGAACACCTTTATTTTCAGAAATATAAACCTTATACATGGGTGAAATTATGGTCATAAAAAAGTTATTTTATCAGGAACTAGTAGTTCATTTTAGAAAAAAACCTGATGATCATTTGCAAACATTTAATAACAGAAGGAGAACAAACACAGGCTGAAAAACACTCCTACTCACTCCACATGCTTACTCTCTGTGTCAAAGAACAGCAATGGCAATTGTCTTCCTGAATTTAACCAGTTATCTTAGAAATAGTAGTATAAACAATAAAATAAAATCTGAATGAAACATTCACTGATGTGAAAACATATCAATAGTCTTTCTAAAATAAGTTGCCAATTAAAATCATGCAGTATTTTCTTTGGCATAATAACAGCTCCTTATATGTCATTATTAGCCTAATTTTCTTTGCTAAAATTTTGCATAATTAGTATACACACTGCAGTCTAAGATGAAACCAAGACATTACTTTCTAGTTGAACTGCAGATGGATTTGAGTCAAAAATTTGGAAAAAGTTCCAAACTTTTTCAAAGTTTGGGAATGTTTGGATCTGGTTTTGTGGTAGTTTTGTACTCCAGTGCATCCTGTGGAAGCATTCTTGTAGGGTTATGCAGGAGTTGGATCAGATCTTTAGAATATAATGTAATTAAGCAGTACTATAAATTTCTGTATTACAAGGGCATGGATTCTGTGAGGGGGAAAAAAGAATTGATATACTTTTCTTAAAGTGTAATCAAATTTCCAGCTGAAGAATTCTGCTTATATCTGTCGCTATGAAGACAACTACAAAATTGCCATTGTCAAAAAAATGTAAGTTTAGATTTGCTCTATTTGATACACCAGCTGAGTATAAAATAAAATGTGGGAAAAAAAAGATAATTTGCATGGTCATTAAATTAATTTATTCTTTGTAATAAATACATCAGTCACAGAAACTTCAGCTTTGTTAAGATCCTGTAAGAACTCTTACTTCTTAATGAGGCTTTTTTCCTAGCCAGAGGGGAAAAATAATAGTACCATATTCAAAACCTGTCCAGAATAAAATGGGTTTGGTTTTTCTGCTGCTAAGGAAACTGTTCAAATCAATTTCAATCTTTTTTTTTTCCAACAGAAACCAGACAGCACATCAGTTTCTGAGGATAAATTCTATTCCACCAAAATTTAAATAGCAGTGAGACTAGAGACCTCTAGAGACTAAAGCAAATTAATAAATGTGCTCACCCAGAATTTTTTAGTAGAAAAAGTGGAATCATTTTTGTGTATGTGTATAGAGTAGGAATATTAACCAGCTGCACATAACTAGATACCTAGTAATTACATAATGTGCATCTGATTTTCACCTTGAGTTTCCATAGACATACATGTCAGCTGTAGATCTGCGGTGCTATTTTCCTGTCTATTCTGTGTGTCACAGATATTTGGCCATCTTTTTTTCTCTGAATCTAGTGTTTATGCAGCAAACAATGCCAGCTATGAGTATATCACAAGTTTACTTCTCAGCACTTGCAGTTCTAGGGGTGCTTCTACCATCATATAGAATTGGCTTTAATGGTTATGAAAAGAAAATTACTTACAGAGAGGAAAAGTTAATTAAAGAAATGGAGCACGGGTTGAAAAAAGCATATAACTTTGTGGAAATGAGTAAAACAACCACCTCTTACTATTTAGAGACCTACCTCATGGAAATGGTGAGATTCAAAGAGGCATTAACTTCTTATTTGATTGACTATTGATGCTTTCTGCAAAAAAACAATGAAACATGCTGAGATGCAACTATTGAGTTATAAATACATGCAGGTTCATATCAGTATTTAACTCAAATAGTTTGTATTTTTATTCTTTTGCAAACTAGCCAAGAATTTTCTATTTCTTCCTTTTGAATTTTGAAAAATTTGAGAAGGAGCTGTTCTGTAGATGATCTCTATTTAAGGTTCATAAAGCTGTCTGTAGATATGGTGTGCCAAGGAAACCAAGTGCTAAATTCAGGGAGTACACACGTACTGGGTAAGGGGTAGGCTCTGCTGTGGTCACCATGCAACACTAAAACCAGATAAAAACTGTCCATTAACCTTTGCATGGAAGGGGAGAAAAGGTGTATAAGCTCTCTGATGTCAATAATTGCCCACAAAGCTACAGGCCAGAGACAAAGAGAGGTAAATTTGCACCACTGCAAGTTTTAAAATATCTCTCATTCTTTAAAGAAGCTACAAAATTCAGCACTCAGAGGCTGTCAGTCTGCCATATATCCATAGACTGAGTATGGCATGAGTACAACAATGTCGGAATACCGTCATGTCTTTTGTGGAGCTCAGTTTTTGTGGAGCAGTTACAGTGAAATGGCACTTCACTTTCCAAGATCTTTCAGCTCTGTCTTTCTCAATGAGAAGACTGACATCTGAAGGTGTGATTTTGTGACAAGTAAATTATCCTTTGGAAAGAGGACAAAACCCAAGAGCCTATTTAATGAGTGATAGTGAGAGGACAATCATCTAATTTTGGTTGCTATTTTCACTGAATGGGTTTTAAACCCAAAGCTTGGAGGGCATAGAAACTCTTCTGAGTCAGAAAGCAGAATTGGGCTGGCACCATAAGGAGCTGGGGATAATGCCACATGAGCCCTAGGATCCCAACCAGCAGACAGTGATAGGGTTCAGTTCTGCCAGCCAAGGCAGTCTGAGGACAACAATCATATCCAGCAAACTCCTCCATCACTTTTGGAAACAAACTCTTGTTTATTTCCACAGGTGGATTATCCTAGTCATCATTCTCTTTAATATCTTTAATCACACTAATATTTTAAGGATGCAGTATACCAGAAAGGATGTATGCTGTTCTTCTAATGCTCTGAGTTCTCATTGTAATCAATGTGGACACAACTTGCTGAAAACCCAGGCTGACCCTTAATTCTTTGTTAGCATCATTTTGAAGTCATAACTACTGAGCAGTTTCTGGTCTCTGCACAGGAAAATTCTGTGGCTTCTTTAATAAATCTGCATCAGAGCACTGATAGTCTACTTGCAAATCCATTCACAAATATTGTATATGTCTGAATTATTTCTGATCTTTCAATCAGATATTTAAAGGGCTTTTTTTACAGTAGATGTAAATGTCTCTGCATTATTGTCTCAGACTGGAAAAGGAAAAATGAAAATAATTTTTACTGTGGCTCTGTTACCTTCAACCGTGACACTTCAGTATCCTGTCTGCATTATGTTAAAAGCAAGTCATTCACTTGAGTATAAAAACCTTAAATTATGTGTCCTGCAATTTCTTAAATTTCATACACTGGACCATTTAAAAACTTGCAAGAAACAGATTTTATATAGCAACTGTCAACATAAGGGGATGGTTCTCTGATTTATAACTAGAAATAAAGGCTAAAGTTTCAGGATTGCCAACTGCTGTCTTGAAAAAAAAGCCAGTAACTGCAGTGGGGAAAGAAATGGAAGAAGTTCTTAGTTTACAATCATTCCCAATGGAACAATTCTTTGCTGATTACTGTTAACCCCTTACATAGGCTACTCTGCCTGTAGAAAAGGAGAAACTATGTATTCCTAAGGACGTATTGACTGTGAACTACTCACTGTCAAGATTTATCCTCACTGAAGAAAAATTATGTAAAAAAAATACCTTAGGAAATGCCAGTTGTTAAATACCTTGTGTCCTCTGTGATAGGTTCTGTAATTGTGTAACAGTCTTTATGTCTTGAGGGGAATGTGAAGCTATTGCTTTTGAAGTTAGATAATAACTCATGAAAAATATGAACTTCATCCAAATTAAAATTATTGCTAAAAGGTAAATTATGTACTGATGTTATATAGCCTGTAGACAGCTCCATCTGAGAGGGCTGGGATGGGTTAAGACTTACCTCCCACTCTCCTTCCCACTAGAGGCAAGACAGACAGAGTGCCTGACAAGAAGCTCTTCTTTATTCAGAAAACTAGTCCACTAGGGAAATGGTGATCTAGGAGTCTCTATGAGAGATACTCAATAGATGAGTCCAGGAAAAAGCAAAGGTATAGAGCTCTTTAGTAGCAATATAAATGCAACATGCTGACAAAATGCAAGTAATTGCCAGACAAAGCACAAAGGAATAATTGTTCCAAAATCACAACTGGAATAGAAAAAAATCATAGATGCTAGACTGGAACAGGAATGTTTCATTATACCAGAGTGAAATTCGGTCTGATGGAAAAGAATGAAGACAACTTCTCTTAATTTCAGGATTGCCTGAGATTTTGCATTTATCTAGTCTTCATGAAGATACACCATAGCTCTTGTTACCCAGATTACAACTATTTCAGAAATAAAAGTACCTGCCTTTGAGTTGGCATCACCCTAACTCAAAATCATCAGTACATTATCCCTCTCCCTCCCATTCCATCTGACTGCAGCTCTGTAGAGGAAGCAGAGCTGCATAGTCCCCAGTGGGATCTGTTCTGTCACTTTCTGCCTGCTTTGTGTTTCCTGTATTTCAATAACATTTTCTGATTCCATGTCTATAAGGATATTCTCTGTCTCTAGTGATCCATACTTTTTTTCATGTTGTTGGATTCCATAAGACTTTGATGATGTGGTTAGGGCTGCTAATCCCCCAGTTTTTAAAATCAAGCACAGTGTTTTTCTTTTGAGAAAAATTCTGCTTAGAAGCATATGCTAGTTTTGTGTATGTTTGTTCAAAACATAAAAACATCTTGTGGCATTTTATCCCCTGGCCCCACCTTGGTTTTCCATGCCCTCAACAAAATGATGCTCCAATTGAAAGTGTAGGTTTATTTACCTATGAAAACTGAGTTCTTCTTTGGGTAAATGAGAACTGGATGCAAGCTGAGCTTCATAAAACATCACAAATATTTTGCTTTTTTTCAAAATAATGAAATGCAGTGTGGGGGAGGTGGGGCATGGAAATGAAGCTATGTAAAGATGTGTCCTCAAGGTGACAGGGACATGGCAAGTTCTCTGAAGTATATTATAGATGATAAAGGATTAGATATAAAACTACAGGGAACTCATGGAGAAAGACTCAAAATGATCTTCTGTGTTTATTTTCAGAGTGTTCATAGGTAACACATAGATGCCTGTTCTCCAGGATACACACTGCATCTCTACTGTTGGGCAAGCAGGATAGCTAATGAACAGATAGAGAAGGATAAAAAAATAGCAATAAAACCAGTAGTTGTGAATATTGTTAATTTGGCTGTTTGGTTGCCAGGCATATCTAATAAATCTTATTTTTCACATCAACTTCCTTCCATTATAAAAGGAATAAGTTAGAAATTGCAGTGAATCTTCAAGGGTTTAGGTAGGCATCGCCTATGTATCATTTTAAGACCAGTGAGTAAAGTCCATAGATGCACAGAGACTGATCTGCTATTGTTTCACATTTTGTGAATGCAGACTCTGCAGTAAAAAGAAAAAGGAAAAAAAAGGGGAAAATTTTTTGAACACTGAAGGTATAGTAATACACCTTTTAATAAAGGCTGTAAAATCCAGCCATGGATATCCTCCAGGAACCAGGCAAATCCTAACATAGCTCCTGACAGATCAGTAAGTCAGGTAAGCCACAGCAGTTTTAAATCCTGTCCTTGCACAACTACAGTGAGTGAACTCCAGAAGCTAACTTCTCCACAAGGCAATTCTAGTACTCTGTCTTAGCTTCACATCTAAAATCCTTGTTTCTCCATCTGGTCTCAAACTTAATGATGATTCTATATTAAACGCACTCATACCCTAAGCACACCTCTGTCTGATCCAGTTCCTGCTGTGGATTACCAGCATACTCCAAGCTTGGTGCTCTAGCCTGGTTCCAGTTCTTATTCCAGATCACTACCTTTGCTCAGCTGAAACTATCTGGGCCCAAATCATATTTGGCTGAAGACCTCTTCTGATGTTAGTCCTTCAAATGTAGGTGGTAAACTAAGACTTTTACATCTTCTTTTTTTAAAAACTACAGGCCTACTTTCATGTACTCATCTGGTTTTATTCCTCTTCTGTAATACAATTTAAAGAAAACCCAGTGCGCAGTGCTTACAGAGTCTGGCAGATATAATCTTTTCTTAGAGATCTAATTTTAAAACGTTATCAGCAAAGGAAGGACTCTGTAGGAAATCAGTTCTGGAATATGGAGCAGACTGGAATATCTACTTTGTATTTCACCATTTTGTGAATGACCTTACATAGACAATTATATTGGTCTAATCATTTTACTGTTAAAGAAAGACATGACATAACTATTTTGAAATTAAAGCTCTTTGTGCTTCATGATTCATCTCATTTAATCAATCAGACCAACACTTGTAAGTATAAATATTCATCTTATGACTCCATGTAGTGTGGTTGAGATGCTGTCTGTGCTTTTGTTTAGATCCAAATCTGATTTATTGATAAAAGTGCATTGAGATGCACTTTATAGGTATTCAGGATTCCTGTTTGTGCCTTTTTGTTGTTTTTTTCAGTGATTAAGCTGGTGTTGGAATAGATGACTGGAAATCAAATCCCCTTGCACTAGCAGGGGTTTAAGCTAATGTATAGTACTTCTTGAGACAGGAATTTTAGGTGAACTTGTCTGAAAACCTCACACTGCCACACACTCTTGCACTGATGGATTTTTACTTTTATTTATATATACAATAATATCAGTAAAAATAGTTTCCTATTTTGCTTTTTAAGGTCTTAGCAGCTACTACTTGCAAGTCGCCACTGGGAAATAATTTCAACAATTAAGGCCACTTTTTCTTTCTTCCTTTCTAAGTTCTTTTACTAATCTCCTAAGTTTTCTGCTCGCTATTTGGCCAGAAGTTGTAAAGCTCAAAGATTTTTGTGGTTGTGTATGAGAAACAGCATTAATAACATACAAATAGTGTGGCTTTTCATTGCAAACCCATATAAAGCAGAGAAAAGATGATCGGAGATGATTTCACAACTGTTTACATAGGAATTCTTACAAGGATGACTTAAGACTGTGGCTCTTACCTGTAGCAGACTGTAACCTGTTACTCTGCAGTTCCAGGAGTGGCTACTGCTGTGGAATCTTATGCTTCTCATATGTGAAGCCATAGGATATTTTCCAAAGTACAAACTGTACTCTCAAATAATCTTGTTGATTGAGCAAAATTGCTTACACTACAAAAATATTGAAATATTTATTTACCTGCTATACGGCTTCCTAAATCATCTGCCATTGCTGCTTATCAGCAATTAAAAACCTTGTTGTATTTTTGGGATATCTCTTCATCCCGGGAATATCAGAGAATTTCTCTTTATACCACATATTAAGTAGCATCAAAGGAATTTCCCTACAATTATGTTGTATACATTTTATGAACATATCTTTCTACTTCATTTTGGATTTAGAAATTCCTAAAAACAATGACAAAACAATATGTTCTTTTCTTTCTCAATCTGAAAAAAGAATTTTATTAAGAAAACAACAATTTAATTTCTATACCTAGTCTCTGTTTAATCACCACTGCCTCTTCCTGCTTCATTCCCTGCTGCTTTTTAGACACTAACACACAATTCCTTGCTTATTTCCTTTTTCAGGTCACTTTGTTTCTCACTGTGATATTTTAAGCCAGAATTGCTATTTAAAACACTAGTTGCCATGTCTTAAATCCATAAAATCATGTTTAAAATGTCAATAACTTCTTTAAAGGGATTAATCTTTATCATAAATGCATTTGGGTGAGTAGTACTGCTAATAGAATCACATAGAAATTGTATTTTCTCTCAGGCATGGGTGGGGCACCGGGTATTGACTTCACCTGCAACAAAAAGAGATTAAAACAGAGACAGTTTGTGCTTTCTAACGTAACCTGGCAGCCTAAGAGTTGGTATTTTATGGTGGAGTAAAGTGAAACCACTTTTTCTTGTCTAATGCGACATGGCATAAGAATCAAATGTGTCAGTAGGAATGCTTGTTCACAAGCACAGTAGTTGCCAGCTAGCTAAATTTGGAGGAAAGAACAGAAATGGCCTACTTGCTGTGGGAAAAAACAATACTGTTCCATCTGTTCCCACTTCCCCACACCTTCTCCACTTAGGAGGGAGACCTGTGAAGGTTGTTCTGCCTTGTGGAAAGAAAACTGTGATACAGTCTCTCATGTGTTGGTGGAGCAGGGAACCCAATGCTGCATGTAAGCAAGTCTTTCCTCTTTGCTGCACTAGGAGGCAACAGATCCTTCCCCAGAAGAGAAAGGACCTTTGCCTAGGTTTGTTCCAAACACAAGGGAGAGGTAGTTGAACTTTGGAGCAGAGTTGGAAGAAAAATGATAGCTCCTGACACTGAGACAGAGAAAAGGACATCCCAAATCCTCCTTTCTTCAGGTCCTGTCTAGCCTCCTTACCTAACTGAAAGGATGACAAGCTTCAGTCTTCTAGAATGTCCTCCTTACAGGATCATAAGAGCTTCCTTGCAAGTCTGTTGATTTCAGGATTTTCTTTTTTCCAGGAGTCAAGGGACTGTCATATTGGACAAGTTTCTGTGATTTTACTAAGAAGCTTTTTCTGTTATGGTTATTGGCTCAGCAGCTCTAGAAATTCAAGCTGGAAATTCAAGCACTGGCATGCAAGATAAATATCCTTCTGCCAGCTGGTAAAGGAGAGGTGGGGACAGGTGATCAAGAAGGACTGGTTTATCAAAGAAAATCTAGGGTTCAATTAAAAGACAGGAAAGAGAGGGAGGTAAAGGGCCTGACAGCTGTGGTTTTCTGGTTAGGAAGAGATATAGTAGAATGAACAGAAGAACAGAAAGAGAGGTAAGGCTGTGAAAAAAAACCAACTGAAGACAGCAGAAAAAGTGATAGGAAAGATATATTGTGTGTTAGGGATTGGCCAGGATTAGAAAAATTCAAGAGCCAAGAGAATAACAAATATGGTGTCCAATTTTAAAGAAGGAAGGAGAGGAATAGCACTAAAATAGGGGAATTTGAATTGAAAAAGGAAAATTTGTGATGGTGGTCAAAGTGGGAATGGGGAAAAATATTAGAAAAGAGACATAAAAAGAGAAAGGAAGAAAACTCCATATTTTACTCTGGCTTTAGGATCTCGCTAATTACTACTGGGTGGTACTAATTTGGAGCCCTTTTCATTTAGCATGGAATATGCTAATGAAGAACAAATTAATCATCCGATATCTGGAAATATTGCAAGTGGTGAATTAGAAAGTTAAATACATCTTGTGTAACCTCCATGGGTTTTCACTTGTAATACCACACCAATTACACAGATCTTTCTATTCATAAAACACATTTGTGCAAGCGTTACCATCATAAATGACCCATTCTTGGAAGATGACAAAGAATATATTGTAAAGGCTTTATAAAACAATTATAACAAGTGAAAAACTTCTGCATTCCCTTCTTGTTATGTCTTAGGTACTTCTGGGAACAAGAAAAGTACTGAGTTCCTTATATACTTAACCACTACCGTGCAATTTTGAGCCTGACAAGCTTGCTAGACCTCAGCTAAGCTAAGGGAAAATAAAGTGGTCATTGTTAAACCAGAAGAAAAAACTTACAGCTGCTATATATGTAGGTAAATACATGGAAAATGGAGATGATTATATGCACCATGAAAACCACTAGTTTATGCATCCTACCATTTCTAGGTCACATCAAACTGCACATGGTTTGAAGAAGTGCAGATTTCAATTTAGGTAATGTATATGCAATTGGAGTAGAGCAGGGGACCATGACCATGACAATCTATCTCCTGCAGATTAATGAGTGGTGCAGGCAGGTATGTCATAAACTATAGCTTAATATGGAGAACCTCTCCGTTTTTCTCTCATTTTCACTAATGTATTGTGTGTGCTTCTAAGAGATTCACAGTAGATGCAGGGCTATTGCTTTTAAATGTTGCCTCTGATCCTGATAATGTCAAAATGTCTGAATACGCTATGCTCTTTTTAGAAAGAGCATCTCTAATGTAATGCAAATGCACATTGTGGGGAAATTCCAGCTGAGAAAATGAGGCCTTATATTTCTAAAACTATATACATGTCAATAGCCCATTATTCTCAAGTTTTAAACGTAATTGCAGCCCATCTTGGAAGGAATTCATGAAATAATAAAATACACTGGGTAGCAGTTACTGTGTCTTCCAGTTATTTTAATGCTCCCCCCCTGCCCTGCAACATGAAAAAAAAAAAAAAAANAAAAAAAAAAAAAAGGCAAAGAGAAAAGTGAAGTGAAAAAAAGTGGAGGAGAATGGAGTGAGGAAGGGAGACACAAGATAAAAATGAAACTCATTCTTTTCTGTAATGTGTTATTGGAACGCTCTGTGCAAAAATATGCTGGGCTCCTAAAAGGCATTACAACATCAACGCATCTGAAGCTTTTGTATAAATGTATCTTAGTCCAATTTTGTATGACAAATTATTTCCAGGCAATTAAGAATATTTATAATTGTTTTCTTTGGTTGGAACTTTCTTCTATTTCCAAATTTCTTTTAAGCTAATGTTTCTTTCTAAAGCCTGAACAGCCATCATTTTAAAAGAATTCTCTCTTAGTCATGTGAACTACTCCTTGCAACCATCTTTTTCTGATAAATTTAGCATGTGCATAGCACAGCCTTTATCTTCAGTATTGGTAGATTTTAAGGTATCATTATTTCATTGTGGAGTTTCCCCCCTGCTCCCCTTTCCTGGAAGAACTCCAAGAAACAGGTTATATGATTAAAAACAGTATAGATTAATATTAAGGTTTTGCTGAGCTGCAATATTTCTTTCCTTTCCTTGCTGTCTTTACTTCCCTCACAGATTTCCCTTAGCATGAAACCCTATGCTTCTCAGTAAATGAAATGTAAATGGTTCGATTGCTTAGTCACATTTGTAGGGTGGAGAACAAACACATAGACTTCCTGAATAAACCAGTATTTTACCAACTGCTTAAGAAGCTAAAGGACTATTATTCAGTGAATCCATGACAAATACTTCCTTGGAATACTAAATTTGAGATACAAATGTGTGTTTACTATAAATTCCCTCTGAAGACTTAAAAATGTGAATTTGGTTTGTCAGAGGAGGTGGTTTTGTGGAAATCAACAATCACACTAGAACCAACCTTCCTTCTCAGTTTCACATAAAGAAAGAGGTCGCTGCAGATAGTGCTCAGCATGCTTTATTCCCCTTTCAGTTTTGTTTTTTTTTTTTTTGCCTTTACTTAAGGGAATCTGGGATCTTTCTATCTGACTTATAGAGGTGCTGTTAATTATTTAAACCTTTCATCTTTCTTTAATTTATGTCATAGTATAAGCATAATTTCTAATTTTTATCTTCTTCTCATCAAGCTGCCTTTCTGTCATTGTTTGTAAGCCTGAGGATAGATGAAACTGTAAAATTAACTGTGTTTCAGTCTTTGAAAGAGAAAAAAAAAAAGATAAAAACCAGTATCCTCAGGACTTAGTGCCTCTGGTTGTTGATTAGTCCCTGCAGTAGGGAAAATTAAATTTTGTGGTTGAGACCCAGCATGCTTGGATGGTTTAATAATGCTGTGGCCATCATCCAATGGCTGACAACCAAGAACTGAGGTACTTTCTGTTCTATACTCCCTCATGCAACACCTGAAAATCCCGGGGCAAATCAAGCAGCAAATTAAAGCTCACAAAAAACCCTCACCTGCAAAGCATGTATAAAGAACTCATTTTAATGTTTTCAAGCTGAAGTCATTGGGACAGGAGCCCAAAAACCAGCAACAAAGGTATCTTGGTAAGTTCTGAAAGTATCTTTTTCAATTTTTTGTAGCTCCAACTGGGCTTGCTGTTTTAATGTATTTCTGCTTCCAACACAGTTAAAGCCAAGTATCTACTAAGAGCAATCAAGTCACACAAAGCATTTTAAAAGGCCAAATCAGTGATTACGACTACAGATAAAAATGAAGACCGTGGCTTCTCTAATGTAGTTAGTGTGAGGTTTTCCTTGCCAACACCCAAGTCTGGGTCTATCACCCAGTGTGCACTCAGGTGCTGCCTCTGGATTAACGGTCTAGGATGGGGCTTTGCATGACAAATACATCTCTTGCACGTTGGAACAGTCTCTGAAGATGACTATGTTGTGACCATGTCTGCCAAGCAAAAAAAGTTTTGTTACCTGTAATGATACAGCCAACTCTGTTATTCCACAGATAAAAAACAGAAGTGTGACATTGGGTCTGGATTATGCTATGTACAAAGTATCCTCAAAAAAAAAAAAAAAAGAATTTGTGTTTTTCTAGCCTCCAAGATTTTTTCTGCTTTGTTTTTAGTAAAACAAAACAGAAACCACAAGAAATTCAGATGGCAGGAAAACGGCCATTTTATACTTCAGTGCTGAGAACATGGTGGATATTTTTCTCCCCAAGGCAAATACCTTTACTCTCAAAATTTTGGCAAGTTCAGTTGGAATTTTGCTACATTTCCACTTTAATGCAACATTTGCTGATTAGAAAAGTGGTGTTTTCTTTTTGGGTCAGATATATTATTAGAAAAATCTTGAAGAAACAGCTGCCAGTTTTGTTCTGATTTAGACAGAGGCTTCAGTCACAAAGACAGCAATTTCTTCTTTAATCATTCACTGCAGTAGTATCAGAAGGCTGTATTGCAAGTGCTGACTTCAGAAGTGTATCCTAGTACAGTTTCTCTGGTGCTTTTCTAGAGCAGGATTGAATAGAATAGGGAAATGAGACCAGGCACTTTAGTGGTAGTTCTTTTAGTCAGATCATAATTATGACAATTATGGCCATTGAAATTCTTTCCCTGCCTTTAAATTCTCTTTATCAAGAGTGCTTGGGAAAAAAAATGCTACATAATCACATTGTTTTGTTTCTTGGCTGTTGAATCTACCAGTTTTGCAGCCAGTGGTCAACTTCAGAAAGTTTGATAAAGACAGAAGGTTATACATTTTTATCAGCTTTTCTCCCTGGAGGATAAACAACTGCAATTCATTTCCCTTTCTATACTGACGGGTTGCCCCATCATAAAGTTTGCCCAGACAAGTCAGAGACTACCCTGACTGTGCTAAATCTATCTAACCAGTCTGCAAACAGATACAGAGCAGAGCTGAGGAAACCATGCATATGGAACATTAGATAAAGATACAGAGAAATTTGTATTTATGAGTTTAAAACACAGACTTATAGAAGGGAGCTGGGGTTTAGGAATGTTGTTATTTGAAGGCATTTCTACACCATACAATTGAACAGCCATTCATTAGAATGTAACAGAAACCTGAACTGAATACACAGACTGTTGGCCAACCTAGGTCCCTAGGTATAAAATCTTTAAAAATCTCAGTTTGGAGATGAACCTTGTAGTTTAATACTATTTATTATTTTCCTACTTAGGTATTTGTTGTACTCTTTCCTTGTGGCAAGCCCTTTGTTCCAGCAAATATCCTCACATTTGGTGTTTTATGGATGTAAGGCCTTCTTGTTCTGCAGGTGGTGACTCAAGAATGGGACACTATAAGTGATCTTCTCAGGGTTGTAAAAATTATGTATGACACAGGTTTAAATGTTTGCCCTGAATAAAAGTCAACAACTTAATCTCATGTGCCAGTCTTCTAGTCTAGTCAGACTATCTTGCACCCAGGAGTCTGGTAGAGTGATTAGAAAAAAAAGAACTGCCAAAACAGAAGATATCATTTCCCAGGGAATTCAGTGTGTAAAGCCATGTTTCCTCCACATTACATCTGGACCAAAGTACACAATTTGAAAACTACACAATTCCCCCCCCCCCCCCCCCCCCCCCNTCCCCCCCCCCCCCCCATCCTCTTTTTTATCATGTTAAACTGTTGGGGGTTTTAGTTTAATTCCTTTGTTGGTTTCACTGTTAGTTTCTTTAAGCAAGCACTAAGACTTCAATAAGCTGTTCTGACACACTTTGCCCAGTTTAGACAATGTTTTTAAATCTTTACCCAGCCTTCTTTTCTTTGTTTAGTTGTTAGCCTAATGTCAGTCCTGGTTTCTCTGCCACTCAGAATGGTTGATGTCATACATTCTCAAGAGCATTTGCTGGTGCAGTCATTCCTTGAACTCTCAGACCTATTAGTAGCACTGTTTTCACAAGGGTGATTTGCATTCAGTCTAGATTGAAGTCCACTACGTGCCCACAACATAAAATGTGCTTGTTATGAACGAAGTATATGCAGAGCCTCTTAAGAATTCACCCGACATAATTAGATACACCCTGGTTCATCTAAATGTTATCCAAAGACTAAATATCTGAAGCTTTAATTGAAAAAGCTCATTAACTTTAAGTACAGCTAAAGTTGTTGAAAAAATCTCAGTGGAAATAGTAGGTTCTCCATGAAGACCAAAAATAAAAGCACATTTGAGACTGAAACTATTAATCATAAAGTTGACTTGCATATTTGTGCTACATTTGAAGTAGGTCTGAGTGCTTAATTAAAAAAAAAAAAAAAGAAAAGGGAAACAGAAAGGGAAACTTGTGCATGCGTGCTAACTAAATTTTGCTATTTTGCTAACTACTTGATGTAGGAGCCCAGTAGACAGGTCCACAGTCAACTTGAAACAAGCTGATGTGTGATACTTGCCCAAAATGCATTAAACTAATGACTGTTTCTGACTTATGGAATGTCATATTAGCAAACAAGCCACCATCAGAAGAACATTCAACATGAATATATATGAAATTTACTATTACACCCTACAGAATTTTGAACCCAGAGGTGAACAAGACTTAGTAATGTAGGTAGTCTAGTGTGCAATGCTGCAACCAGAGGAAGCTCTTATGACATAGATGGTATTGACAGTAAGCTGCCACCTGATGGGTCCCTTCCAACTTATGGGAGAGGAGATTGGAGGGGAGAATACCACTCAAAGGTGTGAGATACTAGTAGAGATGACAAACTTGCATAATATTTACTTGTGCTACAGAATGACCAGGATTGGCTGACACTATAATTTGAAATTCAGAAATATTGCTGCGTGAAAAACCAGCCTGATAACTTCAGAAGAATTTGGATGCAAATTGATGCAGTTGACATGGAACAGAGGGTGTTACTCGTGAAATTTGTGAAATACAGTTTTCAGAGTTCTTTGATATTATTTTTTTCCTTCTCTTGGGAACTAAAGCAGATAATCTTTTTGCTGCTGTTACAGAAGTGATTTTGAACATGGCATCAAGCTAGATTCAACACCATAGCTCTTTGTTTTTTGTTATTCAGATGCACATTAATTAGTCTGAAGCACATACCAGAACATGTAAATAATTAATGTTAGTGGTATTGGTAAGGTGTAAATCTGTATTAAGCATCTGAGAAATCTGGATGGGAATTTCACAGGATTTTAAAAGACTTTCTTAGTATCTGAGCAGTATTCTTCTACCAGCTTTTACTTGCCAAACCCCTAAAATATGACAGTTTTGAGAATTCAGCTGAGAATTACTCTCTCTTAACCTAAATGATCAAGAGTTATTACTTTCAAATTATTTCTGTGGGAAAACAAATATATGATCAGGCTTCAAACCACAACTGCCCTTCCTAAAATAAATAGCTCTTGATATTAAAATAAAAAGAATTAAATCTGAACCCAACCTCCCTTCTCTCTTCCTTTCCCATGGAATTATCTATTAGAAATACATTTTGGAGATATACAGATATAGTAGGTCACTGTAATGCAGTTATATCATTAATTTAAAAAATGCAAGTTAAGAAAATTATTTTCAGTATTTTCAGCTTTAAAACCATTGATATGCAGTGAAATTATAGAAACTAATAATACTAGAACAGTACCTTCCATTTTCTGATTCTTACATATTATTAATACCACAGAACAAAAATTAATAGACATATTTTGACTATTACTAAATTTCATTTCAGGCTTCATAAATAAAAAGAGAAGCCATAACTTTAGAAAGTCCTAATATAAAGCAATAAAATTAGAGACATATACAAAATATTATTTAAACAAACACAAATATGGTATTTGTTCTTTGAGTAATTAAACCATTCTCACAATTTTTACAGGTATAGGAGCTTGACTTATTTGTTCTAAAGTTCACTATTCTGCTATTTCCTTTCATATTACTAATTTTTCACATTCAGGTGCCCAAGAAAATATTGTAACTATGTAGGGATAGTTATATACAATTCATGATTTCTAAGCAATGCTCATTTTTCCCCTGATAGTCATGGTGTGAAAGTTAACAAGTTTTAAGACTGCTGAAAAATCTGCTAAGTAGATTCACTGGCTGTTTAGTAGATATTTAGTAGTTAGTAGGTGTTTTAAGAACATGTTGCTGGTACTATATTTAAACCTTTCACATAGAAACTGATGTCAACATTTTTGACCCTGAAAGCATACAGTTAACCTCCAAGTATTGATCTGAACATGAGGAGAATGTTCTGAACATGCTCATAACATTTTTAATCAGGCTGTTATTTTACTGCCCTAACAACTAAATTAGTGCATTATTAGAAATCTCTAAATTAAAAGAAAAGCAAAGTGAGCTGCTATTTTCTGTAATGCTGAGGGAAGAATGAACAAATTTATAAATGGGGTTGCTAAACCTAATCTATGCTTCAGAGAGTTCTCTTTTAGCTTTCTTCCAGCAGATTTTTCTTTAGGACTCATTAAACCATTCCCATTCATGAAAATATATGAAGAAAAATCAAATGGAGGTATTTTCTGTTGGTTTTGATGAAGTCCCTAGTTATAGCTAATGTTCATACATCCAATTACTTGGTTGGAATGTAAGAAGAAAAGTGAATATACAGTCTATTTGACATTTTAAAATAATATTTGGCATATGACACATATATTTCTCTTTTTGGGAAAAAAACCAGGTGTTCTTCAGTCTGTCCTTGTATATAGGTAAGTCTAAAACTCTTCCTCCTCTAAAATTAAAAAAAAAAATAGTTTAGACATCACAGATTTATTTTACTGACTCTTTTCACTCTAAAGTGGGGGTTCCTCTGTCTGGTCTTGGAAAAGTCTTTTCTTTAGTGGGTGAGGCTTTTTTTCCCCCTTTTTTCTCTCCACTGTTTCTGCTTGTGAAATACAAGCTAGTCAATTGGCAAACAGAACTACACCTATTAGTGTTCAGCTGAACTAAATACTGGATTCAAGACCAAATGCTTGCAGAGGTGCTGACCTTAAACTGGGCCCATACCATGGAAACTGGTTTATCAAAACTCTTCATGAATTAAAGTTACAAAAGTTATAATTAAGGAGCACACTTCTACCATCACATTTAATTTGCAATCAAATGAAGAAACCCCCAAAATTTAATGACTACTTTGATTCAAGAGCCATTTTATCCACATGTATTTAAAGCGAGACTGTATTTGACTTAATAATGTAGAACTACATATACATCATGTTCTCTGAAGGTATTACTTTCAAGTAAACATCCAGCCCTCTTCCCACTTGAAGGATGGTTTATTTCTTTTTCACTTAATGCTCAGATTGAAAAGGAAATAGGTGCGATGTTTACCTGCCTCAAGGCAACTGTATTCATACATACCTAACCAGTTTTGTTGAAAGGTACAGTCTTACCTAATCAAACCAAAAATCACATTCCCTGCAACGTGTGCTGGAGGCTTTTAAGACACAGAAAATGTCCACAAAACTCTCACTTTAGACAAGGAATAATGCATTTCCCGGACACTTTATAATTAGCATTAAAAAGTTAATGTTATTATTTTAAAGAAATGTTAATATAACACATGCTTGGAGCATTTTGAAAAGAATTTTCTCTACGACCCTCCAGTTAACTTGAGTTTGATTTTCTGGTTTGTTTGGGCTTTTTTAATGTTTTGTGAGATTTACTGCACACTCTTCAATCAACAAATGCCCTCCTGAGCCCTGAAACTGTCTTTGGAAACAGGATTGGGATAATACAAATCCAACAGGAATAATTTTTTTCCAGATGTTAAAGTGAGTTTCAAGAAAATGCAAACCAACAAGCAAAGTAATAGATGCTGAAGGTCTAAAATATGTTTGATACTCCAAACTTTTTGCAAGCTTTATACCTGCAAGACTATCAGTTGCTACAGTTAGCATTGATAATAAGTTTAAGTTATAGTCCTGGTTGATCTTCTGTGTCTGTGTTCCAAGAAATAAACCTTGCTAAAGGGACTAATGATAGAAATAAAGTCAACCAGGAGAAAAATAAATATGAAAGCAGGTTGATGAACTGATATGTAATCAAGCAGTATTAGATTTTTTCATGTGAGCTCATCCTATGAGTATTGAACAGCAAGGAAATCTGTTTCAGATCAGATGTTCTTCTTAGCCAGTCTGAAATGCCTCTCCTGACAAAGAAATGGGATATGAATTTTTTGCACTGCAAATTGTGTTGTTATGGTATAGCCATTGATTTTCCATCCCATGTTTTTGGTTCAATGTCCCTATCTGAAGACACTGATGGGTAACAAGTATAAAATTAGTCTCTAGAACTGGATTAAATTTATACACCAGGAACACTGTTGTTAGTCCAAGAGACTTAAAAGAGTAATAAGAGCATCCTAAAAAGTCCTCACTAAAATACAGTTTGGTCTGTAAAGAAATACTGTGAAAACTGTCCTCCCATTTATAAATTATAACTATTATCCTTCTTAAATCTTCTTCTTCCACATTTTTTAACATTAACCATAGGTAAGATTTTACTGTTTAATATGTATGTGATTTCTAGCCAAACATAAAAGACACAAATGAAAAAGACACAAATGAAAGAGAAATTTGAATGTAAGCTGGATTTTTTTCTAACTAATTTCATTCCTTTTTCTGTATTAAATAAAGATCTGAAACTGTAAACACTTAACAATCGTGTTGATAATGAATGAATCATGAAAGAAACAAGCTTATTGTCTACTAGATGGATCAGTTTCTGTGAAATAAAGAGAAAAAAAGTCTATTTATGTTCAAAACACAAAGCACATGTAACTAAATGGAAACATGGTGCATTTCTGTTCCACACGCATCGTTTCTACAGTTATTTTTCTGACCATAAACAAAATTTAAGATCTATTTTCTGGGGAAAGTGGTAAATTCCACTGTGTAATTAATGAAACAAAAAAGAGACAAAATAAAACCTTCTTGTTAAAGTCACTGAGTCAAATTCTGCTGAAGAGACAGTTACAATGGGTGATGTTTCACCATCTGTGAAGACCAGACATGGCCTTTATATAAAGCTGATTATAACTAAAACCAGGTGATGATTTCTACTTTGGTGATCACATCTTCAAAATAATCTCGATTTTTATGATTTTTCTGAAGCAAAAGGGACACAGATACTAGCAAATACTAGAAGGAAGAATTAGAAGGAAAGAACATAACATTGATACAGGGAAGATGTGCTGTTAATCAGATACATCAAGCAGGTGGTCTTTGAAACAGACAGGAAACATGGAGGCTAACTAGCTACATTTTTTTGAAAAAGGTAGCTGAGAGTATTTGGTGTCAGGCTACAGCTGCTAATGCAATTTTGATCATTACTGCCTTTAACTCTATTAATTTCTGCTTCTATTCATATTATACTGTGACTGTTTGCTCAGAGGGTATCTTTTATTACTTTGAAAAAGCAGCCAGAGATCCTCAATATTGACTTTCTTGGTTCCTTTAACTTTTGAAAGGGTCACATCTTTTACACAGGAAAAAATAGATGTCTGGTAGGAGATAAAGAAAGCAAATAGCTTTGTCATGATTAAGAAAATAGCTCTGGCTTACAGGATGAACACAGAGAATTGAAAAGCGATACCCCTGGGACAATACTTGTCTGCTCGTTAAGGATACTTGGTTCTGGGTGTTTATTTACAAGAACTCATTGTCTAGAAATAAGTGAGGGTGCTTTAGCTATTGGTTTCACAGTCCTGACTGCTTGAGGATATTTGATCAGTCCAAAAATCACCCCCAGCCATGGGCAAAGGCATCAGCCCCCGCAGCCTGCTGTGTACATTGCCCTTATGGAATATCTCAGTCCTAGCAGATATGATTAAGTAGTTCATATGAATTGCTCCTGCATGACTTTATCTGCCATAGCCAATCTCACGTTTAGACTCCTCAACCCAATCCACAAGCAATCCAGCAGCAAACAGTATGCATTTTTGTGTAGTATTTCATGGTTCTTCTACACAGTTTTCTGATTACACAATTTGTGAAATGGTCATTCATTCTAAGTCCTCCTCTAGTTAAACTGGAATAAATATAACCATTGTACATCCCAGGATTTGTAGGAGATTTTAAACCAGAAATATTAGAAAACCCCTTTAGACAGACAAGGCGGAAGTTTTCATTCTCTCCACTAATTCTTTATATAGCTATGGATTAACCACCTGAAAGTGGCTAAACTTAGCAACCAAACAACAAAGCAAAAAACTCTCTGAAATATTAAAATATGGTCTTTCACTCTAGCCAACTTGTTGAACTAAAATTCTGAAGACATCATAAAAATCCCATCTTGTACCGCATATGGGGTTGATCTGATGAATTCACTTAGTTTATACATCTTCGTCTTTAAATCAGGATAGTGCTTCCCTATCTCAAGGGAAGTGGTCACAGCACCAGCCTGTCTGAGTTCAAGAAGCATTTGGACAATGCTCCCCAACACATGGTGTGCAGATTCTTGATTCTGAGATTCTTGGAGCTGTCCTGTACAGGGCCAGGATTTGCGCCCAGTGATCCTTGTAGGTCCCTTCCAACTCAGCATGTTCTAGGATTCTATGATTCTAATACATTTTACTGCTTCTAATTTAATGTTGCCAACCAAAGATTTACGTATGCTTCTGTGTACTTCCCACTGTACACAATTTGTAAATGATACTCAAAAATGCTTGATTTTATCCAGTAAGTATGTAAGGACATGGTAGACATAATAATGCAAAGTAGTCCTTGGAGTAGGATCTTGTAGTTGCACCATCACAGAGAAATATTAAACCACTCAAATGAAATCTGGGGATTACTGATAGCTGGGTTTTACTGATAGCAGCTGAGAGATAGAATTCACAATAGCCTTTATCCAGCTCATAGTACTTGTGTGTTTTCGTGTTGATGCTTAGATGAGACTTCTGACTGTTCAAGGTAATGGAAGATGTACCCCAAACATAAATAGTATTTTCAGACTCTTACAGTTCACTGGCATGAGTGCATTTTAGTCACACTCAGAACACTTCTTTATTTTTATCCGGTTGGGAAGAAAAATAAATCAGTATTTCAGTGTGCATATTTAGATTGCAGAAATACACACTATTTATTAAAAGTATGTTTATAGTTACCAGATGTGATTAAAGTATATTTTTTATGCAACTGCACTGATGTAGAAAAGAAAGAGAAACCTTAAAAATCTCACATATAATGTCTCTAACTGCTCTGAAAAAGTAACATAAGGGTACACTGGAAAAACCTGCAAAATCATTCTGATGGTCTGATTCAGATCTCATTGCATTAAAAATCAGAAGGTACTCTGAGCATAGTAAAAATTGAATAGTTTTCAAAAAATATTTCTGTTTATTTTGCTTAGGTTTTGTTTAAATGGAACTTTTGGGGAAAAACCCCCTTTACTATTCTTTTTAATTTTAAATTTTATTTATATGTGAAACAATTGCTTCTGGTGAAAAATGTTGATTTCTAATTGGAAATCAGAGGGAGTTTATAATATTTTTTTAGGACACAAGAAAATGAGAAGAATGAGAGGGAAAGAGAGAGGGAACAAGTTCAGACCAGCTCTAACAATGGAATTATGCCAGTCAGAGAATGAAGACTTGTTTCCTTTGACCTGGAAAGCATGATCATACATAACATTGCTGTACTAAGGAGAGGTATGATATTTTTGAGAATGGCCACTGAAAAAGCATCCTTCACTATTCCCAGTTCTAGAGGTTTAGATACTCACGTGTTAGTAGACATCCTGTGATTGTGGAGAAAACAGTTTTTTACTGAACTAATGAAATAGTTTTTACTGATGAGTAATAGCTACTATACCTTTTCTGATTGCATTGAGATGATGCTGCTTCTATTACTTAGCCTCTGATTACTTGAGGATTAGAAGAAATCACTCAGTATGAGTTTGGCAGCTGCAGGATCCAGATGTGCAGCCCTTGGAATGAATCTGGCAGTGGCAGCTGGCTGCCACTTTCCCTTTTCTGTATTTCTCAGCAGATGTGATGTGATTGTGCTGTGCATCACACCAACATTATTCATTTTCACACCATCTTTTTTGTTACCATGGCGAACTGACTCATTGTTTTTGATACTGAGGAGGAAAAAATATATATAGTGGTCCTGTTTCTCTTGCTTGTGTTTCTTTACCTTCTTTGACCTGAATGGATTTAGCCTTGAATTAGAAAGAATGAGGAGAATAAGGCTTATAATACACAGTAATCCTTCACCGTCACAGACAAAATTCAGGCCTACACTGTCTTTTATCTAGTGCAAAAGACTCCATTCAACTTGCAGGAAAACTAAACTGGACAGTAACTAGGACTGAGAATGAGATTCTTCTAGCTGCTGGAACAATTTGCCAGCAGACTTTAAACCAGAGTGAAACTAATGAAAGTAACACTGGAAACAAAACAGGTGATTCAGTCATCCTGGGGAATAGGGATGGGTATACAATGGAACAGCCAGTGTAAAAATAAAGACATAGAAAATACAGAGCAATGTAGAAACAACAATGAATGAATAAGAAGTAACAGAAAGAGTAGAGCTCAGAAGAATAATGATGCCTGCTTATTGCTCATGTGGCACTAGGCACTGACTAGTACAGATGAGATAACCATGGATAATCCAGAATTGGTTGCACATATATTTATTCTGTAGTTCTTTGTTCAAGCTTATTCCCTTCTCATATTTTGATCAGTTCAGCCACATGCAAAACAGGAATGAATTCTCTTGGGTTGCCTAATTACAATCAAGCCTTAACTGAAATTTATTAGGGAAAGATAAAATCTCACCAGTCATTTTCTTTTAATGGCAGGGGATGCTGTGAATTTCCTGGCTTTTCACTAACTGTTTATATGACATATTCAATTAAATTAGCTGAATTGTTTTCTGCAGTTTAAGTTGGAGTGTGCATTAGTCATCTCTATCCCTACTGCTTCATCTAAAAAATGTATGTAAAGGGGGAAAATAAATACACAGGTTTTGTTTGTAAATACATTATCTTTGATATAATTGGAATACTTGCCATCTATTTTTCTGGTGGCCAGTTTTGATTCATATAGAAATAGTTTTTCAATGCATCTTTTTGATCAGTCTAAGGAATGAATTTTCTCCTTTACTCTCGGTATCTGGAAAGAGCATCTCCCATTGGTGAACTGACAGTGATTCAAATCTGAAGACACAACTATGTGGGAATATATGATCACGGAATGTCTGCCTGCATATAACTGACCCAAATTCATCCTCTTTTCCTAAGAAATTAGTCTTAGGCTAAGAAATTCGTCTTGAAATACAAATTCTGTTTTCCTGCACATCCTGTAAGAGCATGTTAATAGAAGGAAAGATGTGTATCAGTATCTTTGATCCAGAAACATGAAATACCACTCTTGTATTTCTCAGGGTTTCTTGGGAAGTAGTTTTTACTCTTCACAGTATATGAAACACTGGTGTCTTCATTTCCTGATTTACCTTATCTGTCCTATGTCTTTTTGCTGGGATCAAGTTGGTGTATTCCCAGCTCCTCAAAGGGCTGGGTCTACATCTTAATAAAGATTCTAAAAGCATCCAGCTATTGCTACACTTTGCAGGAGAATCTGTTTGCAATGACTGCACACCAAAAGCTTAAGAAAAGCTGTTTATATAATGCATGTAGCTCTCTTCAATACATTAAGTTACATCCCACTAGGAAAGTTTGAGCCATAAAATCAAATGGACAGTCAAAACCTTCCCCGCCAGTTCTAGTTTGTAAATTTAATTTGTTAGTTTTCTCATCTTGTGGTCCTGGACTTGCACATAAGAGGTAGATTTTCGCTACTTAAAATTCTGGACAATGTGTCAGAGTGCTGGATTTTCCCTATTTTATGAAAATGAGGTGCGCAGAAAAAAAAATCTAACCAGGCTTTTCCACTGTTCTGGAAACAGTACAGTTCTAAATGTACAGGGTGTCAAATGAAAAAAAAAATAACGTATAAGTATTCATTTTTATGCGACATAAATCCTTTTCTATCTTTAGACATTTTAAAACAGAAGAGAAGGAAAGAATGGAAGGCTCATTTACTTTGCTCTTGTTCAAATCTTTATTGCTCCAGCATAAATTACCAGGTTTCTTTGTTGTCTCTTGCATTTAATTTTATGTTATTTGAAGCACCACAAAATCTCTTCACCGGTTTGGCAGGCCTTAAAAGATGTAATATAAAGATTCATTAAGAGGTCTAATTTTTTCAGATTAGTATTATCTGAATCAGTTTAAGGCAGTGAATTCTGCCAAGGAAAGACACCTCTCTTTATAGAGAATATTTTTTCCCCTCCGTTCAGTAGTTCCTAACTCAGGTCTGATGCTCTAGAAGAATTGGAGTTGATTAGGGTAGGAGGGAACAGAATTACAGTTTGATGCCTTCATCTACTTATTCTCAAAGGCCTACACATAACAAATTAGGCATTTTTTTCTGTTCTGAGCTCTATAAGTTAATTTTCCTTGGGTTTTTTAAATTTTTTTTCTTTAAATTTTGCCTGCAAACCTTTTTCATCTTGAGCAAAACAAAACTTCCTATTTCCTTTCTTTCACCCTGAACAGGATCATATTCTAAACACGTACGGAGAGAGGTATAGTTAGTGTTAGTAATAAGAGGGAAATAGGGTCACTTGAGGCTGTGAGAGACAGTCCAGAGGTGATTCAAACTGATAACTGTAGTGATGATTTTGGAGAAGACTGAGTGATGAGGTGAGAGTTGTGCAATGTAGAGTCTGATCTGGGCTTGAGTGAAAAATACCAGAATGCTTAGGTCAGAGCTGCGAGGTACAGTGCTTCTAAACGTGTATTAAGAGAAGGCTACTGCTTTGTCTTTCCTCCCTAATCAACACAATTTTCAAGTGATACTGCATGAAAACACACAAAGTTTCCTAAAGACAACCTATATTTTTCATATATTTTATTAGTTAATTCAGAAAAATGTGTATTTGAACGCATATGTTTGCAATTGTCTAGCAAAATGGTTTCAATCTAGAAACAACTGGCAAAGAATGCAGGAAAAAAAACTGGGAACAGAGAAAGCTCCAATAGAATTCCCAGAGGACTATATATTCAATAATAGGAAGGTTAACATGGGAGAATTAAAGGCACAAACTACAGTCAGAGTCTTTTTAAGACCTGTTACCAGCTGCTAGGATCTAAATTATTTTGGAAATTCATTTCATTTATTTATAAGCAAGAGAACAATTGACAATTTTAAATGACGGGTAGGTGTATGTCAGATTCTTGGCAAAAAGTCAGATCTTGAGCTCTTGGGTGGTGTCAGGGAGGGAGGGAGGAGCACAGTCCTGAAAAGACCTCAGCATCACAAAAGTTCCAATTGCACCCCATTTCTCTAAGAATTTTTTAATGTCTCTATACTGTCTTTTTCTGAACATGTAATTTTCCAAGGCTGAACACTGTTATATAGGCTGGTTAGGACAACATGCTTTGCTTAGGAAGGTCTCTATGCTCTATTGTCTCTGCCACAAATTGTGGTAATTCTTCTGTTTCAATTCTTTTTCTTTATTTTTAATAGGAGAACAGCTCTCTTTCCTTCTCTTTTTTTTTATGATTGCGTTACACTGAACCCAATTCCACAAATAAAACCAGTCAAACAGAAACCATGCAGTGTGGCTATCCAAATACTTGTGGATTGGACTGTCCCTCATTATTGACAAAATTTTCATTGCAAGAAGACTCCAGTTATGTTTTATTGTAAGAGACAGACTGGGAGAGGGCAGTAAGTGTTAGATAGTCTCTGCTTGCTTTCCAAATGCAGTTCAGCTTAGGACATCATATGCATAGACAGTAAGCATCAAAACCAGACACACAGAAAGAGCCTAATCTTAGTACAGATAAGTTTAAAATAATAATATAATAAAAAGAGCAAATAGCATTTTGCAGACATCTAACACAGAGTAGTTTACCCTGGCATGAACCTTGGTCAAATGATGAAATTATATTTGGCGCTGCACTCAGCAACAATGCCTGTACTGCAGCCTGTGTGGTTAATACATTTGCCTGGTGCTTTACTTGCAACAAAGAATTTAGAAACAGACAAGGAAAAGAAAAAAAGAGTGGGTTTAAGTTTACTGCAATATAAATACACATACACATTGCTGCAGATGCTATTCATTGGCAAGTGCTTCTGCCCAATTATGCTCTAAGCTTCATAATATTTTAATGAGCTTTTACCCTAAATAGCAATGAATTAGAACAAGAAGAATCCCTCAAAGAATAAAACAGTTGGGGGAAAAGGGAAGTTTTGTAGGTATTTTCTTTCAGGGAGGGCTATCTTTAGAAAAAACACGTAACATAGAGTAGAAGATATCAGGATTGAAATAATGTCTAACTTCAGTAAAACCAAATCAACTCTAATACATCAGATGTCTGCAAAATTAGGGATTTGGGTTATTTACTTGTTTTTTATTTAATTTTTTTTAAATGTACATTTATGCTACAAGCAAGAAAAACTGCCTAGTGCTGGATTTGTTAATGCTGGTGAACTCGTAATCAGCACCTTGACAACAGTGTTGTTAATAATCTGTGCAAATTAAAGTTTAATACAAAAGAAATAATATTTATTGTGATTTATGGTGATTTAAGCACTGTTATACACAGATTAAAAGTATTAGGGGATGCATGGCAAGGCAGCCTGAGTTGTTTTCTCCCAAAAAACCCACTACAAGATAAAAATTCAACTTGATTAGGAGAAATTCCAGAAAAAAATGGTGAAATCTAACCACTGTATTAATATAAATTGCTTCAATTCTAAGGATCTGTAAAGAAGATCTACATTCTCCCCCGGATTTGGCATGCCACCACCGACCATGGCAAATAAAAAATAAAATCCACTCCTCCCACCCAAAGCAATCCAAATCCACTTGGATTTTATTTCAGCATACCCCCCACTATGAACAGTGTTCAGAGACTCCTCTGTAACTCTGTACCCTGTAAATGCTGAGCACAGAAGATCTGCTTTCTGTTTGAGCCTGCTCCCAGTGGATTAATGGGATTCTTGCTGTTGATTGCACTGGAAGCCCTTTAAGCCCTTTATTCTGCCAAGGGGTGGGATGAGCAGGCTGACAGCAGCAGGGTGGGCACAGTGTCTGTCTGCAACTGGTGTTTGCCAGCGACCCTCCTACCCCTGGCTATCTGCTGGCTACATGGGAAGAGACCTGAGCAATCCTCCCTGGGTCTCAGTGGGAGGAAGTTGATGTGCCCATGGCCTTTATTTGCTGCAGCTGCTGAAAGTGCTCATGGTGGCTGAACACAGGAATGAAATCCAAGTGGATTATTGCATTGCAACACCATGGTCAAGATTATTTTGATTGAGTTGGTTGAATGCTCAGTTTACCTTGGGATAACCCATGTCTCTCCTCCCAGTTTTCTCTATGCTGACTCTACACCCAGTCAGAGAATAATAGCACTGACTGTACAGATACCATTTTGCGATGTCCTCCCCACATCTTTTTCTGAAATTATGACTGACTTGACTGGTGAGTAGGATTGTACTAATTTTGATTTATACATTTTCAAGCTTCCCAGTTTGAAAGTGAAGTTCACAAACTGCATATGGAATGCATAATTGGTGTAAATTGACTCCTGAAGTCTGTATTTCTACAGTAAAAAGTTTAATATCTGCAGTTTCTTCCCTTCTATAGGACACTTGCAAACTCATTTAGATGCATAACAAAAAGCGAGAGACTTCCTGCCAGATCTCTGACATACCTTGTGTGCCATCAGGGAATCCAGGTGTTCCAACACTGTTGGGTAATACTCATTCCAAAGCAGGAATATGGAATAATGGCCTGTCCTCTGCATCCCACAGGGAGGCACCTGAAAGGAAGATCTGGCCTGCCATCATGAAAGGCCACTAGGAGAGGGGTAAAAACCGGCTCTAGGATGTTTAACATTTGCACAGCCAGAATTTCTACAGCTCAAACACAGAATTTGACAAACTAGTTTTATTTGCTCATAAATCCCAACTCATAAGCACAGGAGAATAAATATCCTGAACAACAAGGTCAGAATTTGATTAACATGGAAGCCAAGGCTTGCCTGTACATTTCATCTGATTTATTAATAGAGGAAGAAGGGGTGGGTAAAGTGACTTGAAATAGAAGGCATAGTGAAGAAGGAGTAGAGATGTGGCAGAGAATAAAAATTACAAGAGTAAGATGGTTTTCAAATGCTGTTTCTGTTGACTACTATTTTTTTTAATTCACTCACATCTTGAATAAATGCTTGATATTTTTTTCCTGCTGAAATTCTGAGCTTGAAATTGTGAAATACATTATGAGGTGACAACCAAGCTTAGATGAGATTCATCCAGCATAAATTTCTATAAATCAGTACAGAAAAGTACATGACTTTCAAAAGTTGGTAGAAATTAATGTTGGGATATACCTCTTGGAACATTTTCGTTCTTCCCATTAAACTACTGAGTCATTTAAAAGTACAAGTGCAATAAATAGTTTGTGAGGAAGCAGAATTGAATGTGCAGCCTTTCTACAATATTCTATGATGCTGAATTTTGATCAAATAATTTGATCAAAGGCAATCTGTCTGAGCAGAGCAATGTGGGCAGTACAAATAGCTCTTCTTTTGCTGAGTGATTATTTTTGGTAATGCATTACTTTTTGGTAATACTGGAATACTTTTGGAGATATATTTGAGAAAGGAATATTTCTGCTCTTAAGGTCTTTACCACAAATATAGGGATATGAATGACCTGCATGGACAAATGTGTGTCAAAAGAGCGACAGTCAGCAGAGCAAAGTATAAAAGCTGCAGAGGGGAGGGGAATGACATATTTCCTGTGAAGATGTTATCTTTGCTGATCTCTGTTAACCCAACTCAGAGAATGGTAGATGTATGACAGGTATGAGTGTAGCTCTTCACTAAGCAATAGAAATAATGGAAAATATTCTGTCATGGCTGCGATGGTGACCTGGTTTTTAGTATTTCCTCTTTATCTTCTGTTTCTTGTTTTCACTGAATGCAACATCATGAATTCAATTCATGACCTTCAGAGGATGAAGCTGCTGTTTGTGCTATCTGGATGTTTTTCTTTTGGATTTGGTTTACTTTTTTACATTTTGATATATTTTAAAACTGTCAGCTTTGGAAAGCTACAGAGTGTTTGTAGTAATAATGGAGATTATCTCAATATGATGGCAATGAAATCTGCATGCTGTTCTCCACACCTTTTTCAAACCAGAAAAGTTTGGAAACAAATAGAAAATGGGGAGTGTGTTGTCAGAAATAAAATGGAGGCAAAAACCAAAATCAGCATGACTGCTTAAATATCCACCCTTGCACTGTACTCAGTGACAATGAGACTAGGTAATTACTGCCTATTTTAAAGTTTAACTTTTTTTTCAAGGTATAATTTTTCAAGTCCTTCAGAAAGATTATAAATGTAATGGTTTTAGTTCGCAACTGGGCAGAAACACCAAAATACTGTAGTGGTTTCATGTTCACCAATTTTGTTTTCCGGCACCATTTTGTAGTGGTTTGAGAGTCTTTTCTGCTGTGAGATAGGATTCAGAGAAAAGCAAAGCAGGCTCAAACTTAAAGTGTATAAAGATAGATGTATTAACAAACACTAAAAGAAAAGAATCAAAATGAAGCCGTCAAAAACACTTCTCTCTCTCCACATACTGTTCACTTTCCCACTAACAACATAAAGGGACGGAATCTGTGATTTTCAGTCAGCTTCATCACTTTAAAATATACTTTCATCAATTCTTAGAGAGAGGAGTCTCTCTTAGAACTCCCATGGAGACATTGCCACAAGAAAACAGTCCTCTGGCTCCTACGTCATGAATCTGCAGCTCCCCGGAAACTCTGCAAACTGTGAAAACCCCCCATTATCAGCTTTTTCTCAAGATATATATGGGTCATATCAGTTTATTTTAGGGTACCAATTAAGGATGACTCTTCTAGTCTAAAACAAAGGTTCTCTTCTTCTGTCTCCAAAATCATCTTCATCTCATGGAACATAGGTCTTCTTTCTCCCTTGGTGTGTCTCTTTATTTCTATCTTCCTCTGTTCAAACTTCTCCGTTGGATCAAACCTATATCAGTCCACAGCTATGACTAGAACTTTTCATCCCCCTAAAAAAGCATTCTATATGTTGCACGGAAATTTTAGTCCATTCTCCATGGCCTCATAAGAGAAGTCCAGCCAAACTAGGCAACTCTTCAGTCTCCTTCAAACTTAGGACTTTTACTTTCTCTTCACTGACTTTCATCTCATGCAGTGTCCCTCTATGGTTCACTCTGGCTGTTCTCTCACTCAGATGTTTTGCATGTTTCATCTGTCAAGGAAAGAGTTAGCATCTCTCCTGGGCTTGCAGATGATTGTGTGATCTCTGCCAGGAGCATGGCCACTAGGACTAAAAAGCTGTGTGCATGTGGGAGGCTCAGGAATGGCGCCAAGATCTCAGTAGCCGGGCTGGTGGATGCCTCCCCCCCGCTCCACCCCTCAGTCCCATGAGGTGGGCCTGGCTTAGAGCTGCTCCTTGGGGCCTGGGAGACATCCCCCTCAGCGGTGCTGGCAGCTGATGGGGCCGGGGCAAGGCCTGGCCAGGCCTCCTGGGATGCAGCTTTAGCAGCAGGATGTTTAGCAGCCGCTCCAGCCTGATCCAACTGAAACAGGGCTCTCTCTCTCTCTGCTCCCCTCTGCCTGCCCAGTGGCCCCAGGCAGGGCTGGCCTCCCTGACCCCCTGTGGTAAGCAGGGAGCCAGCCTGGCTTACCGCTTCTGAGGTCAGAAGTTAAAAAGGGCAGTTTCCTGGAATCCCTCTGAATTTAACCCTCTGTGTGTTTGCAGAGACATACCATCTCTCTAGTGGCTATATTAGCTGTCAATTTTCATACCCAGTCACTAATTGGTTCTTGAACTTCCTGAACTACCACAGACTTATAAAACTTCTTTAATAGAAAGTTTTACAAAAACTGGTTTGTATCTTGTAAGTCAACCTTAATAGAAGTGCCCTTAGATTTATCTACATCAGGACTGAATTTACAGTACTTACGGTTTTTATTCATCTTAAGGCCCTTATACACTTTTTAAAACTGCGTAAGTCTTAAAACTTTGGTAGAATACTGCAAGGTCTCTCTCTCCCTCTGTCTCAGGAAGTATGTGTGGTATGATTCATAGTAGAGTCATATACTTGAGGAAGCTGCATTTCATGATAGAATCAATTATCCTAACACAGCTCCAAAAAGGCCCTAGTCATTGAATTCACCTTCTGCTTACCACAGTGTCATAAGTCCAAACTCACGGATGGGCAGAGAATTTTTTGCCTTCTTATAAGGCACAGGACAATAGCTGGACTATTACTCAGATTATGCTTTGTCATTGATTTATTGCCACAGAAATTAATTTATGTTTCTCAGGTCTCTCCAAAGGATAGAAGGCTCTGTTGAGAAATATATAGAAAAGATGTATTTCTCTTTTTTTAAAAATGTTCTTCTTTGAAGATTGCTGGATCAGTCCCCACTGAATATTGAGTTTGTTGCCATTGCAGATGACTATGGATGAGTTTATGATATCATAAAAATTATCGTGTGAATAGTGGACTCACCCTACACCTTACTGTTATTTTTCCACTGAAATGCAAACTGTCTAGATTCATTGTTATTGTTATTATTTTAATTACTATTTTTATTTCTGAATTAATGAAATTTGAAGAAATACAACCAACTTAAATGTATAACCCAGTGTGTACTGCCCTGATGATCCCAGTGTACAATAGTATGACATCAACTTTTCTATAGTACAGAGCATTACTGTAATAAATTAGTCATGAGGGAATCATTGACTTCCAAAACAAAATACCCCTTCCCAGATCTTGATTTAAATTTAGACATCACAGTCCACTGGGAAAAATACAGTTCTTTTCAATTTGTCCTCTTTAGAGCATATTGTGCTTGTTGTAATCTCCCTTAAATACTATGACTCTACAGTAGAACCAAGCATTTAGAGAAGTAAGCAATGCTTTTCAGGGTAGAGATCATATTTTTTTACGTTTACAGTGTGTCCAATATCTGTTACATGTTCTTAGTAGGAGCAGAGTACTCGTATTAAGCAATCACAGAATAAGCGAATGGCTTGGATTGAAAGGGACCTTAAAGTTCATCTAGTTCCAACCCCCCTAGGGATTGGAATGACCCACCAGATCAGGTTCCTGAGGGTTCCATCCAACCTGGTCTGGAGTACTTCCAGGTGTGGGACATCCACTACTTCTCTGGATGATTTGTTCTGGTACCTCACTCTATTCTGAATAAAAAAAATCCTTCCTGATATCTAATCTATCTTTCTCTTTAATTTAAAATTTTTCCTCTTTATCCTGTCACTATCACCCCATGCAAGAAGCTGTCCTCCATCTTTAACCACTGGCCACAATGAGGTGTCCCCAGAGCCCTACCTTCTCCAGGCTGAGCAACCCCAGCTCTCTCAGCCTGTCTCCCTCTCAGAGCTGTGTCAGCCCTCTGACCATCTTCATGCCCTTCCCTGGACCTGCTCTAACATGTGCTGAGCACTCCAGACCTACATGTGGAACTACAGGTGAGGTCTGATGAGGGCTGAGTTGGAGGGAAGAATCTCAACCAACTGACCACATGCGAAGAGTAAGACGTGGTAGAAATTTGAATCCATAGCTGAGGAAGGAAAGAACATTCCCCTCCCTTCACTCTTCTACAAGGAATATAAATCAATTTGCATCTAATACCAAAAGATGGATATCCCACAGCCACATTTTTTTCATCTTACTCTTGGGTGAAAAAGAATTTACTGTAGGCTTTTCAAAGAAATTAAAATTCCACCTGCTCTTTTAATAAAAGCAATTAAGAGAAAATTAGAGACTCAGTTTCCATCCAGTGAACAATCAATTTTTGTTTTGCAAATAAGTGAGGAGGTATATAATTTCCCAAGAGTCACCATTCTCCATTGGGTAGCATTTGCTGATTCACTAGTAATTATCTTCTTGAGACAACATGGATTTTAAAAATGCAACTAAAAAATTCAACACTAGAAAAAGAAGTTCTGTACTGTGGATTATTCAGTGACAGAGGTATAAAAAACCATTTCATCCATAGTTTATGAAGGGAGAATTTTTCAAAAATCTTTTATGCTTTCTAGACAGAGTGCTATAAAACAAATTATACCATTTTAATTCTTAGCGTGGTGATTTTTTCAGCTTTACTATGTTTTATAAGGATTATTTATAAAAGAAAGATTATTATTAAAGATAATAATTAAAGATACTGTTTTTTTAATACATGTGTTTATATTGTAGTAGATACCTAAATGATGAAACCTTCTCTTACATGAATGATATTTCTAATCCTCTCTTGAGATTTTACAAAAATTATGGGGGGGCTGGTTGCGGCAGACTTATCCACAAAAATTATGATTATATTGTGCTCACAAACTAAACATAAACAAAATAGTATTTTTTAGGGCAAGTACTTAATTTCATACTTCCAGAGTGAAGGGTTTGTTAGAGGTATTAGGCAAGGAATTATTTATCCTATTAATACATATGTGTTCATCTGAAACAGAATATATTACTTTTTTATTCTCTTGGTGGACACATGTGTCTACTGCAGACAGAAAGACAAGAATGGTAAAGAAAGTAATTTCATCAGTACTTTATGTTATCCATATGGAACATTTCAGAGTCATGAATTTGGCAGGAGATAAATCTATATCATCTGTATTGACCTCTATTTATAACTGCAAACAACTCACTATAAATTGAACTTTATTCAGCAAAAGAGTAATATTTGCTCTTCTATATAAAAAATCAGTAGTTTAAGAAATCAGTCAGAAAGTGTTCCAATGTAAACAACATTAAAAACAGCAATTATAAGACAAGTACTGAAGTAATTTTCCCTTAACAGGGTGTGGGTGTGCAGAAGTAAATTCACTGTCTCATAGTTGTTACAAGACTTGCTTCCATGCCAGTAAAGGTTTATAGTTGTTTATTATTAAATGCTTTTAAAATGGCACACACATCTGAATGGCAATTTTGTGATTCTGTTTACTATGACACTAAGTTTTTCTTTATCACAAAGAAATTGGCTTAATGGGAGCAAGAACCATTATCTGTCTTCTCAAGATCTCTATAGAAACACTCCATCCTTAAAATGAAGTACTTAGTAGTTTGAATTGGGAGTGACTACAAAAGGAAAACATAACTGGATTTAGGAGAATTCCTCTGAAAAAAGGTGTAAACGCTCCATATGGAAGAAACCTAGAGGATAAGCTATATATTGTATATTTCTACTGCATATTCACTACAGGATGTATGCATCCACAGTCATTTGATCTATGATTATTCAGTCATGTCACTGAGCTGACACATCAGGCACTGCAAAAATATGATGTATTTGGTCATGACCAACACTACAGCAATACATTTTGAGTAGGTATTCCAGGAGGCACAGCACCACAAATGCACCCGCATCTGTGGACTACAACAAAATAACACATTTTCCCTTTTTCAGGAATTATGTCTTCATAAGACTTCATGACAGCACATGAGTGCAGCCTCTTATTAGGAACCTTTCTTCTGCATAAATTCTGGGAAGTCTGAAACGGGAAGCTAAACTAAGCAAATGCAGATTAGGTCATCCACACTTGGCAAGAGGAGCTGGAGTACAAACATGGCTCAGTTATGACAGCCTTTGGCTGAACATTTTCACTGCAGTTGTTGTGAAGTGTTAATACATCTTGTAAGTTATAACATGGTCCTTCTGATTGTGACAGACTTGTGACAAAGAATCATACTAGCATTTGGATAAACAAACATAAAGCATTCTTGGAAGGGGAAAACTGGTAGCTGAACCTTATTCAACCCTCTCTTCTCTGGAGTAACATTTTCAAAAATATTTCTTGCCTCTAAGAAATAGGGTTTGAGATGCATTTCAAATGAGTACTGGTGTCCAGGTATTACTTTACTAAAATTCTACTGTTGCAGGTAGAAAATTGTCTAAATTGTCTCCAGTAACCAATATTTTACCTAACAGTCTGTTATAAATTTGGGATTAAATTTGTTTTATTGTTGCCATTTGAAAATCCCTGGCAAATATTTAAAGATTGCTTAAATGTCTATGTGTTCTGCTCTTACTCTAAATGCTGGGCTGCTTATCCTGATACCAAAAGAAAAACAAACCTAACCAGTATTTTACTTGTGTTTGTTATTGTCAGAGGTCATGCTGAAATAACTTATCTTTTCGATTCAAGTAGCTAATTTTGGTATAAAATAAGCATAGTGAAGTTAATAAAAGTAGTGGTTATGTGAAGCTAGAACCTGTTGAACAGAAATAAAGAAGATATTGTCCTTGTCCAAAGAAAGATGACTGGAATGAAAGACAAGGAAAAAAGTTGAAAAAATGTATTTAATAAAGTTTGGAAACCTCAGAAGAAGCTGACACACAATGACAATATTTTAGTACATAAATGGTTTTACAAAAAAGGCTGTCATCAGTTGCTTTCTGGGGCTAACAGTGGGGACGGGATAGAGGAGGAAAAGTTGAAAGAAGTTGAAAGATTTTGAAAGGGGGTTGAAAATTAGGATGGATTATCAGTAAAAGCTTTCTTAAATATGAAGAGATGAACAAAACAGGGTGTATATAAAAGTTGTAAAAATACACTGCATTTTAAGAATTTGATGAATAAACACATCTTGATAATGTCCTCAAAATAAATATTCTGCCTGTGGTTCTAAAGGTATTGTGGTGGGTTTATAACCATGGTTGTCACAATTCCTACAGCTATTCAAAATTCTGATTTTGATCTCCGTGTCCATGCTTGTGGTGTTACTCAAAACTGCAGAAATTGTTTGGATGAAAAAGGAAGCTTGAGAATCTCCTGTAATTCACTGTCCTTGGACTCATAGGCAGATTTCCACACATCTTAAAGAGGAAAAAAAAAAAAACAACAACCCTAGTTTTCTGGTTAGGAATTAAGAAAATTAAAATTATTGCTACCTATACATTAAAAATTGCACCTGACTTCACATTGGGGAAAGGTCAAGTTTTGACTACCCAACTAGAGAAAAGAATAAGAAGACAGACAGGAAAACATAAGAGGAGAGCATTTGAGAAGCAGTAGTAAAAAAAATGGTTATTTTCTCTCTTCACCCATCAGTGTGTTTCTTTGTGTTTGAGAATTCACAGGGTTCTAGATCTTCTTGTGTTCCATTGACAGGACTTGAAGTAATGGCATGAAGCTGTGTCAGGGGAGGTTTAAGGTGCGTATTAGGAAAAGTTGCTTCCCCCAGAGGGTGCTTGGGCATTGGGATAGCTCCCCAGGGAAGTGGTCACAGGACCAGCCTGACAGAGCTCAAGAAGCATTTGGACAGTCCTCTCAGCACTTGGTGTGACTCTTGGGCCTGTCCTATGTAAGGTCAGGAGTTGGACTTTGATGATCCTTGTGGATCCCATCCAACTCAGGACCTTCTGTGATTCTTTCTGATTATCAAGAAGTATCTAAAATATGCTATAGCAGAACAGGGGAAGTCTTGTTCACTGATGCCTGTAATTCATTTTTTAAGTCATCACAGACATCAATTCCCTTCTTTTATGGAGATCTTGGCAAAAATATAACAATATAGTGCATTTTTCAGCTCCCAATAGTGAGTGACTGCAGTGAGCAACAGCCCAGTCTCTGGAGAACATAGAATAATCATATGTTAATGTTGAAGAGATGCCTTTTGGCTCAATAGAGCATCAAGATCTATGTTCCTTTATGCAAAGTAGGTCAGTAAAGTATTTGAATAAGCAAGGAACCTACAACTCATATTGAGGTATATTGCCAAGTGTGGATTGTTTCCTTTAAGAGTATTTACCTTTCCTCTGGAATATTTCCAGCCATTTTGAAAACTCAAGGTGTGTTTCATTATTAAGGTTCACAGCTATATATTGACTCAGATGTCAGAATTTCCATTAAATGCTTCACTGACTGATTGTCAGGGATAGGAATAGGAGTTCTTGTACCTGCCTTCTTTATCCACTGAATCCAACCTCATCCTTAACATTAGGTGATTGTGGTTAACCTGCAAGTCAGACTGTAAAGAAAGCAATTATATAAGAACACACTCCTTTGGCAAATTGAAAAGGAAGGTACATAACTACAAGGTGGTAAAGAGGCACTGTTTAAATCTTGGCAGAGCACAGAATGAATTGGAAATGGTTAACCACAAAGACTACTTTCTTCAAAGTTGTTTCAGGAATAACACTTTCCCCTCAAGTGTTTATACTATGGAAATAACTATGTGACGTTAAAGTAGTATTAGTAATTTAAAAAAAAACTTGGCTAGACTGCCTGGTTGTATATTCAAAAATAAAATAAGCTGTGCACATTTACTATCAATTTCATCCCAGTGGCATTACTTAGCATGGTTAATATTAAGATTTGAAGCTATTTTGCATAAACAGGATGACAGCTCAACACAATTGGGGGTGTTTTTATTGCCAATTTAAATGGTGTTAAATTAGTGAGTATTTAAACTATACTGAAACAATTTAGGGTCCAATCCACAAAAGTCTTGGCTCCAGAATATTGTAATATGAATGCAAACCTCAGTTTTAGGCTTCCGTTCAACACATTGCTTTGCAACTGGCAATCACTTTCAGTTTAAGTACATTATTGCCTTTCTTAGAACTACCCCATCTCACTAGGAAAGCAGTTTTGAGTATGTGGTCTCTTCAATGGGACTAGGGATGCCCGGTCCAGTTGAAAAGCTGAAATGCTGCAAGATTAACAACCATAACTCATAATCATAGCAATAATAGTTAATGGAAAGGATTCATTCAGGACTTTCAGCACACAAAATATACTTACTGAAGTTGTCAATGATTAGTACATGGAAACAAAAAACTTCAATTCTAAATTGGCTTCCCTCCTTAAAAAGAATTGCTGTGCACTTACCTACTACCAAATGTATTATTTGTTTGGTGTTTTTTTTTTCCCCTAACATAAGGGAAGAATCATTCAGAAGGCCTGTTTTCATAAATGTATTGTGTCTGCTGTTGGGGAGACAATGCTGCAGCACCAGGAGAACCAGGCACTTTACTTATAGAGCTGTGTGTTGTGCCTTCCAAGGGCTCAAGTGCTTTTGGGTTAGTCAAGAAAGTACAGGGAGTTAAAGGTGCCATCAGCTGTGAAGGCAGCTCTTTTGCCCACCCTCTGTACTAGAGGAAATGTGCTGCAGGATTTTTTTCTTTTTCTTTTTCTTTTTTTTTTCTCTTACAATAGACTGTGAATGAGAAGGAGTAAAGGAAAGATTTGGAGGATCAGGATCAGCGGAAGATGGAAGTTTTAGAGTTGACCCTGCTGTTTTTTTCCTTCTTTTGCATTTTTTCCCCTTCCATGTCTGAAGATATAGTGTAGCCACCAAATTGTTCATGAGTCATTTCATTCTGGTAACATATATATTTAAAGATTTGACTATATATATTTTATTGGTGGATTTTAGAAACTATTTATTCTCTAGTTATTGCTTTATTTACATATCTAATGGATTGATTAATGTGCTAGCATCCTCCAGGAAACAGCAACCTCATTGCTGTTTTCTCAAAAGAGATTATTTGCTAACAGGTGTTTCACAAACATAAAAGTCAGATATTCCTTATTGTTCTGTGTTTTTAATAAGTTTCTGTTGGCACACATACAGTACCTGTGACTCCCTATCTCTTGAAACAGAGTCCTCACACCAGTTGTGAATTACAGCAGTCTTTGTACAAATAAAATGCTGCAAAATACTGTGGAATGCAAGCAGTGTTTTTCACTGGCCTGAATGCTTAGAGGATGCTGGTCTTTCAGACAGCATTTCTCAAAAGCAGCAACACATTACTTAAGAATGGGAACTATGACAATCCCATCTGGTATTGCTTATTTAAAATGAGAAATGTGTAGGCACAGTGCAGTAAGTCTGACTTACTAAAATGGACATTTCACATTGCTTGCTGCTTCATGCAGCTATCTACCTCGGTTTAATTTTGAGATGGACATTCCCTTCTAAAAGAGGCAGCAATACCTGGGAATAGGGAGTGTCATGCAGAGAGGAGCAAATGCTTGCATTCAGTATCACATGGTCTTTCTTCATTCCTCCACCCTTCTCATACTCACCATTCACAACTTTTACCTCTTTTTACCTTTGTTTTTAATGTTACCTTATTTTTTCTCCTGTTACCTTGAGGTGGATCATAATATATTTCAAAGCAGAAGAGCATTGTAAAACCTGTGTGTGACTGTACATGAGCAGATATTGAGGGTGAAGATTCAGCTGGCCCCGTTTCTTCCTTTGTTTCCCAAGCAAGCTATTCCAGCTGCCTGCACACCTCTGGAGGCTTGCTTCTGACAGCAAGAGCGACTAAAGCCAAATAAAGGGTTGTGGTGGAAAATCAGAGCTAATCAGCTGGACCAGAGGGCTTGGATCAGAACCTTTTTCTTTCCCTTAGAGAAGCCTGGAACTGTTTTGCTATTGTTGCTGGGATTTTATCTTCTAAGTTTTACAAGTGTAACTAAGAGAGTCTCACAATCTGCTGCAAAACAGGTTGTAGACCACTTCATAGTAGAGATATAATTGGGAAGTTAAGTTACAGCAACAGAAAAGGATAATGTGAGACAAGGAAGAGATCCTGGATCTACCGCACTTCCCTCGATTTGACATGATGGAAGAACAAATAGCAGCACAGCTGATGTCATGCACCAAAGTGCATACTCTTTGGTTCAGTTCAGATTCTAACCAGCTGGTCCCCTGCAAATCAGAGAGAGCATTTCAGTGCTCACAAATCAACAACTACTGCTTCTCATCAAACTGTCTCTGTAGCTGGTTTGGCACCTTGCTGTACAGACAGGTATCATATTAGTATGGGACTGAATATACCAATGATGAGGTAATGTTTCTGTGGAAGTATCTATGCTAACAGATGCGCTCATACAAAGACCTGTAATATCATTACACAGCTGCTCAAATGGATGCTTTCTTTTTTAACTTTTGGAATAATTGAGAATCTCAAATTTCATCAGAAATATTAAATACTTGTCTTATGGCTGAAAGGATAATAACTGAAATGTGAGCAGAGCAGGGGCCTGACTCTGCAGTCAGCCTGACACATAGATCTAAGACTGAATTGCTTTCATTGCTGTCACTATTATTTTATTTCTGGTGGCTCTTTGTTGATACTATTCAGGGACTTACTGATAGCTTAATAGAGCTACAAAGCATGTAGCCAACTGTGATACTAATATTGAGAAGGGGATGCTTGCTGGCTGATGCAGAATTCATCTTTTTTCCTCTGACATGAAAATCACATAAAAAAGATTATCAACACTTTGAACTGAATCACTGGTAATGAATTCCTTTGTTTGTATCTAGGAATTGACCTCCAAAACCTTCCTGAAGTCAAGGAGCCCTGAAATTTCCTTGTGGCTTCTTCTACCATACCAGCTAGTGGCATATTTAAAACCAACTATACACTCAAAGTCACCAACAAATAGAAATACATTAATAGAAATGAACATTAAAAGCAATAAGGTGAGACAGCAGCCATTTCAGTGATAATGCTGCACCTGCAAGAAGAGTTCTGAGGATGAAATAGCAACAGAAGGGATATTCTCACGGCATTACAAGGTTAACAATGCACAGCCAAAGAGTGACAGGTAGTTACTGGAGAATTTTCCCTTCAAACTGTGTGCCTCACCAGCATTTAGCAAGCAAGACACCTACACAGAAATGGTATCAAAACAAAGATCTAAGCATTATTCAATGAAAAACTTGGGAGGCAAAAGTTTGTATGTTATAAATAACCGTATTTGAAACTTGGATGTAAGGTTTGCCTTTTGACAGGTCAAATAAAAAAAGCTAGAAGATTTCAAATACAGAATTTGGAAGTTTGAAGACCCGTAAATTGCAACTTGATATTAGTTTTGTACCTGGGGTATTTAGTAGAGTAATTTAATGGATTTTTGAAGGATTATATGGTAATTATATTTCAATGAATGGTGACTTAGTCTGGATTGTCAATGACAAAGAAAAAAAAAACTTTCTTCCTTATAAAGATAATGGAAATCTCTGAATTTTAAAAAGTCTAAAAATTGCTTAGCAGCCGTTACAGCTATTCAGCAAACACTAAAAATAGACAACATAATTGCTAATTCAAATTAAATAAGGCTCCATTCACAATACAGAGTGTATCTACACAACTTTTGAGTTCAGATTAAATTCTTTTTACACACATTAAAAGTCAACAGGCCCTCATGAGACCTGATTGAAAACTACTTCCCCTAGAGTTCAACCTATAGCCATTATAAAATTATTAAGACTTTATGAATCAGTTGCCTGGTCAATATGTTATAAGAAAAAAAATAAAGTACACAGGACAGTTTTGGTTACCACAAACAAATTCTACTGCTTATAGATCCATTGCAAGGACCCTGAAGTCCTCCACCTTGCTACACTGAGTACTGCACCATCCCTCACTCACCTGCTCTTTCCGAGGCTATCAGCCATATTAAAGGCTAGTGCTTCAGGAATTTCCCAAGATGCTTACACCTTTCTTCTTGAGTATTTTTGACAGCTGTGTAAGGCTGTACACAATTAGGATCCAGAAGAGCTTTTCCTGCAGCAGAGACAGCTGTATTTGCATGTGGATCAGCAAATAAAATCTGTTCTCAGATGGAAAGAAAGAAGGAAAGAAAAAAAACCCTAACTTGTAACTTCATCAGCTTTTCTCTAAATACAATAGCATTACATGAGTAATGTAATTATGTGAACCATAGTTAATTCAAAACCTTAACTCCCCCACAAACCTTATGAAAGTATATTCATGTACACATTGTGGTGAAACTATAGAAATGTGTGTCTGAATTTACAGCTATGCTTTCAGGAAGAAAACCTTTTAAATGCCATCTTGACAAAGAAAATGCATGTGGTGGGACTTAAAATATTTGGGAATCCAGACCTATTTCTAGTGTCCTGAGAGACTGGTTTCAGAAGAGGCATAGAGTATTGAGTCGCTGCTGACTCCAGCATCACCACTGCCCCAGAGTCCAGCTAGTACCAGCTGAATTTAACAAATTGCACTGAACAGAGTCATGCTGGTCCTGTGTCATGAGAGCCAGCCACATACAACAGGGACAGGCTGCAAAAAGCATAGACTAAGTAGATGAACCAGGACTGTATTAGATGCTACATCCACCTGTCACATCCTGTTTCAAAGATTAATATTGTCAGAGATGAATTTAAGTAACAAAAAGTTTGTGTGTCAAGCAATGGTTGGAATATACATCTGAATATCAGCTTATTGGTATGGGAATGTATGTATTTCCTTTGCTTTGGATGGGAAGCAAGGCCATGAATTGACCAGTTGAGCCTCTAAATATGTCCAGTATGAAACAGACTTTTACAGAAGCTAGAACAGGCCCAGGTATGCTAATTATTCATGGTGTTAATAAGAATTGCTTTTTTTTTCCAACCACTTGAGTATTTATTAAACATTGCAATCACTGCTAAACCTGTTTATGGGTAATAGTTTTATCAAAGTGATGAAATTGTTAGAGAAAAGACTCAGGAGTAGAAAAGGGGCATTGTGGTGAATGACAGTGTTCCAGTAGCTTTTAAATTTGGCAAGGCAGTAGTTGCTCCTTCTCTCTTGAGGGTCATTTAAAAATTCTAGATGTACTGTAAACATAATTTTCCATATAACAGTGCCACACAATGTCCAAAGCAGTCCCTTATTATAAAATATCCATTTGATTTTTCTCAGGAGATTAGCTCTTCTTTTGCAATGCAAATATTTTCAAGTGTACTAAACACATTCTAGCACCTCAGTATAAGGACTAAATTATTTGCATGCAAAATTACCCAAAGTAGGCAGACTGACACAAGCTTATGCTTCTGCCATATGTGCTAAAGAATTTGAGCCAGGAAACTAGTAGTATCTGGATACTATTTACAATTTAAATTTGACTTTATATTATTATTCAAAAGAGAAAAATGTAAAAGCTATCATTAAAATTAATGCTATATGTAATGCTAAGTTTACCCCAATGTCTTCTGATTACAATTTTCCACTTAAAAATTTGATTCAGAAAATGCAGAGAATTTTCTCATTACAAGTCTGTCCTTTTTTCTTTCAGTGATTCTACATTTTAGATACTTTTTTAAAAATCTGCAAGCTGTATCCTTCACATTTCTCTTAGACATTAGTTTATGTGTCAGTTCACACTTTCTCCCACACACTTGTGTATAGGAGGCTGCCACTGAACTTCGTAGTATGGCAGAGTAGAAATCAATATTTTTTTGCCTGGTAGGTTTTCAGGGCCTACCATAGCTTTTACTTGCATCACAATTATGTTTGGAGAAGCTCTGTGAATTTTTGATGAGCCGCTGTGATTTTGCATTGATAAAATGGAAACAAAATTAGATCAGTTGTAATTATCAGTGAGATACCAGAATGTGGGAAAAGCACAGCTCTTATGCTTCAAAAGTTCATGCAAACACCATTTTCCAAAGACAACTATTAGCACAACAAAGGACAGGGGATGGAGGGAGAGGATTTTGCCTGCCATTCCAGCTATCCTTGTACTTCTGCTAGATCTTTGCCTGCAGCACCCACTGACACTCTGACTGGTAGCAGCAGCTGCCCTCCATGGTGTATCTCCTGCCAAGGGAGCCTGGGCTGTGTGACTGCACTATGCTGCCTGTCCTACCCACTTGAAGTGGCATGCATAATTTGAATGAAGCCAGCTTTGTGCTTCAGTGTAGGTGCCTAAATTGTAAGTCTTGGTTGCAATTTCGTTGGCTTGAACTACCACCTCCCCAAGGAGCTGGGTGTTCAATAGCATGTTCCTCTCGCATCAGTGCATGGTGATGCCTCTGTAGGTATCTTTAGGCAATTCTATCCTTTTCCTCTGAAAAAAAAAATTCAGTAGGAAGAAATATCTCACCTTTTTCTTTCTTTTAACTCTTAAAGGAAATCCTGGAAGCTAAAAGTGGTCAGTAAGATCAACTCAAAAATTAAGGTATGTGCCTTCAAAATCAGTTTCAACTCTGCAAGAAAAACAATTTCCAGCAAAACTGTCAAATTTCTTTCTTCCCAGTTTTTGTCTATGTTTTACAGTAATTGAGTTGAACAGAGTGGTAAGCAAATCTCCAGAGTGACTGGGAAAGTGGAGCTATCAACAGAAGGTATTTCTCCTCCTTTGGAGCAGCAGAGAAGCACCTCACACTTACCTTCACTATCAATTCAGTGGAGCACTCCCTGCTGAAAACTGTCTTCAGCCAAAAATAGAAATCAATTCTGTATTTCTCCTTCTAGCTGGTGTCTAAGAACAAATCTAAAATCCACTTGACCTTAAAAGAAGTACAAGAGTCAATGCTTGCTCTAGTTGCAACATCCCAAGTTAGCAGATATTCTCCCCAAACAGAAAAATGAGAATACTAGTGTGGGGTTTTTTTTCTCTCTGAATGAAATCTGGACACAAAGAGAAAATTCTTGTCTGATACAAATTTGACATAGCTTCTGTGGCATTTTGGCTATGTTGAACTGAATAAAAATTATTTTTATTGTTATTATTTTTATTGCTGCTTTCCAAGATAAAACTGATCAAGCTTGATCTCACCACAACCATGGGATCAAAATATGCTCCTATGTTTATCCAGTGTATACTAATATTACTTAAAAATGCTTATCCCCATGCAAAATGGTTACAATGGATTCATCTATCCAAACAAACAAAAAAAAAATTGCACATTTTAAGTCTGACTCTTTTTTCCTAAAAAGTCTTCATATTTGATTTTTTTGATTCTCAAAAAAGCTGAAAAATGCCTCAGTGAACTTTTTCCTGAGAATATTTTGCTGTAAGACTATCTCTGTTGTACTGACAATCCAAAAAACCCCACAAAAGTACTCAAAATTTGTGGTTGTGTAGCAAGTTTAGTGGAAATTCTCCATATTGTATTAATTGCGTATTAATAGCAGCGCAGTTTAAACTCTGGTTTGGTTTCAAACACTGAATTAATGAAGTGCAAATCCCAGCCGAGACAAGTCTCTACCGAAAGGCATGCCGACATCTCCCTCTGCTGCCGGCACGGCGGTGCAGCGGCTGGGCGATCCTGGCGGGATCATTCGGGAGCTCATCCCGGCATCCCGAGTGCAGCTGACACTTAGGCTGTGCACTCCCACTGTAGGAGCAAACAGATTAATGCAAGAGCTTCCCTTTGGCATCTTTCATATTAGCCTTTTTGCTAGAAGTGTGCATTGGTAAATGCCCCGTGTACTTGGTAATGAGCTCTTTGAAGTGTTTTTCCTTCTGCTAGAACAAAATCAACTTGCAGGCATTTCCTTACACAGTGCAGATCTGAAAGCTGTCTTGTACCACATTTCCTCTCTGCAGTAGCACTGAAAATCAAATCTCCATTGAAAAGCCTCTGAAAAACTTCTAAAAGACTGTTTGACCACTTTAAAGTCAAAATACAGGAATATAGTCAACTTCTGCGAGCATGATCAGAGGAAAACTATTCTTGAAAATTAAGAATGGGGTCCAATTTGTGGCTGGCTTTGGAACAAATGTGTTCCAAAGATGTGCAAGAAAGATGTGCAAACTGTCTTTGTAACACAGACATTTTCTCATTAAGAGAATCTGTGACAGCACTTAATGCACTGGGGAGGAGGTGGCCATGGGGTCACAGTTCCAGTCAAAAAGAATGACCTGCAGAGCAAGTGATTCCAGCTTTCTCCTGCAAAGAGTGCTGTCACTGCAGGAGTAGAGGGGCACCTTCAGAAGGGCTCTCAGCTCTGACATTTCAACGCTTTTGAGTATCGGATGAGACTCAATTTAGTTTTCAAAGGATACGACTCTTCTATTGAAATTATTGCCTTTTGTTTCTGTCTCTGCTATTAGGTTTCCCTTCTTTATCTAAATCCATGCAAACCTGTCAAACCCCATCACCCATCTCTGCTTAGAATTGCTATCCTTTGAGCACCTGAAATAACATATGACAGACCTATCCAGTCTCATTCATTTGAAGCGAGCTGTCTCCTTTTGTTTTTGGCTTCATTTTCATGCAGCCGTAAAGATTCACGGCATATATCAATGGAAAATGTAATATAACACTCAGAAGTTTTCAAATCTCACTCATTCAAATGAGTGTGACTTGACAAGTCTGATGTGTTAAAATAATGTAAAGGGTTTTAAAGATTTCACTTAAATGCACAATGAAAAGAAATCGTTTTTCCTTCTTTTTTTTTTTCCTGTTTTTTAAAACTTTAGAAATTAATTCTAAAAGGCTGCATCAAGCTGATAGAAAACAGGAAGACTCTTAATGCAAAGTCTGTCATTTTTCACCGCCAAACAAGAGTGTTTTGCAGTCACCCTCACTTACACTCACTTACACTACCAAAGTTTTACAAGGGGAGATGGAGAGTGGGATTGAGGTAGGCAATTGCAGATATAAAAAACTAAGGAATTGTATGCAGTGGAGTAGTGCATTTACCAGAACAGACTTGCAAAGAACTATAAATTAACTAAGAATTTTGCTGTGCTTTACCTTGGCTACCACAGTGTAAAGAGAGGGAAGAAGTGAAAGGAGACAACAAAACCAGAATGAAAGCTGGTAAAAAAAGATCACCAATCTGCATCTGGATGAATGTGCCAGTTGATATTCAATAGCTGACTGACTAGATGTTAGGGTGGGGAAAAAAAGGAAAAATATCTACACATATTAAATAGCAGAGGGTTTGCAGGTATTGATGAGTATGGGTCATCCCAGGTATTGAAGACATAAAAAATATTGTCTAATTTGGGTAGCTGAGTATAGGCTTCTCTACTTCTTTTTAATATGTAAGAATTTGTAGATGAGTCTTTAGAAGAGCTGGAATCACACACATTCTGCTGAGGCTGGCAGGACCAGAAAACTCGTATCTTATTTGAATGTTTTCTTATTGCTTTAGACATGTGAATCCAGCTTCTTAATTTTATGGACACCGTTATAAAGACCAGCATGAAATGTTCTACATGTAGTGAGATCTAATGAAGGGCACTGCACTTATGACCTATAACTGCATGGTGAAGTGAGGCTTGATTGGAAAAACATGTATGTACACATCCTGTTTACTTTAGTGGGAGATCTACCTACCATAGATGGAAAAAAATCTCACTTAGGTTACCCTTTTTCTAGCCTCCTCTAAAGCATATATTACTTCCTGCTCTTAAAGGGAAGAAATTAGTCTAAACAGGCTACTGATTTAATCCATCATGTGTCAATCCTTGTCTTCCTACAATTCATCTCAGTACTAGAATTGAAGTGCTTATTGCTGAACTACTTGTGCAGCAAGAACATTAAATTCACGGTCATTTAAAGCCACTCAAAGTCTCTCAGAGTAAAAAATCAAGCAGGCTATTGCACTGTGAACAATTTGACACTGCTCAACATAATGTACTTGCTATTTCATATCTATGACATATAACTGACATGTAATACCTTGGACCTTCTTTAGCCAGACAAAACATAAGGAGAAGGTGGAAGAAAGCCCTACAAAATGGTGACAGACAATGCAAAGGAGGCAAAGCTAAGAATTGTGGGACTGCTGGACACAGGCCCTTCCATCAGATAGTGCGACTAGACATGTGTTTCATTCTTACTCCAGAAACCAGTAGGGCTTCACCTCCAGCCTTCCACAGGCTTCCACAGTACTTCCAGCTGGAAGGGACCTTGAGAATCTCCAATCCAAACTTTTCCTCCAGGAAAGAGATTGACACTGAATTGAGGGTGGTTGCTGAGGTTGAGATAGCACAACCTCTCTAGGTAATATTTTCTATTCCTTAATTATCCTTATAGTTAAATTTTGTTTCCCAATACCCAGTGAGAATTGATAATGCTTACGAACATTGTGTCTCATCAGCCATCTGAATGCCTTAGAAAATAATGCAATTGCAACCCTCCCTTGGTGCCTGGACTGCTGTTGGCTGCTTCTGAAGCCAGTACTTCTCCCAGATGGATCACTCCCGGACCTACAACCTCTCCTTGCAGAGCAAGAACTTCAGCCCCACCATCTTGACTACCACCTCTGACCTTGCTTGAAGTTCTTAGGATCTAGTTTCTTGTCCATTTTGAGGATGACTTCAAGTTTTACTACTTCTTGTCATCAGGAGACTTTTACAGAGACTTTCAAAGATGAGGCATCATTAAATACTTACCAGGTCCTGGGGAGTTGCAGGGGTCAAGATTAATTAGGAATCATAGAGCTATTTATATTGGAAAAGACTCTTAAAAGTATTGTGTCCACCCATAAACCCAGGACTGCCAAGTATACCACTAAACTAGGTCAATAAATACATCTACGTAGTTTTTGAACACTTTCAGGGATGGTCATTCCACCACTTCCCTAGGCAGCTTGTTCCAGCACCTGACCATCCTTTTCATGAAAAAAAATTTCTTAATTTCCAATGTAAACCTCTCCTGATGCAACTTGAGGCCATTTACTCTTTTACTTGCTGCATGAGATAAGAGATCAACCCCCATCTGGCTACAGTCTGCTTTCAGGCAGTTGCAGGGAGAAATGAGGTTCCCCTTGAGCTGCCTCCTTCTCTACAGGCTAAACAGCCCCAGCTCCCTCAGTTGCTCTTCACTTTTGCTTCAGACCCTTCACCACCTTCATTTCCCCTAGCTGAACTCACTTCAGCACCTTAATGTCTTTCTTGTCATGAAGGGTCCAAAACTGAAAATAGGATTGAGCCTCAGCAGTGCTGAATACAGGGCAATATTTAATTCCCAGTTCCTGCTGGCCACACTATTGCTCATACAGGCCAGAATGCCATTGGCCTTCTTGGCCATGCAGGCACACCCTAGCTCATATTCAGCTGCTGTCACCACAACTTTTCCACCAGGAAACTTTCAACTCACTCTGCCCCCAGCCTGTGATGTTGCCTGAGGTTGTTGTGACCCAAGGGTAGGGATCAAGGGTAGGTCAAGGACCCAAGGGTAGACCCAGCACTGGGCCTTGTTGAACCTCACACCATTGGCCTCAGCCCATGATCCAGCCTGTCCAGATCACTCTATAGAGCCTTCCTGCCCTGCACCAGATCAACACTCCAAGCCAGCGTGGTTGTGTCTGTGAACTGACTGAGGCTGTACTTAGTTCCCTGATCTAATCATTGATAAGGATTTTAAACAGAACTGGCCTCAATACTGAGTTCCTGAGGGACACCACTGGTGACCAGTTTTCTGCTGGATGCAACTCCATTCACCACCACTCCTCAGGACCAGCCATCCAGATTTCTTTTACCAACACAAAGTACACATCTAAGTCATCAGCAACCAGTTCCTCCATAAGAATGCTGGGAGACAACATCAAACTTTTTACTAAAGTCCAGGTAGATGACATCTACAGCGCCTCTCTCATCTAACAAGTGGTCACTTCGTCATAGTAGGACCTGCTTTTCAAAAAGTCACGGTGGCTGGAGCTGATTGCCTGGTTGTTCTACATCTACCACTTAATGACAGCTCCATGACCTTCTGCAGCACTGAAGACAGGCCTGCTGTTCCCTGGATCCTCTTTGTTGTCCTTCTCATAGATGGACATCACATTGGCTGATCTCCAGCCTTCCCAGTTAGTCAGGAACACTGAGAAATTACTGAAATTGGCTCAGTAAGCATTTCTGGCAGCAGCCTCAAGTACCCTTGTGTGTATTCCATCCAGCTCCATCGACTTGTATATATAACAGGTCACATTTCTCCTTGGATTATGGGGGCGTCATTCTGCTCTCCATCTCTGTCTTCCAGCTCTGTGATCTGGGTACATTGAGAACAGTTGCTCTTACAAGACTGAGGAAAAGAAGGCATTCAGTCCTCAGCCTTTTCCTAATCCCTTGTCACTGTCTCCCAACATCACCAAATGAGGCACGGAGATTCTCCTCAACTTTCCTTTTACTGTGAATTTATTTAAAGAAACAGTTTTTATTATCTTTTACCACAATAGCCAAACTAAGTTCAGATTTAATGCTTATCCTCTGCTGGTAGCAGATCCCTTCCTGGGAGCTCTGGCAAGGTAGACATGGGATGTTGTTTCCATGAATGCCAAGGAAATGAACATAGAGTATCTCAGTCTTTGACATGTCCGCTGTCACTAATTCAAGTGCTTTATTTAGCTTCATAATGACATGTTTGTTTTTTATTCTTTATATTCACTTGCACAGATAGAAGTTTGGTTTTTTGCCCTTGGTGTCCTTTGGGAATTTCAAATTAGCTTTTCCAACAATATTCTGCTTACCTAGAAGATGTTTGTGTTGTCTTCTCCTGCCTCTTGTCCTCATTTCCACCTACTGTGGGCAAAGAACATTTGCACTAGGGCACAGACATGCATTCCCATTTCTTCAGAATGCTTCTGTAATAGGTTGACTATCTTCCTGAAAATTTGGATGACTAGAGTTTAGAGAAGATTGTCTCTATAGACTTTCCAGTTTTCTTTATTTCAGTTGCGGTATTTCCCCAATGGTTCCATCATTCAGATAAAGACTTGCCTTGAATCAACAGCAGTTGTCACAGCCATCTGGCATTTGACTTGTTCTTCATATACTGCCATGTTATTTATTGCTGCACAACAAATGCATAATACTTGCAATATTAAAATACATCATGCTTTCCTTTCTGTGTGACTAGCCCGAGAGTTGTATAACTGTGTCCTGGAACTGCTTTACCGGCTAGCTAGCTGTCTGACAGTTATATGGGGAAGGTTTGGTGGGTCTGAACCTCAGGCTGGAGTGTGGTCAACAGCATGGAAGACAGTGGACACTTGCTTAGGTTTCACCTGGCTTTATTCCACCCTGCTCACATGCAAAAGCAAGGAGCAGGCCCTCTGTTCTCACCTTAAGTACAGGGGGTGTACCTTGAGCAAGGGAGAACTTGGAACCAATCCAAGGGGAGGGAGGTGACCCAGGACAGGGAAACTTAACAGAACAATGAAAGAAGGTGGTATCATGGTACCTTGCCAAATCCTTGGGCTTTTTCCCCAGAATCTTCCAGATCTTACAAGGTGATTGACAAGGCCTATTACCAGGGAAAGACCATTGGGGGGTTTGGGGATAGGGGTGTTATAACAAACCATTACAAACATATAACAAAACATACAAAACTTTAGAAAACCCAAAATGCTCACCGCAACAGAGTTGCTCATTTTTCTTTGCATGTCCTTCAAGATTTGGTTGTGTGTTGCTCTGGCATTGCTCTAGGGGCCTGGGCTATGTTCCAGTTTTAAAGCAAAGGTGCTGTGCTGGAGTCCTTTAGCTGGATCAGCCACCACAGCACCGTGCTGAGACTGGGACATGTTTCCCAAGCGGATGACAAGAAATGCGGCTTGGACCACTCTGCTCTACGGCACAGAGGTCTTTACATCTGCACTGGCTGCGGACAAGGAGTGAGGGGGAGGTCCTCTGTTTGTGATCCAGGAGGGTTCATTCTTCTGACAGACAGACCCTGAGCACGGGGCACAGCAGGTTATTAGACAGGGGACATTTAAGGGGTAGGTAGCAACTTTTGACCAATGATGAGAGGGTGTGGGAAGAGAACAAGGGAGAGTTTCATACTTTAAGAACTAATGGGAAACCAGTGAAAAGAAAACAAGTTACCTGTACCAATAGGGCATCATGTATTAGGGGAATCCCTGGAAGAGGTTTTGACAGGGATTGAACCAGTGAATGGTTGACTTAGAACTTTCAGGAAAAAGGGGTTGGGGTAGGTATAACTGACAGCTCAGACAGAGAAAACAACTTTTAGGACAAAACCATTAACTTAGACAAAACAAGGGGATACAGAACAGTCCAGTAACCATAAAACTCAAACAACTACAACAAAAGTTGAGCTCCTTGAGGGAGATCCCTGAGCAGTGGTATTTCTCCCTTGGTAACAGTGCATTTCTAGTAGATATAAAACATACCAACATGTTTTCAATCTCTTCTATATGGGAATAACTGTTAACATGGAAGACTCATCTGAAAGAAATTCTTGAAGATTCTTTCACAAATGGGAACTGGTGGACTTGCCACAGACGCTATCGTTAAGAGGAGGACAACTTTCCCCAGTGTGGTAATCATAAACACTGATGGGAGAATAAAACCTCTTAAAAACTAGCACTGAGCCCATCAGAGCACACTTGTGTGAGTAAAGGTAAATCTGGAAGGAGAACAGATAATACAGCCCTATGTGCGTAATTTACAAAGTGTTGTACCTTTTAGTCTGTGGAAAATGCTCAAAACACAGCCTTGAGTTTCACAGAAAATGAAATTGTTAATTTAATTCTAAACCAACCTCCAACTATGTCATAGGCAGAAGAAATATTTTAAAAAAGGCCTTATGAAATCAGGCCTCATTCTGCTAAAATTGCCAAAGCTGGCCTGTCATTTCTTTTAAGTGCAGCTAACAAGCAATATGCAAGTTACCATGTGAAGCTATTTTGAGAAGGAGAAGTTCGTTTAACACAACAATCTATTCTGAGAGTGAGAAACAAATGTACCTGTGTAAACAATAAGATTTGTCCCATGAGAACCCACAAAGGAAAAATGTAAACATATCTAGAGAAAATTTGATAGACATGTACAATAACCCTTACTGACCAGTGAACTGAGTTTCACTGTATTATTGACGGATTAGGTTTAACACAGTGCCTTCTGATATTTCCTACAAATATGAGCTTTGTGAATAAAGAATTGGCTTTCTGCATGAAGAAAATGGACTCCCAGTTGATTTATTCCAGCCCATGTGAAGAATAACCAACACACCAGCTATCACACTTGATCAGCAGTCTTTACTGGAACACCCCAGGAGACATCCACACAGTTTGAAGATTGAGTTGATATACTCAGTGAAGGATGATTTTTCACATGTGCATGTATTTGTAGATGTGTTTCAAAGAATTTGTACTCATAAGCTACTTTTTGAAATAGTAGGTTTCATTCTTTAAGACTTTTATTTTACTTTAATTTAAATTAAAAATTGCAGAGAAACAGTATGATTTGTTTCATTTTGTTCCAGTCCTGCAGTTTGTATAACTGCCACACTTTCATTTTCGGATATGTATTCTGATGTTGTTTGTGAATTGAAAGAGAGCACACTCTTATGACTGCTAGATATTTTTCTTCTTTAGTGTAACATATCCTTTCATGGCATATGCTCTTGATTTCCTTTTTCCCTTTAGCATCATTAACTGATTTTTTTTTACCATGAGCAATAAACTGCCTAACAGCTCCTGTTCTGTGATGGTGTGTTCTGTACAATAAGTTTGCTGTAAGTCTAGTGTTGCACAAAATGGCTTTTCTTTGTACCCTTGTTCACTCTGCTGTACCCCAGTTTCTCTTTGCAATCCAAAGTTGCTACTTTTCCCCACAGCCTTCTCCAGATACAGCTCCTGATTGGTTTGCTTTTCCCGCCTTGGCTGCTTGTCCATCAGGTGTCAAGAGACTTTCCCGCCCTGTCAGTCACCCCAAGACCTGTCCCCCAAGTCCAGAAGCTTCTGAGAGGGACCTTTGGTGACTGGCTGGGTTGGAACCTTTTCCCTCCTATCTCCATGTATGTCAGTGTATGTTATGTTAACAACCACTCCATGTTGTACCCCATTGGCTCTGTTCCTACCCTCCCTGAGATCCCACCTTCTGTAACAAAACCCTCTCTCTCCTCGTGCTCGGGGTCACTCTTGGGGCACTGGACACGAGGTGAGGGGTCTGTGCTGATCCCAATAAACCCGGGTCCGCTCTAAGTCTCTGGAGTGTCCCTCCTTCCTCTTCTTGCCGTCGTCTTGCTGGCACTTCCCAGTTGCCGAACCCCAAGAACTGCTGCGGTGACGGGGCTGGCTGTGCAGAGGTAATATCACACACCGCAACACTGTTCCTCACCTATCTACATCAAGTGAATTTTTATTGCTCCTTTGTATTGACTACATTAGTGCTGTTTTCCATTAAGGTGAAATTTCACCATATTTCTTCAAGTTCTTTCCTCAAGGTTACTGCAACAAAATCTCTAATTCCTCTTAGCTCTCTTTTTTTCTATACTCTTTTCAGATGTATTTTCTCTTTTCCAAAGATTCATGAGCAGCTCATAAAAACAAGTTTTCTTGGGTTGCAATGCAAGATGTAACTAAAAGCATGTATTCTATTGCCATCTGTTGAAACCGGTTGAGAGGTGTTTTTCTTTATCTCTTCCAAGACCTCTCCTCCCTCCAGGGGGGTATCTTCTGTTAATGGGCCGTTGAGTCTCACTGCATGAGTGACAAAATTACATCATTTCATTGTGAGATGCTCTACCCACTGGGATCATTCCAAGCATTCCAAGCATATATTCCCTGATAAAACCTGAGATTCAGAACACCAGAACAGCCTGTTTCCACTGGATTCCCAGAGGAAGACTGGGCCCATCTCACCACCACTGGATCTTCAGAGGAAAACTGCACTCTCCTACAAGACCATCTTTGCTCCAAGAGAACCACATCTATCACTCCAGGAGGACTTAATCGGACTGACCAACAGGGTGTCACGTTGTATTCTGACTCTGTCAGTGTTTTTTTCTCTTTTGTTTGTTTGCTTTTATTGTATTACTACATTTTTATTTTTAATATTCCTTGTAAAGAACTGCTATTCCTATTCCCATATCTTTGGCTGAAAGCCCCTTAATTATAATAATTTGTAGGGAGGGGGTTTACATTCGCCGTTTCAAGGGAGGGTCAGGCTTTCCCTGGCAAACACCTGGCAAGACACAAGTACAGGGTACCTTTGATAGGAAAACCAATACCTCTCACATACTCTTCCACAGACCCTACAAATTAATCTTTTATGGCTTCCTTTCCACAATGTTTATTGCTCCTGAGTATAGCTCTTTCTTCACTGGTAGCCCCTTTCTGCTACTATTTTAAAAACCTTTGCCTTTGCCATATTCTATCATTTAGTAGACCTTATTCCTGATTTTTGAGGCAATGGAGAATGAATGGTATTTTTTTTCTGGTTTGGTACAGTTCCTCAAGCACCACCCATCTTTGATTCTTACAGTGTGTTCAATTGCAGTGGGTAAAAACAGTGTGCACTAAGGTTTGCAGTTTGCCTGCAAACTGGGATGAACAAATATTATTATACCAATGAGGGAAGGGACAAACAGAGGCAGGGAGAGATGCTGAAACTGAGTGTAGCTATATATGGAATAAACTCAATATAATATGAAGAACAGAACAATCATCATAATTATTAATTGCATAATTATTATTGGTTTAGTTCATGTAAATGTATTTCCAGCCACTGAAATCATAAGATTTGGATCTTGATTTTCACTATAGCATAAAGAATACACTCAATCACTATATGGCTCTGACTAGAGATCCACTGTTGTTTAAATAAAATCAGAACATCCCAATGGCGACAGGTGGATAAACAGCCAGCATGCGATTGCAAAGAGATTTAGGCTTAACTAAGTAACTACTAAGTAACTACTTCTGCTGTTGTGTGAGCACAGTTTGCAGGACTTTCTGCTGAGCAGAATGGCAATCTGAGACTACCCATTTAATCTCAATGACATTAAATGAACTTTGTATCAATTTCGACTAAGCTTTACTTGTTCTGTTCTTCACACTTGCCCTGCAGAGGTGTAGCTCAGAAGCTAAGCAACAATGTTTTACAATATTGTCAAGTAACCTGTGAAATCTTCCTAAAGTTACTTTTACTTTGGCCTCTCCTATCAGTCCCAGCCCTTGACTGCGTCATCGCCTATTTCACTGACCCTTTGCTCTTTTCATTCTAAATTGAACTTCTAAATTTTAATATTGCAAGCAAAATATTCTATCTGTCCTCTCAGCTTAGCAAATATGATTTAAACACAAATAAAACTTTGTCAAAGTCAGGTGAATGGGTAGTTACATGGTATGTCTCATGGTTTTAAGGTTTAGGTTTTTAGGCATTCAGTCAGATACAGTAGGTTATGCCTTGTGGAATTTGGAGGAAAAAAAAACCTAATAGTCTGGCCTTCCAAAAAAAGTAGAGACAGAATTTATTGTTAGAGTAAATTAATAACAATAAGCATATGACTAAAGAAAACAAATACTAATAAACAAAGACAAGAGACAGAATAAAGAATCCTGTTGGTCTTGGAAAGCACAAGAAATGGCTTAGATCATATTTAATTGGGTTATGAACTCTCTCTTGAGTCAAGTGTAAGAAAGTAGGCATCAGAAGGACTATTTTTGATGAAAAGTTTTTCTCTGCTGGAATTTTTCTTCCTCATTTTGAGATTGATATATAAAATTACCAGGGAAACAATCAGATTGCAGTCCCTTTTTCAATTGCTCCACAAACTGAATTTACCTAGTCAGAAGAAGGAGCTTACATCTCTTAACCCAAAGCCTCGTATCATGGAAAGGTGTAAGGCTGGATTAGAAAAGAATTGTACTCCCCCACTTCAAACTGTTTATAGAAGAGCAGGATTTAACCCTGCTCATAGAAGATACCATGCTCCTGTCTTGCTGCATTCCCAATATAGATACTAGAAATTAACCTCACCAACAGTGAGATTAATCTACCAACAGTGGCTGTGCTCAGCTACTCACCTCAGAAGAGACTTCTCTGAGTACCCAGAGCACCTCCTGCAGTCTTCACTAGAAATTAGGAGAATCAGAGAGAGATCCTAGCCTCTGGAAAAGTTTGAATGTTGGGATGGTTTTGTGGCATCAAGGTGTGGTTGTTCCCAAATTTGCCCTAACATGAGACACTTACAAAGTCAGATGTGTGGTGTGGTTTCACTGGAGCCTGCATTGCAAGGGTGCCTGGGGTTAGGATGTGGTTTCTAACATGAAAAAAATTATTAAACTCTGCTATTCTGTTGCTCCACAGAACTGGTACCCAGGTGGCAAGTGTGTTTCTCTAGAATTAGTGAAGTTAATTTTTAGCTTGGAGATATTCTTCCACTGTGTTCTGTGGTTATAGGGGAAAGCTGCTATCATTTATCCCTTCCCCAGGCTCAAGCACGTTAAAAACAGCACAGGTGTTAAGAAGTTTGTTTGTTGTTTGGTTGGTGATGCCGACACCACTGTTCTTGCTGTATGAAGAATCTCACTTGCCAGTGTAAATCTGGTCACTTAGTTCCTCCTCAGAGTCCCCCGTTCTCTGCCTCCATCCATCCCATCTTCTCCTCCATGTCTTTCTCCACTTTTTTTGGTGATAGCACTAGGCTGACCAATCAGTCCTTGCCACCCCTACAGAAACCTTGCCCAAAATGATCCCATAGAATTTCGTAAGATAATACTAAATGTAAACTATTAACATCATCTCTTTTTTTATTTTATATTGCATTTTTCAATCTGAAGATTTTTAACATCAGGGAAAAAAAAAACAAATTCCCTTTTGCCCCCCAACAATAGGAAAAAAGTTACCTCCAGGCTGTGTCCCAAGGTTTCTCACCACTCTTTTTCTTTAGCTTGCAATTAAAATTCTCCTTTTTATGCTTGAAAACATATTAACTACAGCATTCAGGAGAGAACATTTCTGTAATCATTCTGTGATTACCACACAGAATTATTTGGGAAAGGACATAATTATACATCAGATTGAAAAGTTTGATTTAGAAGCCCCCACCCAAAGCTCACACATTAATTTGACAGGACTTTGTCCCAAGAATATTCTCTATGCTTGCAGGGTGCTCCAACCCTCACAGTGCTTGTTCAGTCTAGGCGTTCATACCTCAAGCTAAAGTAGATTGAAGAAAGTTTTTTAAATCAGTGTACAATTCATAAAATATAACAGTTGCTTCTCATGCCATGGCAACTCTCTTGGTTGCACTTAAAATTTATTTCAGCAGCTAAACTCATGGATATTCTTAAATAGTTTTAGGTGCAACACATAGGTTGTCAGCTGCACCGGCAGGTAGTGTGCTGCTAAACATTTAATGTTTGGTCTTATCTTTTTCCTATAGCTCCTTTTTTTCCTTAGTAGATAAGTCTCTTACTCTTTCTTTCCTAGATTCTTCACTAAGATGCAGCCCTCAGAGTCTGAAAATTTGTTGAGAATTTCCAGAAGTATTTAAGGTGAGGGTGGCAGTAGAAAACTTCTTCAAGTTCATGATCATTTTTTCCTGGAACTTATTGTTGGGGTTCTTCTCATCCATGTCAAAGCTAGATTCAATTTTAAAACTTGTTAGCTAAAACACTGTGTACAACACTATGGCTAAAAATAATTCTTCCAATAACTGTCTTAGGAAAATGTACACCCCATGTTGAACAGATGCTTTGATTAATACAATTTATTTTCCATTAGAATTCCTGCCTCATACTACCTTTACTTTTTATCTTACAGGTTTGCCTGTGTACATGTTCTCTCTGTGATGTAGGTGAATTTCTTTAAATATAAGGCTGTTTCTCTTTCTTTTCCTCTTCTTATCAAGAAACTCTGAAATCCTGAATTTTATGTCCAGCTTTGAAATTGACGATGTCACGACAAGTTCAAACTGAGCAATATGTGTGAGCATGTGATACTTTTAAGGATGATTTGCCAAGTCATGACCATCAAAGCTGTGTTTTAGAGACTTAATATTGAAATCTTGCCAAAGAAAACAACTTCATGAGCTTTTGTTACTGTCTGTTCCTAAAGGAGGAATGATGATTCCATAGATCTTACCTCTAAGCTCTTCTAATCATCTTTACTTTGCTCCTTGCTGCCATAGACCTTACACTGTGAAAACAGATGGAGCAAAGATGGCATCTGCTTTTCAGATATAGAGCAGATCAAACTAATCTATTCTTTTCCAAAGAAGGATTGAAGGATTCTCTTTAAAATAAGGAAGTCTGGTACATAGAAAAGCTCTGGTGATTCGTTAGCTTGCTTTTTTTTTTTTTTAAACACTACACTACAAACTACAATATGCAATATTTTTTCTGAACATCGTGTAGAAAACAGGGATATTCCTGTCCCACTCCTGGGTAGCAACAGAATTCTGCATTATATATGAGCCTCATTCCCACCCTGCCTACATAACTCATATACGTTTTAAAATTCACAGAACTACATAGAATTCAATTATTTAAATATGTGGTGGCTACATGAAAATGAACCAAATCTGATCACAACAAGAGAAGACACAAATTTATACAGCCTCTTCCCACCAGTATCTAAACTGATCTTAACATAATACAGGCATTTTTAGTGAAAATGTCTGTGAAGATGTTTGAAATGCAAGGAGGTTCTAACAAAAGGCAATGACGTGAAGAATCTGGGCACTTAGTCCTGTGGCAGTCTTGTTGCAAGGTGGAAACTTGGACACTGAGACTCCTGTAGGGCCTACCTGTTGTGAAGCCAGGAACTCCATCAGTCACTGAGGGCCTCCTCTGAAGGTTGGCTCCTCGGTATCTAGTTCTTCTCTCAGGGTGAAAGAGTAAAGGAGGCCATGGCTGAACCAAAGTCTTTATAGCTCAGTCTGACATCACTGTTTCCTTCCAGAAAAAAACTTGCATTTTTTTCAAAATTACTCTTCTGCCTAGATGTTTTCCTTCAGAGAACATTTCAAATTTTATACTCTGTGCTCCAAAGCATAGTGCCTTTTCAGGGTGCTGAAGTTTTAGAATGAAAAGAAAGATTTTGGAATAGTGATGCATTAACTATTGCCTTTGTAATGGTTTTGGCTGGAAAGCCAGTGAGTGGAGATACCTAGGTCAAGTCTGAAGGGCAAAGAAAAAGCAAGGAAGATAAGAAATTAATGGCCTTGGTGCTGCACAAGCCTGTGAATACATGCAGAGCTTATTCTTCTGGTCTACCAAATCAACACCATCCTTGTACATTTTAGTTCAAATCAGCTTCATGGCCACCCTTCTTCTTCAGATAATATATAGGAACTGCACAAAATGTTCAAATTCAGTGCTAATCAGAGAAAAAGACAGTTCATAGCCAACAATATGGGGATGATAAATACACAAGAAATTACAGCTACGTTCCTTGGTGTAGTTTTCAGGAAGGTATGTGGCCACTGCCCAGTTTGAGGGACCTAGATTCAAGCTGCCTCCCATCTGGGAGACACATTGCTGAACCCTGACACTGAGCCTCATCCTTCACCTTCCTCTCTGATTTTACAAGACTGATGCTGGTCCCCAGATTTCTAATCACAAAGTACAGCTTGAGCCTCCTTTTCCGTCTTCAGATCCTCCCCTTTCTCATGAATGTATTCTGCCAAAGAACCTGCCATTCTTCCTGCTGGTGACACAGTCATTGCTCGGTGCTTTTTTTCTCCTTCCAGAAACCTGCATTATCTGCAATGCAGTCTATTCTGCTGGAACCAGCTGCTCCTTGCGAATGGATGAAGCAAAGATTTATTATCATCAGAACACAAGTTAGTAAATGGACTAATGGAAACCATTAATGTCCTCCTCTCAACAATCAGATGAATGGTAGATCAATGCAGTATATTAATATATTGGAAGTGATGTAAGATGACAAAACCATTAAATATTAGATGGGAAGAAAGCAGGCAAGACAAGGATAACACTAACACTAAGCACCTATGAAAAACCCCCACTGTATTTTAAGACCTATTTCCTGTCCAACATTTTGATATCTTTAAAGAGATAATGTTGAAAAACTGCTCTGTATCCTTTCATAATATTGTCTAACTTTGATATGAAACAGTCTGCCTCCTTAAAAAGCAGACTGTCTCCTTATTGCCTGTAACAATGAATAGATTAGTTGTATTCTACAGGTAAAATAATAATAGTCATAGTTTGCAGGCAATAATTGTTACTTTTTTAATATCAATGACTGTTTCATTTGCAGCTTGTGAAAAATGCTGTAAAAAGAAATTACTAAATATGATTGATATAACAGTTACAGTACCCACACACACTGCACATAAACCTCAAAGTAAATCCTTGAAGAAGGAAAGAAAAGAAACTATAAGGGAAAAAAACGGCTCAAATACTTTTTATTAACCTGTCATCATGCATAAAAATAATATAATGTCTGCAAGTGAATGATTCTTGAGATTTAGGGAATAACTGAATTTTTTATGTAGTCACATTTCTTGGAAAATATTAGAAGTATTGGGATTCCTTCTCAGCTAAAACTTTGCGAAGGTCAATCCATTCCCATTTTCAGGACTTAATCAAAATTCCTCAATAAATTCCTGTAGAATTGCTTTGTATTGTTACTTATGGGAGCATTTATGAAGGCCTGATGATGATTTGAACTACCACAAATCTCATAAATGTGAGGTCAGAAAGGTTACACCATGGCACCTCAGTGAAGAAATGAAAACAACCCATGAATTATCTCCACGAGAAGGATGGTGTTTTAACCAGATGTCACAGGCTTTGTCTTTCAATTGCTCACTGCTCTCCAGCACCCTATCGTGTTGCTTGGTTTTAATCATGTGTAATAGGTCAGTGTGGTCAGGAAAATTCAGGGCTCACGTGTACATACTTAGCATGCCAAGATACAGCTGGGTAACTGGGGGAATACAGCAAAATATGTTGCTGACTATTTTTTTTGCAACTAGTTGTTGCAACTAGTAGAGAAAAATGTGGAAAAAATATCTATGGTTCCCTTAATTTGGAATGAGATTGTTGACGAAGAGCAGCCAAAATAATCTTGTCTGCTACTCTTCTTAGTGCATTCAGAAAAAAAAATGAAACTAGCAAATTTTAGAAGCTGTTTCTTATTATTTCTGGAGTTTATTAAAAAAACACAATGGGGAGCACCGTGTCTAAAGGAGTCAAAGTCACACCATTATGATGGGTACTAATTTATTTCATAATAAGGTTGGATGCTATAAGTGCCTTCATTGCTGTTAAATCATACTTCAGTACAGCTAAGTCTGCCATTAAAGTCAGGTATAACTGACAGAGGCAATATTTATTTAATTTAATTTTATGGCACATATTTCAAGCAGGACAAGAAGAAATACAGTCTGACCTCCTCCGTGGCTGGGAAGTTTATCAGCATTGTCAAAGAGAGTCAGAATCAAGCTGCACCAATTAACACTAAACCCACTAGTATTATGGGATGTTCTATTCTAAGAGACAGCAGACTCTCAGGTTTGGTTTCCCACCCGAGATTCAGGTTGTTAAAAGTCCTTGGCCCTCTAAAAGCCCTGAGCCACATCACAAGAAAAAAAGCGGAGTCTTCAAGGCCTTGTTTTCAGGTTTTTCACGTTGTTTATTATTTGGTATCTCAGAGTTTTCTCTGCACCCAGCCGAGGTCTGGACAGCGGCTGGGACATGAGGCGACTGACTGCTGATGGGGCATTGCTTTACTCTTATACAGACAGTTTCGTGTCCACTGTTTACAATTTTGTGCCAATGTGCAGTACCTATGCTAGAAGGGTCATTTCTACCTTGACTCAATCCCCCAAAACTACTTTGTGTTATCACCACATCAGAAGATGGAGGACGAGGAAGAAGGACAGGAACTTAGGGCAACACCCTAAATCCTCCATCTTGTCCCCCATTTATCTTTATTCTAAGAATCCCTAAACTACAAAATTTTTCACCCTGTGCAGTACAAAACTACTATTTTCACACCTTTGAAGTTTGTAATTCCTCTCTCAATGTTGGAAGCCTCTCCCATGGACTAAAATCAAACCCAGTGTCTTCCTGGGCTCTTCGCCAAGGTATCCAACCCCCCTGGACCGGCTCCACACCCCACTGTCCAGGGTTCAAACTCCCTTCCTCGGGTCCCAGGTCATCCAAAGGGATGCCCTGGACTCTGACAGTAGACAAAGAACAGAAAAGGAACTCTTCTGATCCATGGAAAGCATAGTGATATCAAGAAGAGAGAGATCTCAAAAGGTGTAGTAGAGATTCTGGTGTATGCGGGTCATGCTCTATTGAGGAACCCAATTCTGGTTCAAGGAAGATGAATAAAAGCTTGGAAGAAAAAAGAAAATACTCCAAAGATGTAAGAAAATATGTAGCGAGAAGGACAGGTGATAAGGTGTACTGAATGTCTCAAGAAGCTAAAATATTTCCTTTCATCTCTGGCTCTTTGGTTCAAATCCAAATTAGGCAGTTGTGACCAAAAATATATATTGCCATCAGATGCTGGCTACAAATTGGGAACGTGGCCCATGTCAAGATGCTATCAGAGAGGTACTGCTCCATCCATCCATCATTAACCAGTCTATGCTTGCATGCTGCATTGCAAAGGAATGCAAGACCTGAATGATTTGAGCAAAGGAAAAGCTTTTAAGAGATGAGAGTGGTTTCTCTTGTGGAGCAGGTTATCCTATCTTAGCAAGATTGGGAAAATTTGCAGTGCTGCCTGTGCATGTTACTCCCTGAGCAAATGATTTTCAAGGCCATCAAAATGCCAGCTTCTGCAATGGTTAAAAAAAGACAAATCAAAATTAATCACTGAATATAATCTCAGAGGAACAGTGAGATAAATTACATTGGAAATGAAACGAGCAAAGACCTAACTAGGTAATCGCCCATGTGTTGCTCTGACAGCAAAGAAAAAAGGCACTGGACTGCTCATACATGCTGGAGAACATGCAGAATGTGAAGCTGTGTAAGATGAATCTGTGACGATTATATGTGATCATAAGGCAACACTGACTTCTCGACTGTCAGATCCAGATGTCTGAGTGTTTTATGTATATTTTCTCCCTTTTAAAAAATGTCACTATTGGTTAATTTCAAAAAATAAAGCAAGATTATTCAGCCCTGACCTGAATGTTGCAGGCAAAAATAAGAGAGAAAGGATTATTGCTGGGTGTAATGAGATCCAGGAGGAAAAAACTATGGACCAGTGCCAATAACTCTCATAGAAGAACCAATTTAAAATCTGGAGGTTAGAAAGGACCAGCCTACTAGCAATTCACTCAGGATTTAAGTTACAGTCGTGCAAGTTCTGGGCTTTAACTGTCAAAAAAAGGCTTGTTGATGCAGGTTAGAGGAAGTGAAATAAGAATGTTGATTGTGTTTCACATCTTTACTTAGACATGTGAGGACAGATTTGTAAAGGTATGTAGGTACCTGAGTAATCTGATAAGGGCCTCCTCTCTGAAAACACACAAACCCACAGAAATTAATTAGATGTTGACACTCAATTAAGATTTTTTAATTTTACTTGAGATAGGTAAATACTAAATATTTCCAAGGATCTGGGACTACATGTCTATCAGCATCTGTGGCCACCTAAACATCTTGCAAAACCTGGCCTCCACTGGATAATGTCTGCTTGCACATACCAATTTGCAGACTCAGTTCCTGCTCACATCTCTGGAATTTGCTTTCTGGGAGCAAAAACTTCACATCATTTTTTCTCCATTTGCATTGTACTGGAACTAATTTCCCTCTCTGAATTATTTCTCTATCTGCTTTACCTCTTCTCTCTGTACACCTCTGTATAGTCCATGGGGATGTGACAGGAGCAGAGTACAGTGCTGGTGGCTGGCAGTGCCTTGCCCACAGAAGAGGACATGATCTGCTCTTATATCCCAAGCTGCATTATGTTCTCAAGAGCAGCAGGGTGCTGCTGAAGAAAAATGTCTTGGGAGAAGGGACAGGCAGGGTCCTGGCTGAGTTTGCTGTTGCCTGGGCTGGGCACCAGAAACTTTGTGCTAGAAGGAGATGGAAGAGGTGAATTTCTCTCCACTTTTTCGAGTGGTCCCATGATAAAGGAGAACCTGCATCCTAGCATTAAATATCTAGGCATCTTTTCCCTAAAACAGTGAACTAGAGATCACAAAACAAGAACAAAGCAATGTAGGGCACACTCCAAATGAATAGCATAGTCTCACCAGTTACAGTTGCAGATGGCTTAGCTCAAAAAAGGGGGTTTTTATGTTAATATAATAAAGGATTTTTTAGTTATATTTCTGTGATTTATGCTATCAAAATACCAACAAAATCTTTTGTTCCTTTGATGTATAGTGTTTCTGAGGTTTACCATGCTCATTAAAAATTAGAAAAAGACAGTCAAATTAAACTCATTATTAACTCCATATCTTTTCTTATAGATGTTTTTCTGCATGTTTAGGCATATAAAATTGCGTGCATATACCATGTTTGTGCCTTTTACATACTAGCAGAAATAACTGTAATTCACTAAGAGCTACTTAGGTGTGTAAGTTATTTGCCTTCTAAAATGACCAGCTGGGTAAAAACCTGTCAAGAGTTACTAGGTATGAAGTCAGGCCTTCTGAAAATGCAGTAGATGGAGAGCCATAACATTTTCATGCTTATGCTCAGTCTTTACCTCAAGAGCTGATGTTAACCCTCTCTGGCTTCTGCAAGCTGAACACCTTCGGGTAAACTGAATGATCCATTTGCCCATAGTTCTATCAGGCACTGCAGAAGACCAGCCTAACACATTCTCACATTCTGAACATTTCATGTCCCTCTCTTTGCATCTTACAGTTTGAAACCTAAGGATAAGCCTTCCAATACTACAGGCAAATCATCAAATATCTGTTCTCCCCATAGGCACCCAGATAAAAATAGTCATGGATTGTTTTGTTGATCCTGCTGTTTGGCTACCATGGAGATAATACAGTTTCTGCAGATTCAGAAGTGATTTTGTTCTAAGCTGTGTTTAAACATAGGAGGTATTTTTTTTTTTTTTTTGAGCAGAACAATCAAAAGAGGAGTTGGAATACAAATTAAGGTAGTTTGAAAACCGTGATGTCAACCTATATAGAGACACAATGCCGTAGGGAGTTGGAGAAAAGCACCTTGAGGAACCAGTTCCTCACTCTGCTTTAAGACACTTTGGCTTTTTGCATTACCTTGGAAGTTCCTAGCAAGTTTCTTCCATGTAAAAATTCAGCCTGCCTCACTGAATACAGCTGCAGCTTTATTTTGCAGTTTTTCCTCTGCCACTGTAAAGTGCTGGCTGCTCATTCACTGAGGTAGGGTATTTCTGCTCTGCTGCATTAGACCGCTTACTAGGCCAGTTGGCTTGTGATGCTTGAAAATTGCAGAGTTTACCATTAACTATTGAAAAGACTATCAGAAAAAAAAATTGAGACCCATTTTCTTGCCCTACTCCTTTGTCACAGATCCCACCAGGCATTAAAAACACCCTAAAATCAACCAGCTCCTAATCTAGCTAAGGGCCCTGAGTACTAATTTATTTAAGAACAAATGTTTTTAAAAGTCTTGTCTATATCAGCTATAACTGACTAAGGCTTGAGAGGAAAATAGGCAGACAGTGATTTACACTGAAATCATAATTTCTTCCAATATGTGAAAGAGACGCTGACTGAGATATCACCCAGCTGATTTCTTACCTGCCCAATATAATATAGTAATATATTTTTAAGTACAGCTAGGATGCAGAACCTGAGATTTATTAAGTTGAACAACTGAGCTCACTTTGTGGATCTGTGGAACGCCCTATTCCTCTAATTCTGGATCTGCTCACCAGGAAGCAGTTGGCGGCTTTGTCTTACCTGCAAGTCTCAAAACATGTGAGTTTTTTGGTGCATGCTGGTTCAGTACAGCTGGCACACAACAGATGGCATGAGGGAGTCCCTAGTCAGAGGATGCATATGTCCTCATCCCCAAAGTCAAATCTGTGTTTTAAACCAGGGAGTTGCCAGGCAGAGCCTATGAACATGTCTGCAAGGTCCAAGAGAAACTAGAGTACAGCTACTGACTAACTTTGCCTTTTTTCCTGTGGCCTGAGGGATGCTGTAGTTTAACTGGCTGTGCTGACTCATTAGAGGTTTACTTTCAATTCTGCCATTGTTCACTGCAGCTGAAAATATCAAAAACTAAGTACTGAGGGACAGCACAGCGGGCAGCTTTTAGCTCTTGGCTGTTTTACAACATCTAGGAGCAAACCTCTGCAGGAAGCTAAAGGGTGGGAATTAAATTTGGAACATACCTTGCAGAAAAGGTAATTTGACTTGCTTGCAAAGAAGTACCTAAATACAGGCATTTCCTGTTCAAAAAACCCCAGACATCCAAAACTTAAAATTTACACAGAAACCCAGGTGACTGTATGTAACCACGAAGCAGGTGCTAGTTTTAAGCAAACCTCAGGGCTTGTTTAATTGAAGCACATCTGGTCTTTAAAAGTCAGGCCAGGTGTTTGCATTTTAATTACACAAGTCTATCCTGCTGCCCCATGTTATACCCCGGAAAAGTCAGAAGTCAACTGTGAGATAGCTGTGCTATTAATACAGGTGTTGCTAGTTGATCACGTGTGGGTCATGAAATAACAAGTTCAGAACTATATCATCGCCTCTGTTTACTCTTGTGGTTCTTTGTCATATTTAATTTCAGAAAGATACTCTTGTTAATTAATTTACTACAGTTTTTTGAGTTCCTTTGACTTTATAGTGTAGCAATATCTGCTGTGATCATCATTTCATTCTATGGCTTGGCAAAATGAGTGTAATTGATTTTTAGAGAGTTTGTGAAAATTCTTTGGCTATGTTTTGATCATTTTGTGGACTAAGCTGGAAAATATGACAGAGGAGAAAAACATCTTTAAATGCAAACTTTTTTGATAGCATATTGGGGAATCATAGAAGTGAAGAGTCATGATTTATTTGCTGAAGATAATTAAGCAGTCCTAAAAATAATGAAAGACAGATACATTAAATAAAATTCAGTATGAGCAGTGAAACTGATATTTGAAGTAAAGTTCTTTGGATTAAGATAAAAATATTCACTAAACCTATTTGAACCATTACTAGGTACTTGGGAAGGAAAAGTGTCTGTCTAGAAAATCATTTGGAGAAGAACAAAGCAGGTAGTTGCAGGGAACAGAGTAATCCAAAAAAATTGAAGGCTAAATATAAAAGGGAAAGCTGGTAGCTGTTTTATTCAGAAGGATACCTGCATGGTGCCAAAGACCCTAACTTAAAAACCTAGCATAATATTAAAAAAACCCAACTAGTTTATAGATCAAAAACCCGCACAACAGTGACGTATGTATTCTCTGTGGATGCTTTAGTAAGGTGACTAGGGAGTGTGGAATTTTAAATTATCTGGAAAGTTATCAATGTTAGGCTGCACTTTACATGCTTGAAATGTTTTGGGTTTATTTTGCTTTCAAGGTTTTGTCAAGGGGCAGGGGAATTTTAGGATATTTTTTTCTTTAACTTTCAGCTCCTGAGTTGGCCTTCTGATTGCAACATATTTCTTGTAGTATTCTATGCAGGTGGCATACTTGGAATTGAGCCGATTTAATAACTGAGGGATTTAAATCAGATTTAGAGATAAAAATAAGGATAAATTAATTTAGGTATATTTCCTTCCTGCCTTTATCTATGTAACACTTCACTGTAGAAAAAATTATGGAGGAATGAGACATTTTCAGACGAGAGTAAAGCATCCAAGAGATATAAGTGAAGGAGGAATATATGTTTTAAAAAAAACTTTTAAAAAATGTTTTCAAACCTATCCTCTGCTGAAAAGGAAGGCCAGGTGAAGGAAAGGTTTCCTGTTGAATTTAGAGATGGCAGAATCATCCTGGAACAATAAAAAATGCTTCTCACAGAAGTGTAAATCACTAAATACATGAAACTAAGGGAGAGTCTGACAAAATCAGATGATGTTCAAAGACAAATAAATACATTTTATGGCTGCGACAAGACAGGGGTAGGATGTGGACCTACACTTATATGAGAAGTTTCATGCATCTGGAGAACGCCTGACAGGCAGAGAGCAAAAAAAGGACTGTTTTAGCCATGGGGACCTCATTGTGAGGCTTTGAAAGCATGGCAGGCTTTATGAAAAGGATGTAAGCTGAAGTCAGAACCAAATTTAGAACCAAATTTAGGTTATTCAGCACAGTTATCAACCCAGCGACAAATGTGAGAAGCTAGCAAACACAAATACAATGAAAGGTATTTAAATTTGGATGGGTCTGAAAACAAAAGCTCGATGACGTTCATAAATGTCAAATGAACAGATGGAGCTGAGAATGAAACCAGCAGGGAGATAAGGCAGAGATTGCTGTGTGCAGGGGTAGAAAACAGGAAACCAGTCGGTGGGTTACAGGGTGAGGATGAGGGATGAGGGACTGCCAAGATAAGAGCTGAGACAAAGGCAGTCCCCAGCCTGCAAGGAAGAGCAGAGGTCAGCATAGCAGTTATGGGAAGAAAGACCCCTGCTTGCAAATGCTGGGACCAGACAGGCGGGTCAGGAGTGGGGTGTGCATGAGAACCAGCTCAGAGCCAGGGTGCAGGTGGGTTCCCCTGCAGATCCCTTTGGTGGTTTGTGGTGGTGTGTTCTGTACAATAAGTTTGCTGTAAGTCTAGGGTTGCACAAAAGGGCTTTTCTTTGTACCCTTGTTCAGTTTGCTGTACCCCAGTTTCTCTTTGTAACCCAAAGTTGCCACTTTTCCCCACAGCCTTCTCCAGATACAGCTCCTGATTGGTTTGCTTTTCCCGCCTTGGCTGCCTGTCCATCAGGTGCCAAGAGACTTTCCCGCCCTGTCAGTCACCCCAAGACCTGTCCCCCAAGTCCAGAAGCTTCTGAGAGGGACCTTTGGTGACTGGCTGGGTTGGAACCTTTCCCCTCCTATCTCCATGTATGTCAGTGTATGTTATGTTAACAACCACTCCATGTTGTACCCCATTGGCTCTGTTCCTACCCTCCCTGAGACCCCACCTTCTGTAACAAAACCCTCTCTCTCCTCCTGCTCGGGGTCACTCTTGGGGCACTGGACACGAGGCGAGGGGTCTGTGCTGATCCCAATAAAGCCGGTTTCGCTCTAAGCCTCTGGAGTGTCCCTCCTTCCTCTTCTNAAGAAAAAAGAAAAAAAGAAGTAGCAACTTCATTTCCTTTCAGGCCTTGCGCTCCCTAACATCATGGTCTTTATGAGGATCTCTTGATTTCTTGAAATTCAGCTTTAGCTTTGTACAGTCTACCAGAAAAATTTAGCCTAATGAGGGCATATGCAATGCAACGAGCTGCTGGTATAGAATCCTCCCAGAGAAATGACATCTTCACTGTAAGGCTGAGCTACTTCATAGTCCTAATGAGCAGTCTGGTCTACCTTGATGATGCTTTCCAGTAACTCCTGTACAACAGACACATGCTACAAGGACAGATGACTATTGAGAATGGACGCCAGTAATTTTCCTTCATGTAGATTACAGCAGGTTTCAATGGGACCTTTAGTGGCTCTCAAAACTAGGCTGAGTGCACAAGTATATATTGTCTTCTGTCACAGCATCAAACAGCAAGGTTTTGTCTATGTGTTTATTTACTTTGCAAGCAGACACACAATTTATAGATCATATTTATTGGCTGTTTGGTTGATTTACAAGCTGATTGACCATACCACAAAAAGAAATAGATGAGACTACTGTTCCAAACCTTCACCTTTAGAAAAATCCTGCAAAATTTAAATTAATTCTTCAGGTTCTTTTTAATTTTTTACTTTATTCTTTTTTATTTTGTTACAGCCACACTGCTTGAAAATAATTTGGCCATAGAATAAGATAGTCCTTTATGTCTTTAGATTGTTTAACCAAATTAAAGAATATTGACTATGAGCATAGTTGTTTGCTGTCTTTGGACACTCTCAAGGAAAGAGTACTTAATTCTCAAGCAGCTTGTAAACTTTGCTGTTATGCTTTCTGTTGTCTTGGAGAAAGGGATATGATTTTATGTGCCTCAAAACTCAGCAGGTAAGAAATTAAGATATCACGCTGATGAATGCTGTTCCTTCATACAGTTGCAATACTAAGGCATGGTACTCAAAGTCATTTATTTTCTTCTCTTTTCCCTTTTTTATAAACATGAAATTGCAATTCTGACAAAGTGCCTCTCTTTTAAGTCACACACACTAACTACAGGAAAGTAAGACAGAAATAAAAAATGTGCTGAATAACTCCAAACACTTCTGTGTTTAACTACTTCTGACACAGGCATGTTTCTTTTAAGAAGTGGTGTATTAAGGCTTCTGTGACTTTCTAGAATAATCACTATATATTGTGAAGAAAAATGAAGTAAAAAAAATGTTCTATAAAGAGTAAATGGGGTTTTTTTTGCCTCCAGATAAAAGCATATGTAGATGAAGGCTGCTCCAGAGTTTCTGTTTCACTATACATGGTTCTAGTCCAATATTTCACACTTCTTACACTCATTTAAAACTGAATTAAAATTCAAATGAGGATTAACCACCCATTGAGTCTGGCACGACATTAGAAGTAGTCACTAACTTTTTTCCTACATGTTATTAGCAGAGGAAATTTAGGTTAAACAGTTTCATTACAAAAATATAATTTTTAATTCTCGACTGCCTGCTTTTTTTTGCTTTCTTCTCAATGGCTAAAGTTTTCACACACTGCTGTAGCCCAGGGTGATCTTTATTCAATAAATATTTTAAATAGTGAGTAACACATACTGGTGAGCAAGTGAAGAAATGACACAGCAGGACAAATAAATTAGTTTGGTTTGCTGAACTGAAGTGTAGAGAAAAAGAAGAAATTTCTTGTCTATCCATCTTTCACTTTTAATCATTCAGTCAAAACTGTTAAAATTGGACAAAGGCAACAAATATTCACAGATGTTTAAAATGTTTTTCTTCACATTTAAGAAGACCTTTTCCTTCAGTTATTTTGAATGGTGTTTTGAATGGTTGTAGCAAAGGAATAAATAAAAGATTAAAGTTTGAATTATCAAACCCAGAATTTAATGGACTGAATAGTGGTTTTTATTCCAGCCAAAGTTTCAGATGTTAATGCATTAATGGATGGCTGAGTCTTGCATGCTTCAGTCAACATCAAATACAACTACATAAAATTACTGTTATTAAGCTTCAGAAGGAATTTAGCCAGGTTAATCCATCTTCATGCACGGGTATCTACACATACAATATTAATAATGAGATTATAAAGGTAATTTCTCATATATATAAATGTCTTCAGTAGAGTTTGGTGCTGTAATTGCAAAATATTTTGACGTAGCCTGAAAATGTTATGAGATGGCCTCACAAAATTTTTATTTAAGCAATATTTGATTTATATTCAATAAAATCACAATTATTTTTAATAAAGAAGAATTTTACCTTTGTGACAAGTACAGTATATTATTTCCCCCAAACTGAAAGGAAACTGTGGCACTACTCTGTGTTAGTGAATGAACTGTTCATCTTAATATGGGCGGTTAAGAAGAAAGCACTGATGAGGGTGTTGGCCTCCTGAAATGTGATTTCAGACCTCATCAGAGGCGGCATGGATGTGTAAGTATAGGCCAGGCAGTCACTCAATACTATGACAAGATGGAGATATCGGGATGATTAAAACAGAAGTTTGAGAGAGATTTACAATTCAGTTTCTATTTTATTACCCATGACTTTCAACAGAATTGTGTTGTCATACTGCATAATTTCTTAACTAGGTGTAAAAAAGTGCATTTCTTTTGAGTTCTAAGCACAACTGAAATCCCTAACTAGGAGCTTGGTAAATCAACACGGAGTTTCCTTCCTTTGTAGTAACAGCTGCATTTATAAACCTGTTTCCTCCTTTCTACTAACTAGGTTTTTGCATTTGTTTTTAATACCTTAACAGCTAATTCCCAGTGAGGGCATATATATAATGTAGATACAGAGGATATGAGTATGAATTGTATAAACTGTGACGGGCATCACTGAAGCTGTGCTGATGGAGGGAGACTAAGATTTTGCAGAAGTGGAGTTGCAAATTATATCACTGGGTATCACTGGGCATTCTCAAGTGAAGATTTTGTGACCACAGTCGTCTTTTCACCATTTTTTCCTCTGAGGCATCATGGTGCAAGAAAAATAATATGACATCTCATTGGGAAAACCAGTTTCAGAAAATTATTCTTTCAACACCTAACATCTTATTTAATTATAAACCACTCGTCTTTCAAGTTACCTAGTGTCCCAACTTTGAATTTCTTGTCTGAATGCTTCATTTGCAAATATATAATGTTCATAGAATCCTAGAATCATAAACTGTTCTCTGATTTAAAACTAAACAAAACAAATACCTTACCAAAACTTTTTTCCCTAATTTTCTCTTGGCCAGACTCCTACATTTCTATAGAATTACATCCAGTCCAGAGAACAAACTATGCAACAGAACTTTTTTCCAAGCATTCATAGCTTCTATTGTCTTTGGATGAAATTTTCTCTTGTGCAATGAGCCTGTTTGGGACCTTACCTTGAACATAATATTTCTCAGGTGAGTGATCAAACAGCACAACAGTCTTCAACAGCATCCTGCTAATTCTCAAATTGTCCTAAAGAGATCTTGCTCACACACAGAAATGAAGCTTCAATAATCGTTTGAGAAGTGAGAGCTTTAGCTCCTGCTTCAAGAATGAGTGGTATGTCATCATGAGAGATAAGGCAAATATTCCTCTCCAGTAACCATGGGCATTTCACATAAATATGTTTTCAATTTTACCTTGTTTCCATTTTCACTCCTTGCACATATTTTGCCTCAGATTATTGCTGGAAGCTGCACATTTTAAGTTAATATCTCCAGGTAACCAAAAAGCCTGAACTTGTAAATGTGAAATCTTTTCTGTGATGGTTGAACCCAGATGGACTTAACATACTCATCACTGATCACATTGGATAACATGGAGGCCTTAGATGCAAGAATGAACAGTAGATATGAGTACAGAAATATATAACCCTTCATCAAAGTGGAAGAATTGCTTTCAGCAGTATCACAAGATCATAGAATAGTTGGTGTTGGAAAGGACCTCTGGAGATCATCTAGTCCAACCCCACTACGGGAGATTCCCTTAAGGCAGTGTTGTTCAATGGCCACCAGCATGGGTACTGGCTTCCAGGTGAGATGTTCCTTTGGATGAGATTATCCATCCAAAGCCGAGCTAGACATTAGCACACTTACAGCATGACTTGCAAGGCAGCTGAAAGTGGGTCATGACCATTGCACAGTGAATAGGATCTGTGGTCTTGCTAGAAACCATTCAGACACATAGGCTCAAGATTGTGACACCTGGCAAGCCCTAATCTTTCACCATCCAGTAATATGTTAAAATGAAGAATTTGGAGAACGAGTTGAGCTAGCTAATATTCTTCAGTGCAATTCCTGTACATCTGACAAACCCTGAACAGGACAATTTGAATGTCACGTTGCTAAAGTTACAGAGGTCCAACTACTTGCTGTCAGGTGAAGTGCAAAGCAAGATTTACGCACAGCAACAACCTGGGAAAAACTTTTCCAGAACACATATGATTGCAGGAGTTTTATGAATGGAAAAAGTAAGAAATTTGACAAATGAATGTTTTTCTATAAAGTAATTGCTTGTTTCTATTTAGTGTTATAAAGCTGGTTAGCCCATTTGTCTTCCAAGCTCACATTGTATTGTGGACCTAAAAACACACTGAAAATGGCTAGCTAGTTAGAGACAGATGGAACACAGGGATTTTTTTTTCCTTTTTTTTTTTCTTTTAATTGAGAAAACGGGTATCCAAATTAAGTGTTCAAATTACCATGACCAACTCATGTATGCTGTTTGCATGACTTACTAAGGCTTTTGCAGGTTTCAGGAAATTCATTTGCCTTTCGAAATGGAAGCTTCAGTGTTCAAATCGAGCACTTACCCTTCAACTCAGTAGGTGCTTGATGGAGCTGAACAGCTGCACCAGCTTGAAAAGAGTTACTATTGTGCACTGAACATTATGGTCCTGAAAGCAAGAACTGACTGCTGCCAACCCACATGGCTCTTCACATTCACTGCTGGTAAGTACCCTCCAATAAAGAAAGTGATGCTACCGAGGGTTTTTCTATGGCTTGCTTTTCCCCATGGCTATGTATGTCCATGAACAAACCTTTTCTCCTGCAGTTTCCATCCCGGAGCTAGGAGGGCTGCAAAGAATGCCCTTATGGGTGACACACAGAAAGACAAAGTGCCGATCTCTGATATACATTGTCATTTACTCGGGGCTTTTCCTGTGGCTGTAATCCCTTGATGACACCACTGCTTAGGTGGCATTAAATAGTCACTATTTCGTCCACACAGTCTATCAAGAAAGAGAAGGACATTGTATTGCAAAGGTTGACCCATTTTGAGTGCCAAGAGCAATAGTGCTCGTCACAAAAATTAATGCTATATTCAAGTGCACTCCATGCAGTCTTCTGCATGCTCTTTAAAGCATTGTATTCTAACCAGACAGGAGGCTCATATCTGACGATGACCAATGCTGGCTTCTTGCTCTGCCGGCTGGCAGGTGCGGGTAGTCCTGTGGAGGCAGCACAATCAACCCCTGTGGAGGAAAGAGTCCTTCACACCACTCAATGGCAATCTCGCCTGCCAATTAAGGGGATTTGTGGATGAAATCCAAGGGGAATTGCAGCCCATTTGCCTTGGCTGGGAGAATGAAGGCTCTGGTCTGTGAAGGCAGAGCTGCAGGCAGGGAGAAAAGGAAGGGGCTGTTTGCAAACACCTCCCTTTTGAGAGACATAGATGAACTGGAGGCTATTTTAAGCTTAAAAACAAAGCGGACTTTTGAAAGGACAAGGAGAAATTTTTAACCCTTCATCTCTTGCTACACTAGCAGGCACTTGGAGCAGAGTACATCACAGTACTTTTAAATGCTCATGCCTCCACTACAGTATGTAAGTGAAACATCACTGAGAATTTGCATGCTGTTTATTCACTTTTGGCCATAACGACATGATTTTGATATTCATGTCACAAACACAAGTCTGGAACAAAATACAGCATCAAGGCACATAGATAAACAGCAAAATGAATGTCTTCTATGGATGTAGGAAGTAGAGGTGAACCCCAAAACACTTGAGTTGCCCACTATGTTTTCCACCATCAATCAGAGCAAAGTGAAATATCATTTAGTGATTTTAAGTGTGTGCATGGAACATATCTGGAAAAGGCACCAATATTTGACAGTCTTACCCCCAAAAAAGGTAGATTTTAACTTTTTTGGAGGTCATATCTTTACACTAGCTCTTCTGCTACTCAGCATCAGAGGAGCTGGGCTATGCTTCTTCTCAGGGGTTAAGTTAAAACCCAGTACAGAGAGAATAAAGGCTATTTCTCCCTAAAACTGGAAATCTTATCACTCCTCCTTTTCAGGGCTTGGCTTAGTCAAACTAGTGAGGCTGTTTTGTAGTGCTGCCCTCTGATAGATCAATAATCATTACAACTGTATGTTTTACAGAATGTGAGTTTTCAGATGGTAAACTCAAAAAAAGCCTTACAAAAACAGTCATGCATATGACTTCTTTCATGAACTGATTTTTTTTTTACTTTAAAATACTGCAGGTAAAGCTCAGTTGTTACAAATCATTGAAGCTGCACCTTCCCTTATGCAGTCCTGCCATCAAACCACTCTCTTTCTCATGTCTAGAAAAAATTAGTGAAAGTAATTTGTCTGTGTTCAAATGGTCCTTAATCAACACCAAAATGTTCTGTTGCTCAGTGGCAACATTTCTATCTGTGAATGAAGGAGTAAAGGATATAACCTGTTAGTTGTTCTGCAGATTTAATCCTGTAGTAACACTTTAGCTCGTTCTCTAAACACATTTGTCTCATTATAATGAATTTTAAAGTTGAAGAAAATATACATCTTCGAAACTCCAATGCCTAAAGGATCCATTTAAAGGATCCATGCATAAAGGGTAACCATTACACACTTAAATTAAAAAAAAGAAATGGTTTTTCAATTTTGTGCCTTTCAGAGAGGAATTCTGCACTTGCCATCCATACAAAAGGGATCACCCCTTATAGTGATCTCCATCCAGTTGGCCATTGAGATCTCAGAAATCCTTTTCTTTTTATGGTGAGAAGTGGTACCATAAAAATAATATTTTAAAGAGTTAAGCATAATTGCACCTCTCTATCATATTTGTATATCTCTGTTGGCATCAGGCACTAGTAGAATTACATCTAGTGTTACATTTCTATGGTAGCATCTCTTGACTTCTAAGAAAGATACAGCTTCTATATCTGTTGTAAAGAAACAGGATGTCCTGACACCTCTGGACTGCTCAAGGATGTGCTTTTGTGCAGGAAAACTGCATTATGAACATGGCATGGAATCAGCTCCTCAGAAATTCCTAACAGTGATCTTTAAATGCTCTTTTCTGCCCTCTTCCTCCACACATCCATCATCGAGTATGAGATGACTACTTCTTTTTTTTTTTCCCATCGATGTGCATTGTTAATTACAGGATTATCCTGACCACTCCAGGACTTGTAGGCAGCTGGTCTCACTGCTGTGTGTGGGTAATAAACATTATGCACATTTCCTGTTTCCTGATCTCACACTGAGTATATTTATAAGTATGTGGATTTGATGGTTGATTTCAACATTTATCATTGTTTCCCAGATCATTTCCGTCTTTCCTTCTCCCCAAAGAACATTCCTTCCTGAATTGTTTCAAAGTAAAGTACATTTCTGGGTGGTGAGCATTTGTTTCCGGACAGGTAACACCCAGCAGAAACAGATAACTCCATAGAACTGATGTTTTCAGAATTCAGATATTTTTGCAGACCCACTAAATCCCAACACAGCTCATGCATGTCCTACTAATGTTGGCAAAAAACCAACACTTTGGCAGCTGGTATGGATCAAACTTTTTACTTTGAGCTACATATCATATGGCAGTTAATGGTGTGCTTAAATGTAAAGAAAGAACAGAGATTAATCCAGATATTGAAGTTACATCTAATCCTTCGTCTTTGCCTATGCACTGCATTTCCAGAGATTCATCTAGTCTTATTTCATGTCTGGCATAAATGTGATGGTTCTTCATTGCAGATAGAATAATGCCTATAGCAATAACAGATGCATAGAAGTTTTGTTTTATTGGAAGCTTTATTGTTATAAAGTCTGTATATTACTTTTTTTTTGGGGGGGGATAGGTTTTTCATACTCTTCAAGCTTGGGGTATTCATCTTTTATCTTGTCTTTGGCAATTTCTTATATTTAAAAGATGTTTGTTTTTCAAAATAAGCCTTTGTTTCTGTATAAGAATCTTAGTATTGGCAGAAGATGATATTTTGATGACAGTATCTGCTGTCTTCTTTTTCCCAAGTAAGCTCTTCTAGGGCGATGGGAGTCAGATCAACACTCAACCATGATGCTGTATTGATCTACTCTTGGAGGTATAGCTTTCAAAAAGAATTCTGTACTTGCAGAGTCTTGTTTTGGATCCAGCTTGGATATTTAACAGTTTTTTGCTTATCTTGGAGATCTGAGAAAAGTCTGTTTCATAAAGGTTACTGATGCAAATTTGTTCAATACTGCATTCTGATGTCAGTGATTTAAACTGTTTACCTCCACATGAAGGATTTTTTAGGCTATTAGTTTTCTCAAAACTTTTAACATTCAGCCAACCTGTCTCTTCCTATTCTTCCCACAAAAATAATTTTCTTAACTTTTCTGTCCAAAAATTACAAAAGTAGTATTACTAAGTTTTAGTGTCAATTTTTCAAGTAGTGATGTAGGGATGTTGTGTCTTAGTGAATAGTAAATTTCATGAGTCATTTGACAAAATCCCTTCTGAATATTATTTTAAAGTTTAAGCAACAGTCAGTTTAAACCAACAAACATGTATCTAGAGCAAAGAAAACTTATTCTTGCTTGAGGCGATCAGGGTAGGGTATATTTGAGTGAATTGGGCATACCCAGGTTCTGGGACCTCACAAAATGTACCTGTGAGTGCTGAGAGAGCTGGCCCAGGTCACTTTGTAATGATTTTTGGTTGTCTCTGCAAGGTCATGGTGGTCTGATTTCAGTCATCCCTGATAACTGGAATAAAGTAAATATCACTCCTGTCTTCAAGAAGGGCAAGAAGCACTGGGGAAACACTGCCCAGCCTGACCTAAATCCCTGGGTATCCTGGTTTAGAGCAAGTTCTGTAAGGAAACCTCCAAAACTCTCTAGGAAGAAAATTCAAGCAGCCCCTCCCCCAACCAGCTTGGGAAAAGATTTCCTTGGAGAAAAGTGGAAAAAACTGTTTATTCAACAAGCAAAGTGTTCACAAGCATAAAAAATTTGAATAATATTAAACAATAAAACCTCTCACTGTTCTGAAGAGATTCAGAAAGTCAGAAAGTCCTTTTCATGGGGTGTAGCTCAGCTCGCTCAGTCTCTTATCAGTCCCTCCAGGGCTGGAAAATGCCATGTCCAGGGCCCCAGTGGGCCACAGGTGTGAGCTCTGGTGTTTTTCTGGGTTTTTCTGTCTAGAACAAGTTTAAACAGCTCCAAGAAAAAGAAAAAAACACAGTCCAGAGAAATTTTCTGCCTCAGCTAGCTAAAAACTAACAGAAAGCAAAGGAGAGCTCTCTCCTGCTGCCCATCCTGCAGACAACACAGTCTGGGAGTAGAATGTGGGGGAGCAAGTGCAGTTTCTGAAAACAAACTGAGCATTTCTTCTCCCCACCTTCACTCTCAGAACCAGTCATGAAGGTGCAGAACTTAATATCCAGCATAAACAGAACAGACAATTGGGGATACAAGCATCATAAAGTCACCCCAGGACACTGGAAAGACTGTGGACTAAAAATTCTGAAAGTTATTTCAAAGTATATTGAGGACAAGCAGGGTATTTAAAGAAATCAATATGGATATATAAAGTGAGATCATTTCTGACCATTCTTGTAGTCTTCTACAATGATTGAAAGGGCTTTTTGGACAGAAGGAGGGGGGTGGGGGCAAGAAGTAGATGCAATTAAGCTTGATTCAACAACAGTTTTGCCACTATCGCAGAAAATGCTGACAAAGCTGAGGAGGTATAGACTAGATAACTGCACAGTGAGGTGGATTGAAAGCTGTCAAAATCTCTTTACTAGATAAAGAGATGTAAAAGCAGCATAAACTCCAGCTGGAAAGAAATCACTAGGGGTTTACTCCAGGAGTCAGTAGTTGGTCCAATAGTGTTTAACACCTGTCTTAATGACCTTAATGATGGGACAGAGTGCACACTCAGCAAATTTGCTGAAGATACAAAACCAAGAGGATTGGCTAGTTACATGAGCTGTCTTTGCTGCCATTCAGAGGGACCTGGAGAACACACTGGAGAACTGGGATTCAAGGAACTCCATGGATTTAAATGAGTGGAAAGCAAAGTCTGCATCTGGTAAGGAAAAATTCCATTCACCAACAAAGATTGGGAGCCAACCAGCTGGAAAGTAGTTCTGCAGAAGAGGTACATGGGGTCCTGGGAGACACTAGCCTGACCATGAGTCATTAGTGTGCCCTTTCCCATGTAGAAATCCAACAGTAACTGGAGCTCCATTAGAAAAAGTTACAAACAGACCAAGTGATGTGATCCTTTTTCTCCACTCAACACTGGAAAGACCCCTCCCTGGAATGCTGGGTCCAGTGCTGGGCTTTCCCATAGAAGAAAGAAATAGACATACCATGGAAGCTACAGTGAAAGGTCACTAAAAATATGAAAGTACTGATTCATCTGCCATATGAAAACAGGCTGAGAGTTCTGTAACTCTTTACCCTAAGGAAGACTCAGGAGACACTAATCTATGTGTGATTAAAGAAGATGGAGACAGACTTCTCAGTTGTGCTCAGCGACAGGATGAGAACTGATGGGTACAAACTGAACTGAAATGCAGTAAACACTGCTTAAACATAAGATTTTAATTTTTTTTTTTTTAAATAACAATCACAGTTGAACACTGATGAAGACTCCACAAAGGCTGTAGAGTCTCCATCTTTGGAGATAATCAAACATACCCCTGAGCAACCTGCTGCAGCTGTCTCTGCTGTAGGCTCTCTGCTCCGTCTCTAATAAGCAGAGGTAGGACTAGGCTGTCTCTAGAGGTGCTAGCTAGCCTCAGCCACAATGTGGTTCTATGATTCTTCTACTGGAAGACACCCCAGACTACAGGGGCTGTAACTGTTAAGGTCTCTTCTAACCCAAAGCACCCTGTGATCCTATGATTCTGTGGATTCTGTGGCTGAGACAATTAAATCCAATCAAAAAGAAGTTTTCTTAAAGTTTCTAGTAAATAAAAGAAAATGGAATTTAGAAGCTGGTATAACTGTGTGAGGAAAAAAAAATTACACAAGAGACAAAGTTCCTTCTGGAAATTATTTCTGACCAGGTTAATTCCAGTGAGAGAGGCAACACTGAGTAATTTTAAGTTCAACTCCAAATGCTGTTGTCTCTGTATCATATTTTTGAAAAATATTTCCTTGGTTGAAAAGTCCTTCTTAAGACTTTGACATTCTGCATTTGAGACCAAAGATAAGATACTACACACACAACAGAAGAGATACTCTATGTCCTTTTAATGACTCTTCCCAAAATGCTCATTGAACATGTTTAAGAACTAGATTATGTATTTCTGGCAGATTACTTCTGGGTTAATGCCAGCAAGTTGCACACTCCAAGAAGGTGAAATTCTCCCCAAACTACAGTGAAATTCTTGCTGCCAAAACTGGGTTGAATGCTTTCCAAGAGTATTTCCAAATAAAACTCCTCCATTACTCACTTGGATGCCAATAAGAAGGTCAAATTTAAACTTTGGAGCTTTAAATACAGTGAGCTGATTTGCTACATTTCCATGACTAGCAGGATTTTTTTTTACTTTTGTGTTTTAGCTATTAGAGGACATTTTCTATATTAAGAAGTGAATTGCTTGTCCTGGCTTTACTGAAGTTATCAAACTTTTTGCAATCTTACATAGAACAAAAAAAAAAGGAAAAAAATTACTAAGATTAATTGCCTTCAGAATTAAATTGGTGGAAGAAAAGAGTCATAATTTTGATCTATGCTATTGTAACTGAAGAGATGATGCATTTTTTATTTGGAAATTTATTGTGAGTGCCTAGAAATATACTTAGCCTTTCACGCTTTTTTTTTTTAGTAGTGAAAGTTGGTCTAATGATTAAATATTTAAGTAAATTGACTCATGACACTGTCTGTATCAAATACAACTTGTCAGGCATTGTGTCTATAACTTTGTGAGTGGAGCATCCTACTAAGTAAATGTAACAATAAAAAATAATTATAAAAATCAGATTATATAATTAGGAAAAATAGTAACCAGCTATGCATGCAATTTTTTTTTATTTTTAACACACATTGTACTTCACAAATTTAGATCTTTTATGGGTCTTTGATGTCTACCAGAACACTCTCTGCTAGATTTTGCTTTTGTGTTACTTCAGTGACTGCTATGAAACTACTCAGGGATACATTTGGTGTATGGTCTGGCCCTGTGAGACACCTTTGGAGGTGGAGAGGGCAGATGACTTTACACAGTCATGCACATTTAGCTGTGAAATTTTCAAATATGCAACACTAAATCACATTATACAAGCAATGTGTTTATATAGCTGGTATGTATGGGTGTTTAAGGATCTGCTGAAGACCAAATAGCTTCTTAATGAGAGTTCCATACCCATGGAATGACTGTAACTTTCAGTCTGTGTAGACACATTGTTTTCAATAAGTAATCTCCAGAAAGGCATTTTAATTCCAAATACAGTGAGACTTTGAGGATAAAAAGCTGAAAGGTAGAAGAGAAATTTAACTGATCTACTCCCAAAAATAGAATTGAAATGGGGAACAGGTCTTCACAGAAAAGAAGAATTCTGAAAAATCTCAAAGCACTTAGAAGAAAAGGCTAATGAAAGGCTGAGAAAAATGATTCACCACTATTTAAGAGGGGAAAAAGAAAAACAGAATAGAAAAACTGCCAGATGTTTGGAACAGAAAAGTAAGATGAAGCAGAATGTCCTTAATAAAACTAACTGTAAACACAAATTGAAAAAAAAATCACAGAAATAGATAAAGGAAAGACAAGGGGGGGAGGTTGGGGGAGAGAATTCAGGGATTAAGCTTTTTACAATATACATACAGTCTGCCCTTGATTTACAAAATGATCACACAGAAAAGCCTCTGTTCTTTGGATTCCACCAGTGCAGTGAACCTGTTAGAGATCTGAGATCCACATTTGTTCTGTGATCTCAAACACAGGAAGATTTTATAAAATTTTCCATCTATCCATCATATTCCTCTTATATGCCGTGGATGAACTGGGGTTTTAGCTACACCTGGACTAGGGCAAAAAAAATCCTGATCCATCTCTGCTCTTTCTTGACCCTTATCCCTAGAAACTGCTAGCACAGCTTTTTGAAGGGCTGAGGTGAATTCTTATAAGGAATTTTGCTGACTCACTTTAACATTTTATGAAACAAAACTGTTTTGTAGAAGGAGGGGGGAAAAGGGTAAGGAGACAAAACTGTGAAGAAACATATTTCATATGTGTATGAAGCATGTGGGAGAAGCTTTTGGGGTCTCAAGCAGAGTCAGCAGAGAGCATTTCCCAACAGTATCAATTTCACTATATGGAGTTAACCACACACTCTGCTGCTGTCACATTTCTGCACCCATGCCTGCTTTAGCATGTCTCTGCTCCCTTTTCTGTTAGCCAGGCTCTGATCCAGAAATCCTCATTCTGATAATAGAGAATGATCAATCCTTTCTGTTCCTGGCCTAGCTCCCACCACTTGCTTTCTCCAAAACTCACATGGAAGCCTGTCCTTTGCTGCCCAGCTAGGCATTTTCAAAAGGACATCAAGTTCCCAGTCTGTCGTAAGAATCCTGATGCCAGAAACATCAAGTATTCATGAAAGCATCTGGAAGGCAAAGGAGCATGGCTGTAGGAGGAGGAAATGTGAGAGGGGTCAGAAGGAGAGTTCATGCAGGGCAGGCAGGGTGTGGGAGATATGGTTAGCCATGGGAAGAAGGCCAGAGAGAGGAGTTTTGTATGCTCATGGTGCCTTGCATTACTAAGTTCAGTACTGTCATTTGTCACAAGTATTTTCTTATCTGTTTGTTGTGACAATTTTCTGCTGGTTTATATGAGTATTTTGATTATAGCTGATGGGACACACACCAGCGTGCTAGGATCCTTGTGGGCTAACTTGTTTATTGTTTACCTGTGAATCCATAGCTGGCTATGGATTCACAGGTAAATACAGAGCAGTTTTTGAAATAAACCTTATTTTATTTTTCAGTATTTTATAACTCTTCTTCAAATAACCAAACCTGATATTTAAAAGTATACCAGTGGACTTAATTACTTTTACATAAAGATTTTTCTGACTTTCTTATCAGAGATTTTGTTCCTGTTGGCTGTGTCTAAATGTTTACCCCTGTCAGTGTTCATGGCATTGTATGCAAGTTGTGCCTATGGAAGTCTGTGGAATATGGAAGTAGCATCTCAGACCTTTCTTTATCATCTAATCTCCTTTGTGAATTTCTTTTCACAGCCCCAGCCCCAGAGAGTTAAAAACAAACCCCAAACAGTGTGTCTGTTCCCTGCACTGCTCATGTAAAAAATTGAAGTGATTAATCTGAAGTAAAATCATTTTTATTATTATTGCTGTCACAAAGAAGTTCTAACTATAGTGCAGCTTTTTGGAAAGATCATTCAGCTCTGCCATAAATTTCCACATAAAGACAATCACTGAAAACAGAAAGCCAAGATATAAAAAGATCTACCCTTGCAAACCCTTTGTGTAGCTCTAGCATCTGTTCTAGGCATGCCTGCCAGTGGGGACCTCTAGAGGCTACTCATGGCTTCATCCTCCTGTGCGTTGGCATCCATCATAGAGGAGATGCATCTAAATACTGCACCATCTGTGGGACAGCCATTTGCTCCCATGGTGCATACATGAAAGTCCCACAGCTTACCCATTCTGGACCATATGCTGCTCTCATTTATATCCCATGAATTTGGAACTGAGGCATAATGTAAATGGGAAAGCTTAGTTATCAGGATCTGCTGTTTAATTTATGCAAAACTGGGACATTGTTATTCTGCAAGTCATATGGTATACATATTAGGAATTCATCATTTACATAAAGATGGAGATGCCCTCAAAAGTAGTATGTGTATGAAGACACACATCAGAACCACAGAATTCACACCCAGATTTCTATTACTACCTTACCTCCAGGCTCTGTGATGTTCGTTTCTCACTTTTGAGTTAGATCGTTGTAGCGGTGCGCATTTTGGGTTTTCTAAAGTTCTGTATATTTTGTTATATGTTTGTAATGGTTTGTTCCTACACCCCTATCCTAAAACCCCCAATGGTGTTTCCCTCGTGATAGACCTTGTCAATCACCTTGTAAGATCTGGAAGATTCTGGGGAAAAAGCCCTAGGATTTGACAAGGTACCCCGGTACCACCTTCTTTCATTGTTGTGTTAAGTTCCCCCACTCTGGGTCACACCCTCCCTCCCCTGGGATTGGTTCCAAGTTCTCCCCTGCTCAGTGTACGCCCCCTGTACTTAAGGTGAGAACAGAGGGGCTGCCGGGGCTCTCGCTCTGGTCCTCTCACCCGCTCGGCCTCTCTGCTCTGTCCATCTGCACATGGAGGTAACCAGGAGGAATAAAACCAGGTGAAACCCAAGCAAGAGTCCGCTCTTTTTTCCATGCCGACCACGTCGACCACGCTTCAGCCTGAAGTTCAGACCCGCCAAGCCTCTATTATATAGGGGCCAGGGAGCGAGCTAGCTGGTGAAGCAGCTCCCAGGGTCTTTCTATAGATTGTTACAGACACAAAGACAAAATCTGCAACTGGGCTAGGTTTCCAAATGCCTTCAATATTTAGTTGTATCTGTAGTTTTCAGTCAGTTGCTCTCTATTAAAAAACAAAAACAAAACAACAAACCCTTTTCCTCAAAATTATATGAAGACTCTACTTTCTGTCTTCTAAAATTATGGTTTTGGGGTTTTTTTGTGAATTAAAATACTTATTCTACCATGGACATGAATATGTAATCAGATTAAATCAGATTATGTGTTTTTTTTAATGTCTTTGCCTAATGCATCTGGCCAACATGAGCAGTCAAACTCATCTAATTGCTTCCATTAATGCACACTCATATACAATTCTATTACTTTCATGATGCATACTTTCAGTACGTTTAATTCCAAGTATTTTAAAGTGATTGTGCTTTTTGTTGATGCTGAGTTGTTGGGACCATAGCACTGCAGTCCTGAGGGCAGCACCATGGAGTGTGAGAGGAAACAGAACTTTGACCAAGCTAACCTTGCTTACTCTTGTATGTGCCAATCTTTATTAGTTTGGTACCTGGTACTTTTGGCTAGAAAAAGAAACAAAAATAGTAGGCTGCAACAGGACATTGTATTTACTACCAATTTGCACGTTCTCATGCTTTTCTCAGAGGATGCAGCTTTTCTTGTGTTGCCCTGAATGAAGGCTAGTGCATAATTCAACAAACTGCTAGAATAATAGAATCATAAATTATCCTGAGTTGGAAGAGCCTTAGAAAGATTGTCAAAGTCAAACTCCTGGGCCTGCAGAGTACAACTGTAAGAATCTCACCGTGTGTCTTGAAAACCCTCTCCAAATCTTTCTTGAACTCTCTCTCCCATGACCACCTCCCCCTGAGGAGCCCATTCCAGTATTCAGGCCCCTATGGATGAAGAACCTTTTCCTGATACTCACCCTAAACCTCCTCTGACAGAACTTCAGACCATTCCCTCGGGTCCTGTCACCAGTCAGCGCAGAGTTGAGATCATTGCCTATCCCTCTTCTCCTCACAAAGAATTTTTAGACTGCAATGAGATCTCCCCTCAGTCTCCTCCAGGCTGAACAGACAAGTGAGCTCAGCCACTCCTCGTACAGCCTCCCCTCAAAGCTCTTCACCATCCTCACTGCCCTCCTTTGGACACTCTCTAACAGTTTCATGTCTTTCTCATATTGAGGTGACCAAACCAGCCCCCAGCCCTCGAGGTGAGGCTGCCCCAGCTCAGAGCAGAGCAGGACAGTCCCTGCCCTTGGCCAGCTGGTGCCTGATGCACCCCAGGACAGGGTTGGCCCTCCTGGCTGCCAGGGCACTGCTGACTCATGTTCAACTTGCCATGGACCAGGACCCCCGCGTCCCTTTCCATGGGACTGCTTTCCAGCATCTCATTTCCCCGCGCTGGAAACATCCATACATCCAGGGTTGCCCCATCTGTGGCACAGAATCCAGCACTCTCCCTTGTAAACTATATGTCATTGGTGTCTGCCCAGCCCTTGAATTTTTAAAGGTCTCTTCAAGGCTTCTCTTCCTTTAAGAGAGTCAAACAACTCCTCCCAATTTAGGGTCACTGGCAAACTCCCTCAGTATCCTCTCCAGTCCTGCATCTAAATCATTTTTGAAGATGTTGAAAAGCACAAGGCTGAGGATGGAGCCCTGTGGAACCCCAGTGGTGACAGGTCACTGGTGTGCTGTCACCCCTCACTGAAACCCCCTGTGCCCCATCCATGAGTCAGTGGCTTGCCCATTTCAGAAGACATTTATTGTGTTGTACACCGGACATTTTTTTCCAGAAGGATACTGTGAAAGATTGTATTGAAAGCTTTACTGAAAGCCAAAAAGATTACATGTTCTGGCTTCCCTTGATTAACTAGGTGTGTTACCTTGTCATAAAAGGAAATTAGGTTTGACAAGCAGGACTTCCCTTTCATTAAGCTGTGCTGGCTCTGATCATTATCCACCTGTCCTTCAGATGTTTTTCAATAATTCCCAGAAGAATAATCTTGTCCATAATTTTACCAGGCACTGAAGTGAGACTGAAGTTTCCAGAATCATTCTTCTAGCCTTCTTGAAACCTGGGACAACCTTGCCCAGCTTTCAGCCAACTGGGATCTCTCCAGAGTCCCAGACAGTTCAAAAATCATTCAGAGAGACCTTGCAATGACACCAGACAGAACTTTCAGTATTCTCAGATGAATCGTCTGAGGGCCCATGGATTTAGAGGGATCTAGCTGGAACGGCAGATTCTGCACAGGGCCTACTGTGTGTTCATCCATTTTGCACTCACAGTCCTTCAGCTCAGGGCACTGGGACCCCCTTAGCTAGTCTTAAGTGTTGAAGACCTAAGCAAAGAAAGCTTTTGGGCTAGGGATTTGGTGCCTAAATTCTTTATGGAATTGAACTCCAGTGCCTTCCTCCTAGTACCAAGCAGGTATTGCTTCTACCCCTGAGGCAAAGAATTGAAAAACCACTGTTGACACTGGAGGGCATATTTATGTCTGTTGCTATGAAGAGCTTTATTAAGACAGGCTGCTTTTCACGTTCCATTTGTGGGTTTCTCTGATAAATCTCACTTAAAGATCCTCCTAAATAAAGTGATCTAGCAGTCTTCAAAAGGAAAAAGAAAATTGAACAGCTGCTACCTTCTTTATGCTACTAATCTGTTCCTTTACTTTTTGCAACACCAGCAATTAATATGGAGGGTAAGGAAACAGAGCCATCCACTTCAGCTTAGTTTAGCCTTTGAGTAAGCTAGCAGTGGTGCATATCTCATCAGGTTTTGTTAAGTAGTCATTGCAAAGCTATAGAAATTGGAGAATCTTGCTATCTTTTGGCACTGAAGAATCACTATGATGGGTTGCAATCGCTACTTGCTGAGTTCCTGGGAAGAAGTAAGTGAGATGAAGGAGGCTTTAACCAAGTTACATATATTGTGTATGTTGTTAAAGTGAGAGTTCACCCTCTGGTGAATTATCATTTTTCACATCATAGTGTCTTGATACCCATCAGCAGCTGAGCAGGTACTTCAAAGGCTGTGGTTTGAGCTCAGCACACCTGTGTCTGGAAAGGTGCCCCTATAAGGACCATGCTCAGGACAGCTGTCTTTGCGTCAGATCGGGTGCATCAAGGAAAGTAGCCATTTCATCAGTGAGCAAGGGAGACATGACAGTGAGATCCTAGATGGGTATGATTTCATCATGGATTTTATGATTTCCCTACTGGGATGAATTTTTATACCTAGTGATGAGACCAAGTCACCAAAGGGGTATTAAAGCCACCAAAGGTTATGAAAGGTCTTGCATATGCAACAGCATGAAGATCTTATTCTTTTGGTGCAGGCAATGCAAAATGAGCACTTATCTAGAAGATATTAACAAAGTCCGAATGTCTATGAAGCCTGGAAACTGAAGACAGGCAGAATCCTATCAATTTTGAAGTATAAGTAAAGAGTGATAGTGTTAAATTAAATATACCCTTTCCTCCCTGAAAGTCTGTATTTTTCATGTTATATTGTGTGAAATTTATCTTATGGTTCTAAACCTGCATCTTTCTTTTCAGCTTTAGTACTGAGGGGACCAAATTTTTCCTTGAATTTTGTCAAAATATCACTGGCTAATCTAGTTGTTTAGCTCTCCAGAGAGCTAAACAAGTGGAAGGTTTTTTCTCCTTCACAGGAACAAGCCCTTCTCACATACCATTGCTGTGTGATTGATAGAAGTACTGGAGAAATAGGTGAAAGGCTTTGCAGGGTTATGTGTTACATTCCCTTTGCTTTCATGAGTCTGTTGATTTAAGGAGGCTAGTCCCTTCACACAGAGTATTCTTTATCTTTGATCCTAACTTCATTTTCCAGGCTGTGTATTAACTAGAGTCTCCTGGGTTCCTGATTTCATCTCCCTCCTTTTTTGTTCACGTATCTGCAGTGGTTTGAGTGTTTGTTGAAATCCATTCTTTTTCTGCAACTGTGAGATAGGATTAGGAGAAAAGCAAAGCAGGCTCAAACTTAAATGGTATAAAGATAGATTTATTAGCAAACACTAAAAGAAGAAAATGAGAAACAAAATGAAACCTTCAAAACACTTCTCTCTCCCCACAACCTGTTCACTTTCCCACTAACAACATAGAGAGAAAAAACCTGGACCTCTTAGTCAGTTTACCACCCATAAAATAGTCTTTCATCAGTTCTTTTGGAGAGAGAAGTCTTTCTTAGTCTGCCATGGAATTTCCCACTGACAACATAGAACAGTTCTCTTGTGGGTTTCAATTCTCACAAAAACCAGACGCCCAGGAACCTGCTTTTGTGAAGTCCCTCCCATTGGCCAGGTGTATATGGGTCATGGACATAACTGGGGTGTCATTTTAAAAATGGACAATTCAAATGCAAAGGATTTTCTTCATCTCATGGAACAGAGATCTCTTTTCTCGTCTTCCCTGAGGCAAAGGGCTTCCTATCTCATCTCTCTCTCTCTCTGTTCAGACTTCTCATGGGATCATGGCTTCTCATAAGATCAATATTCACTTAGTCCATCACAAATACCTTTGCTTCAATCCATCTCCCCAGTCCACATTTTCCATGATTTAAAGGGATATTCTAATACATTTCAGTTCATTACCATGGCTCATAAACGACTTTCAGCCCAAAAAACCTAAGGCATCTTCTGCACCTCCTCTCAATTAGGATTTTTACTCTCACTCTCTCTCTTCACTGACTTTAGTCCCATGCTGTGTTTCTCCACGTTTCACTCTGTCCCTTTCCTCTCACTCAGGAGGATCAGTGCATGATTTCTCCGTGGCCCCAGCAGGATGGCTTGGGGGCTCGGAGCTAGAGTGGAACTTAGTGTTACTGAGGCATATTCCTCCCAAGCTTTGTAACCATTCTCCTGTTCTGCATATTGTGTACTTTATACATCCTAATGTCAACTGCCTGGTAATGATCAGCAATGTGGGACTGATTACTGGATTTCAGGAGAACTGTGGAGATTGTAAATAATACAGTCTGTTGAGTCTGATGAACAGATATTAAACTTCTATGATTCATGAAGCCAAGAAGGATGTTAGTCAAGAACAGACCTGTTCCTGATTATCCTGGCATCTTTATAGAATATTATGCATTTCTCAAACGATTCACAAAATATTCCAGCTCATTACAGGGAACTGATATTTGTATACAGATAACAGGAGTCAGAGAGAGGAGACAGGAGAATGTAGCCTGATGAAACTTCTACATTTCAACTTATTCTGTTTAGTATTCCATCATGGGGGGCTCTCAGATGAGTTTCTAAAAACCCAAAGAAATATAACAATTTGCCCATAATGACTTTATTTAACTTGATAGTAGCTTGTACTAGTTATTTTAAGAGTTTAACTGTCATTTAACAGTTTTTGTTCTCTCTGATTGTCCTTTGGTTTCAGGTAAACTCACAACAGATTTCATTCTGCCCTGGACTTTGGCTTTTGTAGTGAGTTTTGTGTTTCTCTGTCAACAGTTAATGACATCACTAACATCGAATTGATCATTCAGAATTGAATTTTCTGCTGGAAGTGTCATGACTAGCATCAGCTATGGCAGGAAAAATCAAAAGGAATCATGATTTTGGCACATGAAAACTTAAAATAAGGAAGAACAGCATGGTGAGCTATTTTACTTTTTAATGAGATTCTAAACCTACCAGCTCATGATATATGGCCCCAATAACTTAACTGCCTATATAAGCCACCATGCAGTTCACTCAGCTCTGGATTCTATCTGGAAAGATCAGAGAAAGCTACACTTATCTTTGATAAATTATAGCTGTGCCTTTGGATGGATAATCCTAGGTTCTGGTTGGAAAAAAGCCAAGTCCCAATATCTATTTCTGTTAAGGCTACATATGAATGTATATTCAATAGGTTTTTGGGGTGGGGGGAGAAATGAAAATTAGAGTTGCTGTTCAGAAAGTAAAGAAGGTGCCTAGAAAATACCTCTGACATTTTTTGAACAGAACCTCCCTTCAAGCTTCTGCAGCTATTAATAAAACAGTATAAGAAAAACAGACTCAGTATTTTCCCAAACCATCACACAAATTGTTTCATGATATAACTTCCATTAGTGTACTTTCATTTGTCTGCAGTAGTGAAATGAAGAATATACTCTTTTATATTATAGTTGAGTTCAATGGTTGCACTGACATCTACTGGTAAAATAATATTTTAACTATTATGTGTGATATTTAAGGTAAAAAAATTACAAGCCACATAAAAATATTATGTACTGCCTGTGATGCAAGAAAATGTCACTTTGTGCAATTACTTACTTTCCTTTGCCTTTTTTTCTCTTAAAACAACTAACCATGCTATTGTCCTCACATCTTGCTAATAATGGAATATATTTAAAGAATCTATCTTTTCATTGTAATGAAATATAAGATTTATATATATATATCTATAAAAGATGGACATATTTGTAATTAAATATACCACTCAATTGGACTACTTGGACTGGTATTTTAGTATGTTGGTATACCAACCAATCTGGCTGGCTTTTTTAGCACTCCCTAGTGATGTACTGAAAGGGAATGGGGATGATACAGGATAATTTGGTACTAAAAAAATGTCATTGCAATGACATAACAGCTATACAACACAAATTTAACAGTAGGCATGGGTTTTCTGAGTCAGGTTTAAATAGCCCTACTATGGCATCAGAACCATTATATTAGGACTCTGATAGTAGAAACATCTTGCACCACAGAAAAACAACAAACTGTCTCCTGCCATCACATCTGACTGAAGTTGTTTTGACACTTCTTGGATGAGTTTTTAATTTACAGCTGCCCAAGTACACCATGAAATGGAATGGAATTCCATTAAAAATGAACATGCTAAAAAGCTGATAGACAGGGAACAGTATACACATCCTTAAACAACAGAATGACAAACAAAATAGAACTTAAAAATGTAATAAAATTTCCAAGGGAAATTGTCCTAATTTATTTAAGACATAAAAGGCAGTATGTCAGTCTATGTTTTAAACATCAGTCTGCAACCTTAAAATAGATATCTTTTACTATATTTAAATGGTTTTTTCCTCAAAATCTGGGAAGGAAAAAGATACGTTGGGGTACCACCTTTTAAATAAAGTTTCATCACTATTTTCAGTTGGGTTTCTAAAAAGTCCATGGAAGGAAATGTTCTCTCTAATGTTGGTTGAGCCTTCTGATTGCATACCAATTTTTTTTTTACCTTGACTGCATGAGGAAGACACACTGGGTGCTCTGCCAGTTCAGGATGGAGAAAAAAGACTAATAAATAAGTTCCTCTGAGATTTAATAGGAAATTTATATGCTTTGTCTTTCTAATATTCTTTTGAACAATTAGTGGAATAGCTCATTTAATAGTGAGGTTGCAGGGTTTTTGCAGGGTTGCTTGATTTCTCCCTATGCTTATCATTAAATCTACATGGAAGAAACATAACAGAATACTATGGACTATGCTAAGTTGGATAGAGCAACACTTGAAAGTGTTGTGTTATGGTTTACCTGCAGTCAAACAGGAACTACAGGTTCACACACTTCTTAAACATGCTTATAGTTTTTATTTTGTGTTTTGGACTTTATCAAAAGCATAATAAATTGGTGATGAAGGTACAGTAGTCTTGATAAGAGATTAAATGCTTATTTTAGGAGTTGAAAATGTGGTCAGATATCACAGAATCACAGAATCACAGAATTAACTAGATTGGAAAAGACTTTTGAGATCATCAAGTCTAACCTATGACCAAACACCTCCACATCAACTAAACCATAGCACTAAATGCCACATACAGTCTTTTTTTAAGCACCTCCGAGGACAGTGACTCCACCATCTCCTTGGGCAGCCCATTCCAATGCCCAGTCACTCTTCGTGTGAAGAATTTTTTCATAATGTCCTGTCTAAACTTCCCCTGGTGCAGCTTAAGACTGTGTCACCTCATTCAGCCAGTGCTTGCCTGTGAGAAGAGACCAACCCCCACCTGACTACAAGCACCTTTCAGTTGTAGAGAATGATAAGGTCTCCTCCTCTCCATGCTAAACAACCCCAGCTCCCTCAGCCACTCCTTATAGGGCTTGTCTTCCACACCCTTCATCAGCCTTGCTGCCCTTCTTTGGATGTGTTTGAGTAGCATCCTTCCTAAGTTGGGAAGTTGATTATAAGTAGCTTTAAATGTGAGGATATTTTGAATGTGTCAAGATCTCATATTATTTTAATTTAAACATCATAACCAGATTTGATAAATCCTTGTACGTTTCAGTCATTATAAGGATACAAAACTCAATGGCTTTGTGACAGTAGTTGATAATCACCCTTGAAGGACTTTCAGTAACCAAAGCAAGAGTTCCAGCATGAACCCTTGTCAAATCAGTGATCTTGTGAAGGTAATGTTTGGCAAGATAGCCTAACTTTTTCTGTAATCTAGGGTGTCTGATTTAATATCTGTTAGAATGGGTCCAGAAGAGGGCCACAAAATTGATTAAAGGGCTGGGGCATCTTCCCTCTGAAGAAAGCCTTAGTGAATTGTGATGGTTCATCCTGAAAAAGAGACGGCTCTTAGTGCAGCCTTCCAGTACTAAAGTTAGAGTTGCTGGGAAAGATAGAAAGAGACTTTTTAACAGGGCCTGTCATGAAAAGACAAGGTTCAACAGTTTAAAACTGAAAGAGGTTATGTTTTGTTTGGGCATGAGGAATAAATTATTTATGAGGATGATAAGACACTAGAACAAGTTGTCAAAGGAAGTCATGACTTTCAGTTTCATTTCAGGTCCCCTGGTACTTGCAGTGGAAGAGACCATGAGCTTTTGTTTTCCACTTTCCCTTTTTATCCTCCTTTCTGCTCTCTAGTGTTCCTCAATCAGTGCTGGCTCCCTGTATGAAAAGACTAAAGCAACTATTACAGCACCTATTGTGAAAAAATTTTGCACTAGTCAACTAATTTGTATAACTGCAATTTCAACAATTTTCACTACAACATTCTCTGTAATTTACAATATTGTAAAACAGTGATGCGAACTTTTCATTCCTTGTGGTGCACATAGTTATGTGTGTTTACATTATGCAACCACATGGGTATCAGGAGCTAGATAATTACAATAGCACAATGTCTACCTGGGCTAAAATGTTCTATTGCCCAGAGCTAGTTAAGTGAGTCAAAGAATTATAGAACCACAGAATATCTTGAGTTGGGAGGGACCCACAAGGATTATCAAGTCCAACTTTTAGCCCTACAGAGGACTTGCCCGAGAGCCATAACATATCCCTGAGAGCATTGTCCAAATCATTTTTGAACTCTGGCATGCTTGATGCTGCACTAAAGTGTCACTAATGTTTTTGGTATCTCAGCCATCTCTGAACACCTGAAGCTAGGCTCTCTGTCCCTGCAAAGCAGTGCATCATGACATGCCAGCATATCTGAAGTGCTAGGTAGCAACAAGAAGTCACGGCTGCACCCAGCGGCAGCTTGAACCACTATGGAAACAAACTCTGCAGAGAAACTAGTAGGGACCTGAATTCTTTTCTGCTCTACGACTTTTAGTAAGTTCAGCAAGCTATTGTGATGGATACTTAATAACATTATATGCCACCCTTCATCTGACACTAGTTAAATGTATTCTTGACTCTTAGTTTCTCTTGGGTGTCCATTTGATTTTTTAAAAAGTTTGACTAGAAATTAAGAAACCCTTCTTTGAGCTATCTTTGAGCTATAAATTTGAATGATAAATTTCTTTTTTTTTTTAATTCTTTCAAGTCTGTACGCTGTAAGTCTATCAGATTTATTATATCACTCTTCGGGGAAATACTCACTGAGTTCTAAGAGGTGTTCAAATTCCTAAGAGTTTGCACTTCCCTCCCATGCCCCAGTTTTACCAAGTGTCTTCAGAACCTCTGGATTATAAAGCACTTTTGTTCCCACAGGAAATTGGATTTCTCAAATTTCTCACCAAGATTGAAAAAATCACTTATGCTTTGCCACTCGTGTAAGAAAAGTACACTTACAAGCAAGGCATGCCTGTCACTGCTGTACTTGGTACACAAGCTACAGACTGCTGATGCTTATGGCTAAATGAAAGCTTGAAGCAGCTGAGAGTCAGAAGACAAAACTGGTATTTTTTTCTCAAAGATGTTTATAGCTGGGTATAAAAATACAGTTTTTGAATAAAATTGGAGAGGCAAAATAAGTCTTATTACACTATTCAAGAGATTACTTTTTCTGTTAAATGATTTCAAGGATCTTCTTATAATTTTGCTCATTATCTATGACCTTGCTATGGCTTTTAAGGTCTTCATGGAAGTACTGAGGTATAGGCAGAGGCCATTTGTTTTCTTAGAAAATGCTGCTGGCCCTAAAGCTGCCTTAGCAAGAAAGAGCATAGACAAGGATATTCAAATCTTTCTCACTTCCTGGACTGAGGCATTTCCTGTTACTTCAGATTTATAGATTACAAAATTCTTTGGTTATTTAGTCCCTGAAACAAAGGCTTGTCCCTTTTTTTGTGGAGAAGATTTCCACATATACACAAAATAGCTTAATGGACAGACTGTCCAGCTGGAGTGTAGCAGACTTGATCAATTTTATTTCCTCCCCTTGCTATGACTGAAAGCTCTCTTGATCAAAGACTCTACTGTGACATTCCTGGAAGGAGTTAGGCAAAAGACTTTTGGGTTTAGATGTCCATAATGCCATGTATGAGCAGTATGATATCAAACAGCCTTGGTGTCAAATGCATGGACTGTGCCCAACTCAGCATACCAATACGATAATATAAGTTACTTTTTCAAGGAATGTAAGTTTAAGTGCCTTCAAAAAGGGATCTCAATTCATTTGTCTGTGTGCCAGATTCTTTCTCAAAAATGAAGATGTAGGATTCCCTTTGGTCCTTGTGGTACCTCTACAGGAAGGCATCTTCTAGAAGAGAAGTTTGGGTACAGTCTCCAAAATTAGATAGAAAAACATCTGGTTTATGAATTTTAGAAGAATTTACACAAGGGTAGACCAAAAATCTATTAGGAAACAAAAATGGACTCATCTAAGTAAATTCAATATCCCAAATATAATGCTGGTGGCTCTTCAGGTGTGAAGACTCAGGCACCAGTCTTATATGGAGCTGGGTGGCCAATACTGGTGGCCTTCTCTAGGTACTCACAGATCTGAAGAAAAACGTTTGAATCTCTCCAGCTTGAATTAATTCTGTAAGAACTCATTCTTTCTAACTCTTCTGAGGATAGTTTCAATACTATTGAAAGTATTTATTTCATTACAGTGGAATGGACAGTGGCATTATAAGAAAAAGCACTGCAGAAGACATCTGCAGCAAGGGTGACCTTGTAGGCATGGATGTCTGAAAGTCCCAGAAATGTTCTTGCGGTGAAGTCCATGTAAGTTGTCATGCATTAAGATTCTAGAAAAGGAGAGCACATAGAATGACCTAGAGGAGGGAAGGAGAAAGGCTGACTGTAGCTTCATGAGTGTGATGATGCACTCTGTTTTGCAGGGCAGGGGGTTATACTAGTGGATAAGATTGTGTACAGCTAGTTTACGCAGAGAACAGTCCTAAAAACTATGAGCATTTTTCTCCTGATGTTGGCTTCACTTCTGTTTCTCTTGTCAAGTTTTTCCTATTCAAAAGCTTACAAGAGGGATAGGGAGGTGTAGAAATATTTTTCTCACTGAAGTAGCTCCTTTCTGCTGTTTGAGTAGCATTCACAAACCAGTGTTCACTGTGCATTGTGCCTTCTTCCTGTCCAAGATGGTCTATGCTAAGGCAATACTGGATTATCATACAGAATATTTCGGTTTTCTTTACCTTCATATGTTTTTGTAGTTGCCTGGGCATTTATAGTTCTGTTTTTTAAAGCTCAAGTACTCAAATAATAGGGACATGAAAGTGAAGAGCATGAGAGGGAAAGAGTGATTTTTGCTCAGCTGTTTAAGTTTATTTTTGGAAATGGCATTATTATTATTCATCCCTCCTACATACAAATTAGATTCAGAGTTCAAATATTATTAACAGGAGATTTAAAATTCATCACTTTGCAGTTGTTTAATTCATTTCCTTTTGGCTTGTCCCCTTGGCAAGAAAAATTAAAGGACAACCATATAATGAAAAAACCAAATTGCAGCTCATCTGAGCCAGTTTTTGCACAACACATTTTAAGATTCTGACTGGATGTAGACTAAATGTTGTCTCAAGTCATAAAGCTGAAGGAAGTTTATAATAGTCTTGAGACCTCATCCTGTGCTCTGCACATTGTATGAATCCTTAAATGGCTGGAAAAACAACAAAAATGTGATACTTAGCCAATGAGAGCAGCTACACCATCTAGCTAGAAAACAAACTTTTTTGCCCACAAGGTTGTGAGTACTGATATGTAACCGCTTAACTCCTGATAATGAGGGATTCAGCTTACTACTGTTCTGTGGTTTGGATGGAGTATTGGTCCCTATTTTTACTTATATTGCCACTTTCTGGCACTTAATGACCAGATGAGAGCAAATTTTCTTATTTCATATCAAAGTTTTTAAGAGCTCCTTATCCCAACATCACTAGGATGAGAGATGGAACTTTTATCTATAAGAGAAGCAGCTGACCTAAACAAAAGTGGATTTTGACAGAAAAAAGGCATTTACTGAATTAGTTTCCTGCTCTAACAGAGCTTTTTAATGTTGCAGTTGGACTAAATCTAAATTTGCTTCGTTTGCTGAAATGATTTTTACTTAGTGTTAAATTCCTATCTAAGAACAAACTAAAATGAAACTTCCATTTGTAAGATACTAGTATAAATGAGCTTATTCCAGAAATCTTTACAACCTTTTTACATCTTCTGGTCTGCTGAAAACTCATTTCTCTCTGTGTTTTTCATAGTTTTCTTAGTACTTTCTGTGTGGCTTGTAGGAATGGTGAACTCCTTTACAGCACTTGAGTATGCGCAGAGGAAGGAATGACCTTCAGTGTATCAAAGCAAACTGTAAGGAATTTACATCAGTGAATCTGACTGAGACTCCAAAAACTTGGCCAGTTACAGACATGCTCACTCATATCTGGGGCAATAGTCTGTAGCACAATGCATCAGAAGTTTTCTCCTTACATCCAGCTGGCTGAATAGGGGATAATCTCAATAATGGAAAGGTTCCCTGCAGTCTTCTTTTTTTTACAAGTGCTAATCTTGCTAGACAAAATAGCTTTGGTATAGAAGGACAGGTAAAATAGCTAATAAAGCCCTTTTCCTGGGTAGCTTCTTCAAAAGCAGAGTGGTCTTCTTTAGACATGTCACCTACCATCCATAAATCACTGGGCTGCTGTGAATGAACAATATTTAGTTTTCAAGTTCACAGGCAGATGGATACATTCCTTGAATGTTTGGATTTTGGACTCTCTGTACTTAGGGTCCAAAACACCAAAACACTGGTGTTTGTTTAATACTGGTAATTCTTAGACTGTAATAATCACACTTTCCATGCAACTATGTATGAACAGCAGTTAATAACAGTGGTAAATACTAATAACTTTAGTCCTGACCCAAAGTTCACCTACACCATAAACAAGATGAAAGGACATAGATGTACATTTCTGTCTCTTCTCTACACATAAATTAAAACTAAGAACATGCAGACCCATGTGGAATCAGCTCCCTCAGAAAAGTAATGGAGCAGGGTTGTTTGCATGGTCTCTCTGTACACACAATGAACTTAGCAAAGCTGTCTGTAAAACTTTATTGCCCTCTCAGCCTACAGCTCTAATATCAGTCCATGACTGGATAATTGATACCACTTTGATGGTCTAATAGATAGGAAATTATTTATCCAAAACGGGTAATATCATGAATGTTCCTGGGAACAAAAGGTGTAAGACTGCAAATTCAGAGATGTAGTTTTTCCTAAGATTTTAACTCTGAAAATCACTGAAAGCAAAACATTTCTCCAATTTCACACTTGGATCAGAAACAGAGACTTGAAGACAATGTGTACTCTTAAATGCAATCTGCATCATGCACTGCACAAGGCAAGATATAAGGTACTCTGGCTAAATAGTGCATACAGAGGTAAATACTATTTGGTCAGTGATCACTTGCAGAGCCATACAACAAATCATTCTGTATGTATTGCTATGCTTTACTTTAGCTTCACCAATTCATCTATACATAAACCCCTGAACTAGTCAGGTCAGTTCCCTTCCATTCTGAATTTTTTAGATCTAAAGGAAATGTCATGCAGGACCTCCCAATTTTTCTAACACAAGGATGGCTAATGAGATATTGCCTTGTCTTTTCAAATATTGGAACTGTTGCATTGACAAGTATACCAGATCACATGTTGCTCTGACAATGTCCCTTGGGGGGCTTCTGAAAAAAGGTTTTAAAATAGGTTGAGAGTAGGGTCTGTCAAATATGTCACAATCTCTGGAAAAATACAACATTTTGAAGAAAAAAAAAATCCATAATCTGACAAAACCAGTCACTCCTTGTAGGTATTATGTGTCTGAAGAATTTATGATAATATGCTTTGTCACTTATTTGGCTTCACTTCTGTGATATGGGCAAGGCCTGTGGCTTTAAACAATCCTGTTTGTGTGTAAATAAATGCCCTTTTAATTTGTCATAATTGCAAGTATTTTGTTTTGTAGTTATAAATAATTAACATACCTTTTATGATTTTTTTACTCTGTTTTACCTTATAGGGCATACTTTCCCTTCTAAGTGTATGTGTAACCTCCAATAGAAATAATAACAGTTATGAAGCATGTCCCCAGGGAAGACAATTTCCCGAAGAACCTTTAAAGTGTAAATCTATGCACCATTCTTGCCAACGTGCATGCTTCAGTAAGTGAAACTAATATTCACTACTTGCCAGCATAATAATTTAAAAACTGTATAAATTTCAAACATGAAAGTTAAGAGAAAGTTCCCAACTTTAACTCTGTATAACAACATAAATGGTGTTACCTCCAGTAACAGAAGTAACTGTATAGCTGCACCACCTGACTTTTGAAGTGTAACTTCTGTGTTGAAATGAAGGAGGAGAAGAGTGTTATATGTAATACAGTATGCTTCTGCTAGTATAATTTATTCTAAAGACCTCCATGAAAAAAAGATGGTGATCCATCCTTATTTGGATAAGGACAAAATGCATAACCACATACTTAATATATTTAGATTAGCAGCTATAGCAATTAGGATCATAGTTACCTTTGATCTCAGATTGGTTTTCTCCAGCTCAATTCCACTTAATGCAATGGATTACTCTTGCTTTACATAACTAGGAATAAAATTTGATCTATAATAAACTATTACCATTCTCTAAAAAGAAGATGGTAATTAGTGGGTTTTTTAACTTGAAATTTGAGCAAATGCTGTAATGAACAGTACAATATTGTGTCCATGTATGCATATATACATATGAATATACATTAAGAAAATTATGCTGTAATATTAAAGCTATAAAAGCAGAAATGTATCCAATTTTTAATCAAGGTAGTACTTATGAAAAGTGTTTATTGGTCTCTTTTCATGTTTTATTCTAAGTTCAGGGATGGAATACTTCAAGTATAATTATAAAATATATAAATATTCCTGTGTCCTTCCTCACAGGATACTTCTAGATCCCTAAAATATGTATTCTACCCATTCTGCAGTGGAGCATGAAATAACAATGCCCACACTAAATAAGATATCCACAGTGACGAAACTAAACAATTACTGTTATGAGCACTTGTTTGTTTGTTTGTTTGTTTGTGTTTGTTGTTGTTTTTTTGGTCTTAGCTTTTTTTTGTTGTTGTTAGGGAATAAATAGATCTGTGTCATAAATGTCATCAAATGTGTTTCATAGGCAATATCTTCTAGCAGTGAAGTCAGTACTTGTGACTCAGAGCAGAATCAGACTCTCATTTCATTGGCTAGATCCTGTTCCCATTATTATTTAAAAAGCCTGCATCCCTACCAGCAGCCTGATGAATGATTTAATGGACACATAACCTGGTTTCTGGTGCCCCTGCTATTCTGTAAAAACTTTTCTAAGTTTACTTCTTCTTCATGTTTGCTAATAAATCTAAGCAGTAGATCATTAATATTAACATTTTATTTATTTAAGTAAATCCGCAAGGCAGACATCTCATCCAATATTGATACTTTGACCACATGGACATTATAAATTGACCTGAGAAATGAAATGTATCAGGATGCTAATACTAGAGAACATAAAATGAGCGTTTCTTTAGATTCCCTCTTCTTAAGGGTCCTTTCTGACAGAATATTTTTATGGATTTTGTACTCATAGTAGTCTTTTCAGGAATGCTTATGATATAAAAACAAACAAACAACTGCGTGCAATTTTTATTTACAATCACTTGCATGAATATGTGTAGACACATCAACTATTTATAGGTTGTTAAAATATTTAACCTTGAAATCTCCTTACAAAGGAGATTTCAAGTACTCTTTTAGTACATTTTAAGGATCCCTCAAGATTATACAACACCAGTGGCCACACTCTTTACATTAACAAAGCCATGACATAACTTAAGACATTGTATGTCACTGTACATGATGCAACCCACACTAAAGAAATCATCAATACCCTCTTTTTCTAGGAAGGGGCTGGAGAGGTCCTATTTTATAGCAAAATAAATAAATAAATAAATACAAACTGCTAATGTATTTCAAGTTAACTTTCTAAAGCTAGTACCAAACATATCCACAAGACCAGCTGCGTACTCTGAACCCTAATAATTTGTTCTGCTATTTGCTAGAATTGTGCCTGCATGGCTCTTCATCAATGTCATCAGCTACTGCGCACAAGAGCTCATTGGGTTACTGTGATGCAAATTCCCATTACAGTTTTATGTTTATTGCATGTTTACTGAGAGGGCTCAGTTTCTATGTACAGCTATGTTGGCATAATTATATTCAGGCAAATATTTTTAATACAGGCAAGGCCTAAGGTAGCACAATGTGCTGAACTTCAGTAAGTATCACCTACTCAATATATACTCCAAGGATTTACCAAAATCTGAATAGAATTTCAAATGCATTTCTACTGTAGAATAGCATTCTCTATGTTACAAAAACTTTCCGAAAGATATATCCCATACAAAGACAAATTGCACCAGGAAAAATTATTAAGCAAGTGATGCTGTTGTACATCAGGAGTACTGTTGCACTTAATTTTGACCAGGTTTTTTGTCCAAATAAATTTAATACAATCATTTTGTTTCAGTCATATGCCGTACTTAAAGCCTGAGCGACAAGAAAAAAATAACACTCTCATTTTGTACTTATCTAATCAACTGTGGCTTATTCATTGAACAATGATACATGGAAACAAACTGTAACTTATTTTTAAAATTTTATTCTGAATTTAATAAAGGTTTATGTCACACCAAGTTGGCAGGACAGAGCACTCAATAGCTACAGCATTCAATAGCTGTAGCATTCAAGCTACAGCTGAGCCTCTGTGTTTGATTAAAAAGCAATACGCTTACGAGCACATGCCAGATTGAACAATGAAGCCCGTGAATAAAATCTAGAAAAATAATTTTCTTAGTTAAAAAGTGGAGGAACTACTGTTAAAAAGGTGTAATGACATACATATTTTAATACTCAGCAGAGGAAAAGGCAGATAATAATTTGGAGTTTTTCAATCCACCAGCTGTAATAAGAGCAAGCAAGAGAAATATTGTTTAGTGATTCAACCTTTTTTTTCAGAATTTAATTTTCCAAATAAAATTAGAAGACCCAAACCACGCAATGCACAAACACCTGCATTTCCTAAAATTTACATTTGAAGTGTTCTGCTCAAGAAAGTGTTTGTACTGGGATTGCATTTATTGATACTGTTGAAAATAGATAGGGCAGTATTCCATTCTAGCTTCATAACATTAGGTTTCTCTAAAATTTTTGTGTGAGCAAAAAAAAAGCACAACACACCCAAAGAAACCCATCAACCAAACAACACCCCCCCTCCCCCCCAAACTACTAGAACTTATTATGACATTTAAGGTTAACATCTGTTGGGAAAAAGAACTAAAGCAAGCCAGAAGGCAAGCAGATAAAAAGCTCAGAAAGCCCTTGCAGAGCCAGAGCCAACATGCCTAGTGAAGCAGCCGGGGCTCCATCTCCCTCTGCAGGGGGTTTACCTCATTTGAGCTGCCTGAGAGCATCTACACCAAAAAAATTACCTTATGTAAAGAAAAACGGAAAACTGTGACCCTGATAATATTTGCTAGGAGAAACAAAGTTCATAGCAAAATAATCACACTTTTAGATGAGCTCATGTTTTCAGGTATTTTGTTGTCACTGCAAACATCTGCATTATGTGCTACATTCTTAGACATATAACACACAAACACACAGCATCTTCCTTAATTTTAGTTAACACACTAACCAGTTGCTGCATCGAAGGAAAAGTCATCCCTTTATTAACTCTACGACTTTATAAATCACTTTTTCTAACTTCATCATGCATTGTTTGTTGATCTTGGCATTTTAATTTTTTTAACAGCTCCGAACTGTTTCCATTTTCCCAATTTTCTCCGTTCTAGGCCAGGTTCATTTTATTGCACCAGAAGGGGTACACGGCCGGTGGCTGGGCCGGCAGCAAGCGGGGCCAGGCCGGGCCGCAGGCGGCATCGCACCACTGGAAAGAGGCAGGGGCCACCCTGCCGCCGCCTTCACGTCACAGGCGAACCGGGGAGGTAAAGCGGAGCGGCCCGGCTCCTCGGTGTCATCCCGAGCAGGCGTGCGCTCCGGCAGCCGCGGGGAGACAAACTTCGCGGGAAGGGCCGCGGCGCGGCAGGTCGGCAGGGACGGGGCCGGGCACCCCCGAGCGCGCCCCGCTGTCCCCTGGATACCCCCGCCCACCGCCGCTGCGGGCGGCCGCGCAGCCCGCCCCGGTGAGACCCGCGGGCGGGGGGTACAAGATTAGTTTTCAGGCCGCTGGGGCGTGCCCGAGCGCGCTGCCCCCGCGGCACGGCTCGCTCGGCGCCGCTACTCGGGGGCGGGAAGGGCGGAGAGCGGGGCCGGGCGGCGGGGCCGGGCGAGCCGCTGGGGTAAGCAGGGTGTTGGGCCGGGGAGCGGGGTGAGCCCGCCCGAGTCGTCCTGCGGGGATGCAGGTCGGGAAGGGCGGGGAGGGTCCGTCGCGTCGCTGGAGTTAGAGCGACCTTTTAAAACGCGTTTCTCTCGAAGTTTCATTTATTATTATTCATTTGATCCGAAGGGTTTTGCCCGGGGGGCCGGAGGAGGAGAAAGGCCGTGGAGCCGCGGGCCGGGGGGCTGAGCCTGTTGCTGTGTCCCGGCACATCTTCCCTTCCTCTCCCCCGGCCGGCCGCGGGCGGCGGGCGCGGCTGTCGGGGTCGGGCTGGGCCGGGGCTCCGGCCTGCGGCGGCGGCGGTCCGCGGGCTCGGGCGGCCTGGCGGGGCGTCGTCCTCACGTAAACAAAAGCCGAACGTCCTTTGACATCTGCAGGGAGCCCTGCTGCCCTTTCCCGCATTCCTTTTTTGCCCCCCCAGCGGGCGTTTCGTGGCGGGAGGGGGTCTCCTCATCTGCCGCCGCTGCCACAGCCCTTGCTGGCGGCCGCGGCCCTCGGCCGGCACTCGTGGGCGGCGGCGTTGACTCTCGCTCGGAGCGGAGCCGGACCGGAGGCCCCGGCGACACTGGCGGTGTCTTCGGGCTCCGGGCGGGGCGGCGGCCGCGGCTCCTCAGGACACCCGGTACCTATTGCCGTGTTGGGGTGTCGGCGCTCCCCGCAGGTCCGACCCCGCTGTAGCGCTCCAGCAGCTCCCGGTGCGCGTTTACACGTAACGGGCCGGGCTGGGGGGAAGCAGAGGGCGAGGGGCCGCCCGCAGTTGTGCTCTTTGATGAGTCTGGGTGCGCAGAGGAAAGGGATGGTTCGTTTCTCCTGTCCCCCCTTCCTCTCTGTGTTACTGAAAAGAGCATTAGGAGGAAAGAAAGAAAAAGAAAAACTCAAAAAGTCGACCTTTTGAACTCCGTGCACAGCATTTGACAGATTTGATTTGCCATTTGGCTGAAAAATGATGTGGTTTTATTTTTGTTTCCTTTTCCCTGTATTTTGCTTTTGTAAACACTGCGTCGTCCAGCTGTATTCTTGTGTCTTATTTCAGATTTTTTTTTTTTTTTAACTATAAACTGTTGGATAGGAAACATCCTTACTGGCTTTGGTGCCAGAAAGGGTGTCAGGAGTCTGTCGCTGTAGGAGAGCAGTGATTTACTGAAATCTAGTGGAAGGGTCTGAATTCTGCCGTTGCAGAAGTTCTGTTGTGTGATGCCCTATGGTTTCTATATCACTGCTGCGTTTCCCAAGGTAACTGCAACTCCTTGGTAGGGAAGAATCTAAACTGGAAAAGGGGAAGGTGATAAAACAGCTTCTGGTAGTGTTAGTTGATGCTTCTGTGGAAATTGAAAGTAATTGTAACACTAAAAGAAAAGAATGCAAGTGGAAAATACCTAAGGATGTACCTGCATTCACAAGCAGCATTTTTGAGACAGAGAACATCAATTTTTAAAAAATTGTTATCAATTTTTAGTTTTTATCTCTTCTATCTTGTTAACATTTACTGATTAGCTCTGGTGTTTCTAATGGTTTCCTTAGTGCTTTGAAGAAGCTTTTCACTAGGAACTGGATACATTCTCCCCTCTTCGAACAAAAGCACACTAGGAAAGTTAGATCACTATCCGCAGCAGAGAAAGAGAATTGCACTACTTACATACTAATGGATCTTTTTATTCCACCTGGCCCTGGTGGGGCCCTGGTCTGTGAATTCTTCAGAGGGGAGCGCCTTGTATCTTCTCAGTCATGCAGATAGCTGTAGATGGTTTTGTTTTAACAAGTAACACTTTATTCAGTACATGAGAACCATTTTAAAGACCTTTTAAATCTCTGTTCCATGTTTCATGTAAAAAATATTAAAATTTTTGTGAAGTGCAGCCAGTACATTTTCTAATTGGCTTTGTATTTGAGCATCCTGGTGAAGCAGTTTTGGCCAATACAATGCCATGTAGGCAGGATACTATATTATTATTGATAAGAACAGTTTTTTCCACTGCTGCTGTTCCCCACAAATCAATAGAAAAATGTGCTATTTTTGCCTAGGCAATAATAACATATTTCTTTTATAGGCTTCTCAGACCCTGTCTTTGCATCTGAGACCCCTTGCACAGTGGTCTTGTTACACAGTGTTATGATTTTCTGTATAAGTCACTTGTTATTGTCACAATACACAAAGAGAAATTTGCGTTTTCAGTTTGTAAGGAAAATGATGACTCTTTGTTGATGCATACTGGCAGCTGTTTGGAGAGGCTTTGTATTTATTCATTTATGTATGCTGTTGTCACCTCTGAAGAATCCGGTATACACTGAGGTGCAACTGCTGTAAAATCTGCGCTTCATCAGGTTTAATTGAATTGAATGAATATGGTAATCAATTGCCTATGCTTGAAAACATAAAGAGCCGATATTAACCATGCCTGTATTTCATTAATTCAGTATATGTATTGCCCCCAATATTCTGCATATGCTAAAAAGCTGCTTTTCAGTTTCTGAAGCCAATAGGGGAGGATTCCAATTGAAGTTAGTTTAAGATATTTACTGAAAAAAATGCTTTTTTGTAAAAGATGATCTGTTTGTTTGTTCCATTAACAAAAAAAGCCCCAAACAAACTCTACTGGAAACACTTATGCTACAATGCTGCTGTTTTTGGAATGCTCTTTACAAATCAATCTTGAATACACCATATCATATACATTTATCAGTAGGTGAAGTCATTATGGATAGTTTAGGCCCATTTTCCAGTTATAATTATTAGCATGTGAGTTAATATGGATATTATATCTTATGCTGATGTAGGACTTTCTTACAGTATTACAGTAAACTATTTATACACAGTGAACAGATTGCCAGTTCACGGAAAAGCATTTTAAGTTTCCTTAATACATTAGTGTGATGTGTACATAATGAATTTTGAATGCTCAAAATTCTGATTTCATAATTGATTGAAAGTACATGTTACTGTTCAGCTCTATCACAGAACTTTTCTTCAACATACAGAGAACCATTACCTCTCTATGTATTTTTGGTGCATTCAACATTTTGCTAAATTTCAAGAGGTTAGTAATGTCTTTTCAAAGTGCTTTGATTCTTAAAATAGGCTGTGCAATACTGTCTTTTTACTTCTGCTTTGAATGCTTCAGCATGATTTTCATTAGCATGGTATTTATGTGTAGATGTCAGGCACCTCTTGCTTGCTTGTTACATTACAGGTAGTCGTTGGAAATCTGCTTTGTTCCTTGTGGAACATTAATTTTGCTTTTTCTTTCTGTTCATTCTCTTTTCCCTGATGGTCATTGCTCTCTTACATTTATTTTCACACCCTTTGTGCACTTAAGACAGTGCTGTATGCAACAGCAAAATTGCATTTGTGGCAGTGGAAAAGTACCTGGAAAAAAAATGTAGAAAAGCATGAGATCTTTCAATTTACTGTGTATGGTTTCCAGTGCCTTAATTTTGACAAGACTACTAGGAATCTGAGAATCCACCTCAGTTCTTCTCCTGGGGTTAGTAGCCAGCTTTCAGAAGGTAACTGGGGAAAATGGAAGAGCTCTTAGTATCTGGAGGCAGAGCAGAAAGTTTAGCAGTAATGAGTATGTCCCACTTCCTGCATGGTTTGGTTTCTGTTCCTGCACCACACGGTGATAACACAATATGCCTATTTGAATGATAGCCAGAAAATTGGGGAGGAAGGTGGCATAGGATAAAAATAAAGTACTAAATGACGTCTCTAGTCCAGACAAATCCAGGCCAAAGTGTTAGATTAGAAGTTTGGAAATACTACTTTTAGCAGCTGTAAAATGTATATTGTAGTTACCTTGCTGCTTAATTGGAACAGATTTAATTTTAATCTCATGCAACTCCAAGCCAAAGTTTGGGCCTAGAGATAACTCTTAAGATAGTAATTTCCTCTGTATCCTCAGAGCACTTCAAGTAATGCAGGAGCTATGGGGCAAAGCCTATTACTATGTTTTCTATCTTTGGCATTGCATGTTTCCTAATCCATGCTGTGAGCTTTAGTTTCCAAGGTATTATCTAAAATGGGGTTTTAAAATAGTAGATGGAGTATCCATCGATGAAACAGAGTAGGTTTCCTTGTAGAAACTAAGCGATGGGCTGTGTAAGAATGATCAATGGAAAAGGGTCATATTTCTATTTGCATGAATCTTTTGTCTGTTTAGCTAAATGCCTTCTGCAACTGTAGTGGAAAGGAGGTGATCAAATAAATTTTGGATTTTAAAAAAAATTCTGCCACCTGTGTATTTTAGTGTTTCAGAAGTAGACAGACAGAAACCAGAGCTGCAAGCTGTTTTCTGGCGACCAATGTTATCAAAGAAGGGTAGCATGAAGAGTGGCAAAATGTGTATATAACACATTTTTGTTCATTAGTGTCAGAAAAATCAAATTTTGGAAGCTTGAAAGGGATCATCTTTAACTTTGGTTTGTAGTTAGAGAGAATATGGCATGTTTGTCACCATATACCTGTCTAAAATTCCTTGTGTTTTCTATTCTAATGTTCTAAAACAAAAGGAGAAAAAGGATGATGAGGTTTGCTTTTTTCCTTTTTTTTTTTTCCTTTTTGGTTTGTTTGGCTGTTTGTTTTGTGTTTAAATCACAGCTTTCAGCTACCTGTGTCTTTAGAACCTGAAAATAGATTTAACTTCCTATTTGCTAACAGTATTTCTTTGAATTGCCAATAAAGTCTTAACTCAGTCAGTCTGTGTTCTTATTACTGTGAAGAGATTAATGAACTTCAGCACTGAAATACATAAATAGTTAAATCTGCTTTGAGCTAAGCTTGTAAGCTCTTTGCCATGTGAAGATTGTTGTATCGTGCAGAAGGGCTGGTTTTGACTTCAGGTTCCTGTGATACAGACTGCCAGGAGATTGCAAAATGAGAATATCAGAACTAAACTTCCCACTGTACATCTAGAAATCTATGATGCCATTATAAAAATATTCACTATAGCAGAATTAGGTTTTTCAACAAGTAATCATGAATGCCACTCTACTTCTCACTAGCACATTATTGCTAAAATACCTAGAAGCATGCTAATTTCAAGGCCAGTGTGTCCTGTAGTGGGTGGTGGTGTTTAGGATATGTCTCTACAGTGCATTTTGGACAGATGGGTGGTTGCTTCTCCAGTACTTCCGCTATGTTAATATGCCAGTAAGCTGGTGCTGACAGATCCCACTTGTTAGCATGGATGTGGCACAGCAGGAGCAGTCACGTGGCTTTTTGCCATTTCAGAGTACAGGCAGAGCAAACAGGGGTCATCCTGGCCTGAACACGTAGAGGCAGACACTGATGTGCCTCAGTGCATTGCGTCTGCCTCAGAGGAGGTGTCTGAGGGAAAACAGTCTGACAACAGTTTTGGTCTTGCTCATGCTTACTGCTACAGTTGACAAAAGCATTAAGCTGGCCAGCTGGGGAGGAATTCCCTGCTAATATAAACCCAAATAAGGAGAATAAACTGAGAGTTCAAAATGGGTTTGCTGATGCTAGCATGGTGCTAGATCAGTATTTACTCCTCTCTCTAAAGCATGAGGTAAATAGAAAGTAGGTAATGAGTATCTTCAGAGAGGAAAGGACTTCTTTTCATTGCAAATTACATGACATAATCTCAACCTATAGATATGTCTAGGACTTGTGTCTGCTCTTAGAATTTTCTGCCGTAAGTTATTAGAGTTCATACCTTCAGGATTGCATGAACACAGTCATGACCTTGGATGCTGTCACTTGTAAAATCTGCCTTTCACAGCACAAGAAGAATGAGATCTTAGTCAAATTGAGTCATAAAATAAAGCAATATTCAGCCACTCCAAAAGATACATTTTACAGCTGCATCTCTTCTTGAGGTTCTTGCAGAGCTAAAGCAAAACAGTAGCCCTCTATTTTTCCTGAGTAGTTAGTTTCATCTGCTGAACATATGGTGTTATGTGCCTGTGCATATGGTGCTGTGATAAATGAAATCATTGAAAAAATACTCCATTTGTAATTTTTTGCAAAGTTCTCTGGTTCCATCCACTACACGGCCCCAAGAGTAGGTATCGAGAAAGAACTGGAACAGTGAAACAGGAAAGAACTGCTTTGATTGGCCTTGCTTGAGGAAAACATCTAAAAGCATGACATAAATACCTCTGTTTTTAAATAGGGGCTCTGAATAGAAGTGATAGTAGTTTTTAATCTAGAAAGAAAAGCTATGGATGATTAAGGTTTGGGGACGTCAGCTTCCTTCATAATGTTTAAATAATCTCATCCAGCCCTTCCAGTGTAAAATGGACTTCATTTTATCCTGTGACAAGGTGAAAATACAAGATTTGGGTTGTTTTTCAGGTTTGGTAATCACCTGCTGGATTTTTCCTTGCCAAGTAAGGAAACAAAAATTCATAAAGTCTTATTTTTATTTAGAGGAATAATTTGGATCACAGAGTAACATTGCTTTGACAAAGTCAGGTTTAAGGGGTTTGAATATTGTACATTGTCCTAAAAGGGATGGTCAGTGCTTCTGTATCAGTGTATTGTCAAATTCAAATGCAATCTTCAGAGAGGTTGTGGACTCCCCATATTTTTATTGGGCTGGATTGGGCTGTGAGTAACCAGGTCTATTGGAAAGTTTTCTGCCCATGGCAGTAGGGTAAGAACTAGATGGTCTTTAAGGTCTTTTCCAACATAGACCATTTTTGTGATTCAGTGAATAAAACTGATGGGAAGCTTCAGGTGTATTGCAACTAGGGAAGTCATAATGATGGAACTTGAGAACATTTTAAACCCATTTGGTTTGCTTTTTCTGCACAAACTGCAAATAGTATAGGCATGACAAAATGATCAGGGTCTATAACTAATGATCCCATTAGGCTGTCTTATCCTGTGGCCTGTCAACATCATTCCTTTTTCTCTTTTTATCCCAAGTCTCAAGAAAAAATGATTTTACCTGAGTGTTTAGAGATCATAGCTCTGCGTGTTTTAAAGTTCTCCAGATTCAAGTGGGGGTGCTGTACTGAAGTGTTTTTCTACTATAAAGAAAACAAAAGCACCATTATGAAAGATAAGATCAACAGTTCATATACATGCAATGATATTTGAGCTCCTCACTTCTCCTCAGCTATCCATATCCATCACACATGTTCTGTCACTGCAAATTTCTAAGCCATTGCAGATGTACATTTTTGAAAAGCCCCAAACAACCCTAAAAAGCAGCAAAAAAGAATAAGCAAAGCAATTTCAGAATTTCTTCCTCTCGGTGTAGAATTTCCCTGTGGAAACTCACACTGATGAAAACTCAGCTATCATCCACGTTTGAGTCTCAATTCCAATAGGTAGTAATAGTAGAGGCTCTAGTGTGAGACTCTTGCAAGCCTGTAGCCTTGTGGTTTATATGACTTTTCTTTCAAAGGTGACTAAAAAATGTGCTGTGGCTCATGCGCCTGAAATTGTCAACACAGAGCTTGAAAACTGTTCCCGCAGGGAATGTCTTTTGTGGATCACTGAAAAGGAAAGCGATGAAACAGTGTAAAATATCAGTGGCAGCTATGATTCATAGTATCTGATTAAAGTAGTGCAGGACATGTTGTGCAACAGTATGCAGACAGCTGCTTTGATATGGAAATACAAATGTATTACAAAGTATATTCCTAAAGCAATTTTCAGGAAGGTTTTGAGCTCCAAAGTGAGTCAGAATATGGTCATCTTTGAGGTTATTAGAATTATCTGTGAAGATAGTTTTTTTGTGGATTGTTATTTTGCTGTTTATTGCTTTAAAAAGTCAAGATTTTTTCTTTCTCTGCAGAGCTTAGTATTTCTATGAATGTGACTTTTTTTCCTTTCTGTTACTTTGCAGGGAAATACTTACTGACTCTGTCCAGTGTTGAAATAGAAGCTGAGAAGCAGAAAACATGTTGGAAACAATTGGTAATTTTTTTTCATTTGTATCATAGTATTTTTGTGGCCAAATCAAAGGGTGTGTGATGGATTTGTGATATGGGTTTATACTGCTGAGAGAGGTTTTGGAAAAAAAAATCCACTGTACTTAGAAATTCATGTTGTGTTTGGGTTTTTGTATTTGCAAACAAAAGTTGTAGTCATATGTTTAGTGTATTTAAATTTTAGCCTTGTCTTGATTTCATTGTTTTAATCTTTTCTTGAATTAAATGTCTGCATGGACAAGAAAAGTGTTTTCTATTATGACTATTTATGCCACTAATTATTTTCAGTGGACTGTAGCTGCAGTTCCTGTAACTGAATTTCAATGAAAGCTCTTTTCATTTTTGTTACCCACTTCTTGATGAACAAAAATAAAAATTTTGTTGGCTTCTGGCTTATGCTTTGCCTCTGACTTCCTGCTTACTTGGGCAGGTTGGGATTTTTGTTCAAAATGGAGCCATTCAAATTCTCTGTTGTTTGAACAGTGGAGAGGGTTATATTGTTACCTTGCTGTGGCTGTTTCTAGACTGCTACTGACTAGGAATGATTATTGCTACAGATACACACCGGGCCCTCCAGGCCATGGAGCGCTTACAGGCAAAACTTCGGGATCGAGGTGACATTGCAAATGAGGAGAAACTGAGCCTATTAAAATCCGTGCTGCAGAGTCCTCTCTTTAATCAAATTCTGAGCCTTCAGACTTCCGTTCAACAACTGAGAGATCAGGTAGGAAAAGCAGTCTTTCAAGTGCAAGGGGGAACTTACTAAAGTAATGCAAAGATGTGTGTGTTTCTGCTTGTTGAACAGTGAAATAGCTTAAACTAAACATATGATCCCAAGGTCCGGGGCTTCGTTCATGCCGTATTACCCCATTGACTTTTTTGGGGCTTTGGTGAGGCCGTATTTTGTGTATAGGATTTTCATGATAGGATTTTCATGCATATGCTCATTACTTGAAATGTGCAGGGTAGGGAAATGATGGTATGGGTGGGGGGTTAACATAAAGCTTTCTTTCTCTGCCCTTCAAAAGGAGCTCATTTTCTATGAATTCTAGGACTTTTCTCCTAGGAGCCTTTTACTGCTCTTTTGTGTCTTACCCTGCTAAAATGAGGATGTACACAGTATCTGTGGAATGGTTGACTTCAGGAGGATATGAAGATCTATTTTGCACTTTGTGTTGGAATAAAAGATCAAAGAGAAGCCAGAGCTCCTGCCTCCTTTTTGCTTGCTCAGGGTATTCAGTTTTAATTTTCTGCTTGTTTTCAATGAGCTTGAGAAAAGGATCAGCAACTTGGCTATATTGACTTTATTTGTTGCTATAATTTTCTTGTCAGCAGAATAAGAATTTGAAGAATCTAGAAAGTAGTTCAGTAACTGAATTAGGACTAAACTATGTATCTGGCTTAACAAAGTGCTCTTCCTGTTGACTCCTGCAAGATGGCCAGCTCTGTCTGGTATGCAGAATTGCTGAAGTGGGAGGGAGCAAAGCCTGCACATGGGCCTTATCATCAGTGTGGAGCCCCATCTGGTCTCTAACCAGACTGTGATGAGGAGGATTCCTCACAATCTTCACACTGCTTCAGCTGTGTGGCAGAAAAATGCACTGTGGCCCTTTATTTCTTCTTGTGGATTATCTTGATGCTACTTTGCACAGACAAGAAATAAATTAGAATGCTGTCTTTGTTGTATTCATCATGATGTTTTTCAGATTTTGTCTGTTTAGTGTTTAGAGACTTGATGATACTGGAGTAATTTTAAAAAAATCTCAGGAAAAAAACCAGCTGTCCTGAGAGTTTGTTTGTGCTGCTATTTGAAAATGAGAATTTACAGTGACATCCAGAAACGGTGTGACTTATGTGGTGAAGACCTTGGGAACATGTAGTGAGAAGAAAAAGTAGGCCTGAAACATTAATACAAGTTTGGCAAAATGGAAAATTAAATTTTCATTTTTGGACATTAGCTGTGAAGTTAAATGATGGCTGTCTTTTTAAATACAGTTGCCTAAATTACAAAATTAGTCAGGAGAAACTAGGATGGGTAATTTAAGGCATATATTTTTTAAAAAGCAAAGAGTGACTTCACTTTCTGTCCTGACTGCAGGTTTATCTGTGAAGTGACTACAGTGGTCTGTGCATGTTGCATAGTATGCCCTGTCGAGTTGACAGGGGAGCTATTTGGATGTGAATTCCTTTTTTTTTTTGTGTGCTTATATGAATACTTACACATGTAAATATATGTTTCCAGCATTCTTAGATTTGTGTCAGTTCTTTATCCTGTATTTTTTTCTGTAGAATTTCTTCCCTGCAGTATAACATGAGATTACTGGTTTTATTTTGTGCTATTTAAATATTTACAAACATAATGAAACAGTACAAAGAATAAAAGCATGAAAGAGGCAGTTATGCTAAAAAAACATATTTTCAAAGGTTCACTTTTGAGGACACCCTTTTTGTAACTGTCAGGGTACTGTGATCTTGAAGCTCTGAAACTACAGGTTGATGAAAACTGCAAGGCATGTGAGTAGTGACCAGGTTTTTTGGCCAAGCTGTGCCAGATTAAGAAGACAAGTTTTTTCCCAACAGTTGCAGTGAGAGTTTTGTTTGAGACAGGATGACAAATGATGCTGAGTTGTATAATGACAAGATGTTGCAGCTTCTACCCACTGGGGACTAAGATGGCTAATTTTTTTATGTTTAATGATGAGCTGCATTGACAGTTGAATGGGATTTGATTCTTTTCGAGGTGAAGTGTGACAGTCTGCTTAACTGCTCCCATGTTTTCAATGAGTTTTTTAAGAGCTGCAAGGCTACTGCAAAATTCTCAGGGACATCATCTGTTAGGACAGCATAATTTGAAAGAGGGAATGGGAGCAGAGGAACCAGAATGTCAGTTTACTTTATAATTCAAACAGATTCCTTGCAAGTATCCCAGCAGAAGCAGGTCAACCAGTGAGACTGCATTATGGGCCTCTAGGGTCACCAGTGAATTTCAAGGTAAGGACATATTCCTGGCCTGAGGCACTGTGTCTGGAAGGCATATAGAGGATAGTGAAAGTCCTGCCCTCTATTGGCACAGTTTGTGAGTTTGTTTGTTGAGTGATACGTTGCTTGATTTTGAGATATGGTGCTAAAGCCAGCAAATATGATGCCTTGGTTCTTACTGGTAGGCTTTATAGTTGTGGGGTACTTTTTTTTTCTTCAATGAGCAAGCAGAATTTGTTTGTACTGCAAAACTGTCATTGTGAAGTTAACGGAAGTGGGAAAGTCTAGGCACAATAAAGGGATGTTTTTTTACTCATCTGACTTCACATCTCTTGAGCTGGGGAGCACTGAAGGAGCTAGTTTTTTTCCTGTCTCTTTCTGTCCTTCTTCTTCAGTTCATTCTTGTTTACTCATGTTGAAGAGCAGTCTTGCTGTTTGAAGATAAAGCAGATGTAGAAGAAAAATAGAGATCGTGTTGTTTTAAATGTTTTAATAATATTTTATTTTCTTTATGTAATATTTTAAAGAAAATGGTCAGACCATGCTAGCATTCATGTCCTGCTTTTCTTCCATTCCTTTTTGTCTCTCAGTTGTTCACCTCCTCCACACCTCCTCCTGCCTTCTTTCCACTCAGAGGTCTGCTAGGACAAAATATCTGGTGGTTGGCTCAGATGGCATGGCTGCATTTCTCAGTTTTGGGGTTTTTTTTGTTTGGTGGTTTGTTTGGGTTTTTGATTTTGTTTTGTGGTTTGTAGGTTTTTTGACCATAGTTTTTCCTTCACAGTGGTGGGTAGTAGCTGGGTGTCATTGCATGAGAGGATTTAGGGAACAAGTGAGAAACTGTCTTTTCTTATTGCCTGTGAACACTTAACAGTGTTAACTCTGTATTTTGCACTGTTTAGTTTTAGTATTCTGTATATGCAGTTCATGTTTTGGATCCCTTTTGGAAACAATACTGCTTGCACTTTTAAATGAAGCGATCACAAGAAATGCTAATTTGGAATCTTCATCTAATTTGAGAATGGACTCATTAAAGTGCAGTCAGCAGAGTGGTGCTGGTGCCAGTTCCTGTTCCTGGGAGCTCACGGCCTTTGCCTGCTGTTGTGCTTCCATGTTCTCTGGCTTGTGCTTCCTCACTTCCAATGTGATTGCTGTTGCATCTGGCCTCTTTGCTATTCAGGGATCTTACAATCAGTCTTGTGCTTCTTGGGGTGTCCAGGGCTGCTACTCAGTGGCTGGAGTACAGAAATACTGAAAATTTCTTTTTGTCTAAGTTGAGATGTAGGAATGTTGCGGACGTTGCTTTAAGTCTTGATGCAGTGCTGACATGGATTGTGTTGCATTTTTGTTAAAAAAGTATTTTGAGCTACTTCATGTAAGCACTGCTTGATTGTATTTAGTGTGTGTGATTAACCCATAAATTTTGTCACACTAAGTGGTATTTATGAATTTTTCTTTTAATCTTCTGTAAATTATGTCTAAATTGGAGATATGTATATTATAAGGAGAAAGCCAATCAAGGAAAAACAGCAGAAGCAAGCTTATAAAACAAAGCAGTAATGTTTCATACTGTAATTATACAATCACTATGCTATAAAGCTACTTTTTAATGGAATTATAGTGATTGTATTACTGTAAAGCAGTGCAATTTATAAGCTGTGAAAAATATTTCATTTTAAGATTTACACTTGTGTTTTATTGCCCCCCCAGAATGACCTATACTTCTGTGGTTAGCAAGAATATATAGCAGTTATTCTCTAATTTTTCATGCTATAAGCCTGGATTTCGGGGGTCACATGGAAGATAGTGGTCATCACATTTCTGCTTACAATTTGTCTCAGAATTCTGAACTTCTGCCTTAAGTACTACTGTAAATGTCTGTTTCAGAAGAGATGTAAAATGTGAGGTTTTTGCAGATACACACACAAAACTTTGTTAACAATTTAATCATTCTTTGAGTTTATTTTTTTCTTGGAGTTTCAGAGGTCAGATGACATTTTATGTGAGGTTGGCTTCATGTGTGTCCTGGTTTAGGGCAAATTTGGGAGGAAACCTCCGAATGGGGTTCCTCTGGAGAGCAAACCCAAATGGCCCCTCACCCCCCCCTCCCCCAGCCAGTCCGGGAAAAGAACTTCCTTCCGGGAAAAGTGGAAAAAACTATTTATTTAACAAACTGCCCACAAGCATAAGGAATGAATAATATGAAGCAATAAAACCTCTTGCTGACCTGAAGAGAGATGGCAAACTGAGAGAAGTCCTTGCCGTGAGTCAGCTCAGCTCTCTGTCTCTTATCAGTCCCATCCCTTCGGCGCTGGAAAATGCCCAGGTCCAGGCCTGGTGGGTCACAGGTGCAGCTCCTGGTGCTCCTGTGAGTTTCTTCAGTCCAGAGCAGATTTAAACAGTCCCAAGAAAAAGGAAAAAAAAGTCCAGGAAGCTTCTTTGCCTCAGCTAGCTAGACTAACTAAAAGGAAAAAAAACTCTCTCACCACTGTCCGTGCATCCGACGAATACACACAGTCCCAAGGACGAAGAGAAGATGCAGAGGAGTGAAGACTGTTTTTCAAAATAAACTGCATGCTTCTTCTTTCCCTGCTTCACCCTCAGAACCAGTCTTACAGGTACAGAACACACAGCACACACAGAACAGACGATTGGGGATACAGGCACCATAGTCACCCTAGGACATTGCGCTAAGCACATACTCCATTAAACATGAGCTGTGTTTGTTTAAAAAAGGTGTGATGAAAATGAGATGATGTTGTCAGTTGCTCTTGGTGTGACTGTGTTCAATGCTGTGTTGTAGCTGTGCTGTTGTATTGAAATTTTGAGAAGAAGCTTTTAAGGTTCTAGTTAAGCTAATGTGAATTGGAAGGTTATTCTCCCCCTTTCCTGCAACAGAGAAGTATGGAAGACTTCTTTTCACTAGTATTTTAACCATTATGCAAACAAATATAATCCAATGTTTTCAGAATAGTGGAGCTGTTACTAAGTTATGTGTATTAAAAAAACATGACCAACTTCCATCCTTTTTCTTTGAAAAGCAGAAGGAATGGGAGAAGTCAGTCAATTCATGTATGTCTGCAGTGATGTCCCAGCTCACAGAAGTATGGATGAAACTTCAAACAGAGAAAGTGGTCACTATATTTCCAGTTTGAACAGGACTTGGTCAGTGAAAACATACAGTGTAAAACCTAAAAAATTTAATTGGGCTCTAACTACTTTTATTTCAGCATGAGAATGTGAAAATTCTCTACCAGGGAGAAAACCATAATTTCCTAAGGACATTGTCTTATCTTTTTGGAAGAAGTCCTTCAAACTGGAGTAGAGAAAAGCATGGTGAAATTGGGCAGATGTTCAGATGAAAGTTAAAGTGCCCATCATGGCTACTGTGCTCTTAGAACATTGCAAACAGTGCAATGAGCTGCCTAAAGCAATCAATCCACTGCTCAGTAGTACTAGGAGAACATACTCAAATCATAGTACAAGGTTAAGTGGTACAAGAAGTATTTTGGATTCAGATTAGGCATGTAATTCTATCCATAAAGGCAATGTGTCATATTATAAAACCTTTTCTTTTTGATGTGTAGTTCCATTTATTTTTTGGTGAATATGCATACAGAGCGTCTTTTATTGTATACTAGAGAAAAACAGTATCATAATGCAAACACCATTTATAACATTCATACTATTCTAAAACTGCCATAATTTTAATTGCTGTGGCTTGACATAGATTTTTGTGCATGATTTTTCTCATGCAACTTGCTCCCTACACATTTGTGTGTAAAGAAGTACTCTAGATACATGAAAGACATAAGCTTTTTATGCAGAGAAAGGTTTCACAAACTGGGGTTGTCTCTGTGTTAGCAGTCTGAAAGACTGTGCGGTGACATGGAATAAATTTAAAGCAGTGGACTCACAGCTACAGTCAGTTTCTGAGACAAAAAATTCTGTTTCCTTTTTTGCCTGCATGGCTCGTTCTTTGTAAGGCAGAAGATATTCTAGCTTTATGCATATTGTCTCAAATTTTGCTTTTAGCATTATTATAGAATTTTCCTTCACTTCTCTTTTTTTTTCTTAGAAATTGACTACACACTCTACTCAAAGTGGAGAATGCACTCAGATTTGGGTTTTATAAGACTTGTCAATAGTATCAATGATTCTCCCCTTCTGTCACCCTGAAACATGAAACAAACAGAAGCTCCTACCACAGTAAAAGGGCCCCAGGACAGAATAATGCAGTTAGAATGGTGCTAAATGAAATTGCAGACATTTAATATATTTTTCTCTAGGTGCAGTCATACTGATTGACATCATTACCATGCTCAGCTGCTGAGCCTGGCTCACTTAGTTTGAAGCTAGTACTCCAAAAGCTGCACCAAAGTAGTTTAGTGAGCTCTCACTGATTGACATTGGATAAAATTGGTAGGTTTTACTCGTACTGTTCTGTTTTTTGTTTAGGCTAGCTTTGCTGACTTTGGCAGAGGTGATTAGTTCTCAAGGGACTGCTTTGATGAAGAGTGGTCTGAGGATGGTAGCCTTTGGCAGAAAGGACATTTTCTGCAATGAGCACTACAATTTAGTAAATGAACTTGAACCTATGACTTACTAACACTGTGATATGAGACCCGTATACTGTGGCCTTTGGTGCACATGTAAGATTGTTCAGGTATGCATGCCATATAGTCTCAGGCTGCTTCATATTGCTGTAGAAATGTAAAAACATTTTCAGTAGAACCATTTACAAATGGTTAATTGCAGTACTGTTAGATACTCCTAGGATTAATGTTTTCACCAGTGACCATTTTTTTGTGGGAGGAAGCATAACAACAGGCTCTATAAGAAGATTTGAAGGTGGAGGAGAATAAGAAATAGAGCACATAATTGACCAAATTCAGTTAATACAGTTTTATACATTGAAATGGACAATATTTTGAAGGTAGAAGTGAATTGACCTATTATATGACCTTATGCAGGTAAGAAACACAAGTATGTCATAGACGTTACTAGTTTCAAATCCATTCATATAATGTAAGGGGAAGTCTTATATTCTCAGAAAGGTAGAATTTGATTATGTCTCTGGGTGTCGTTCCATGTAATGAACTGTGAAACTACACTTGTCTACCTGTGCCTTACAAGCTTGCCAACATGAATGTATGTGGTTAAAGAAAGTGCGTATATGCGCATTTTAGGCATTACAATTTGTTTGAAATATAACCCAATGATTCCTCACAAGTATTGATAAAGAACATAATCAGTGTGATATCGATGCCTTGGAAGGCTGACCTGAGAGAGAGACTGGACAGAGCTAGAGAATAAAGTACGTATTTATTGAATCCAGGATCTACGTTGGACAGGACAGGAGCCCGATCAAGGCTGCACCCTGGCTGGACCAAGAATAGTCAGAAAAAAATGGCTGCCAGTCATGAGATCTTACACTTTTATACGTTTTCATCCATTTGCATATTGGGGTTTGATTGTCCAATAGAAAAAAATTGTTCTTGGTTACCTCTAACATAGCGATGGAATACTTCAAGATGCTATGGTGGTGGGAACAAATGAATTTTAGACAGTGTATGGAAAATAATTTTAGGTCGTTCTAATAATTTTTGTGTGTTTTATGCTTGTAGTTCACAACTTTACATTGGGTATAAATATTGAAGGTAACTTTTCTTCTTAGAATATCTGTTTAAAATTGCAAATTGGAATTTCAAGTACTTCTAATGATCATTTGGCTTATGATAATGTTCTTACCTAACGAGAAGGTTTCTGCTGTGTCTATAAATCCATGTTACTTTCAATCTTTTACAGGTAAATGTTACACCTTCCATACATTCCAGTGGTGAGTTCCCTCAGCTTCTGCATCATGGTGTGAACGTGGGGTCCTTGCCACTTAATGAGTCATATTTGTTGGCTCAGCAGAATGGCAGCACAACTGATGTGTTAGAAGCATCAATGAGATCTGTTACTCCTCAGATTAATGGGAAATTCTCTAATGATGACTTCGAACAGCTGATCAGAAACATGTCCCAGGTAACCACAAAATATGGATTACTGATTATATGAAGTTTAGGATACATGTATTTAAAAGCAATTGTTTCTTTAAAAGCAATTGAGCTACTACACAAACCACAAACCACAATACCACTTCCTATATAAAATAAAAGTAATCTTTTATTTTGAGAAACAATTAGTAAATGAGAAAGCAGTTGAAAAACTGGCCTTGACGTAGTCACTCATGAGCTACTGTCCTTGGCTGACCAGATCAGCATGCCATTATTTTTGCATGTTCATTGTAGAACTGCTGCTCTATGCATGAGGGAGATACTTTGTCAAAGCATGCTCTTGTATGCATAATTAATGAAAGCTAGTTCTGTGACTTTCTTGGAAATAAAATGGAAAATTTTGACCTTGCTGTACATTGTTCTGTAATCTTACTACTTTCCTGTGGTAGGCAGAAATGGTGTATCAGTTCCTTCACTGACTGGAGCTGGGAATGCCCAGGCATATATATTCTAGGATTTATCTATTTAATCTGTAATAGGGCAGGATAGGAAAAGTCCAGTGGTGTTCAGGAGAGCTTTATTGCATAGTCCAACTTTTTTTCATCTTTCTGAAATTCATCATCTTTTCCTGGTTTTGCTTGAAAGTTCTCCTGTACCCTCCAAAATAGATACATATCCTACTTCAGTCACTACTAAACCAAAACTCTGTATGTTTATCTTTTGTTCCCTGATTTCCTCTTCTGGGCTGTAATAATATTTATTTCTCAAATATTTTCTCCATGATAGCAAGAAATTGGAAATGAACAACTGTGTTTCAGTTATTAGCTAGTATAGTCTTGCCCCACTGTAGTTGTCATTAGAAATTAATTTCCAAGTTGTTTGCCACATTATTATTACTGCTTTTGTTAATTTTTAACTTTTTAACATCAATACTCTTTTTTTTTTTAACTTCTGCTGAACAGGGTCGTCTTGTTGAAACAATTGACCTTATTAAACCTCTAAGTGGTGGCCTGGGCTTCAGTGTTGTGGGACTCAAGAGTGAAAACAGGGGAGAACTAGGAATATTTGTGCAAGAAATCCAGGAGGGAAGTGTGGCACATAGGTAATATTACTACTGACTATTTTATTATACCAAGCATTAATGTTACACTGCAGTTCAGTTGTGTTACTGCTGTTATTTTGTACAAGGGCATGTTTCTCTCTTCATATTCTGAGCATCATTGCAGATGTGAAATTACTTGCCACAATATATGTAATGTTGGAACAGGCATTGTATGAACTGTTCTTCATTTATAGAAACACAAATGTCATTGCTCTGGGATTTTTAAATAGGGAAAAAGAAGTTACTGTTCTGTGTCACGTCTTTGAAATACGTATTTTGCCATCATTGAATGCACTGAAGAACAATTTGATGCAAAAAAGTCAGCTGTATCTGCCACTATTTTTTTAGGTAGAGTCCCACTGAGCAGGTGTGAAACCCAGATTTGAAGTCAAGCAACTCTTGACCTAAAGTGAGGGATATTCACAGAGATACTCAGCTGATGTTACAGAAGCTCAGCAATAGTAATAGCTTGCTGAAAGTATGCTTTAGATTTAAACTCAGATTCCACAACTAATGTTGAGGAAGTGCCCAAGAGAGCACACAAACTATGGTAAATGGCAGCAGCACTGGTTCACTGCAGACTGGTAAGGTGTGTCACTGCTCAGGATCCTGGCCCAAGCTGCTTTGTGGTGTACTCTTATGTTGTGTGGAGAGACTGAGTCATGTTGATGCTGTTTCTCAGTGTGCTTTAGGGAGATATTTTTGGATTATTTATGATCTGAACACTGTAAATCTAATGAGAACATGGACAAGAGAGACAAGATTATGTTATACAGAGTTAATTGTAGTCAATCAGTTACAAAATGTGGCATGCTTTATATCTCTATGATATTTTTTAATCTGCCTAATTTCCACTTTCTCTTTTTGTTTTTTTATTTTGGTTTAGGTCAGGTTTTGTTTTTCTGTTTGTTTGTTTCCTTCCCATTTGACAGGTATTTGCTTTTACTTCACTTGCTGCTTGGTGGTGAGACCTATCTTCACTGAATCAGGCCCTGCCCGATTCACTGTCAAAAAAAAGAACATTCAACAACAGTTACAGGACTTATAAATGAGAAAGTCTCTGTCAGTAATAAGTCTTTGAGAGCACTCTGAAAAACAGTTCAAATTCATGAGTGAAATACTATGGGCTGAAACTAAAAGTCTTTTTCCTGAGAGCTCTGCCTGGGGCCTGGGTTTCTACTATGTAGGTGCTTACAAAGGCTGGTGTAATAGAGATTGTTGTTTTCCTTGCTGCCCTTTGTTATCAGAGCATTGCCACTTTGGAATGCAAAGAAGTAGTGGAGGAAGGAGAGGGTAATTCAACTGTGTAGGCTTCATATGCTTGCTTTGGAGTACAGCTGAGAAAGGACTCAGTATGTAATTTTACAGTGATGTTTCCTTTGTAAGAAGGTGAAGAGGTTTTTCTTTTAATTTGTTCATGGACTTTCCCCCTTGTATAAAAGGGATCTATTTTACCATTTTTATTCAGTTTCTTTCTTTGTCCTTCTTTTTTTCATTTATTCTTTTCCTTTTTTCCTCCCTTGTTTTTCAGCAAAACAAAATTTGTTTCTGTTAACATATTGGTGAAAGTGTGTTCCACTCCATGGTTTGATGAATATTCAGAATGGGTGCATTGAACAAAGTGGGCCACTTGGTCTGTAAAGCAAGAAGCTCAAAGTCAAGGATAAACATAAATTCCCAGGCTGTGCTTGGGAGTGACTGAGATTAATATGCTTAGTCTCGCATGGTGTTTGGGGAGAAGAAAGCTGGCTTGGGGGTAGTAGCCAGGGGAAAGTAGCAGTGGGATTAGCTTCAAAGGGAGCAATCACCAGGGTGCCACATCAGCTTCTTTCAGCACAACTGCAGGGAGGGATTAAAAAAGTGGGGGGAGACCAGGTTATTAAAAACCCTGAAAAGTTATCAAAATATTGCACTTTCTGTGGTAATAGTTCCTAGATTTTTCTTATTCTTTATTTTGTCGTCCCCCTTCCTGTTTATACCTGTGTGACAGAGATGGAAAGCTGAAGGAAGCAGATCAAATCCTTGCTATTAATGGACAAGCCCTTGATCAGACAATTACACATCAACAGGCTATCAGCATTTTGCAGAAAGCAAAAGATAATGTCCAGCTAGTTGTGGCTAGAGGCGCTTTTCCTCAGCTCATCAGTCCCGTAGTTTCCCGGTCTCCATCTGCTGCTAGCACAGTTTCAGCCCACTCCAACCCGGTGAGTATAGCCCAAACATCTGTGTATTCAGTTCTGGACCTGCATGTATTTACTGTGTATAGTCTTTTGAGTCATTTTCTGTAACTTGTATGCACATTCCTTCACAGTGCTTGAGGTTTTTCTTCTGTTTATCTTTATTGTACCTTTCCCTTACAAAGAGTAGAAAATATTCAGGCATGCTGGGGTAAAAATCTTCATCTTGGATGCATTCCTTGCTCCCATCTGCCAAATAATCTGTATCCACCAGTGCAAATACAGCATGTTTACCTTACCTGATGAAGCTTTATTTTGAGGCAGCAAACAGGATATTTTTCTTTGCCTTGTGCTTGAGCAAACAATTTTTTGAGCCATTGTAATCTGATCTGCACCACCAGCTGGATGGGTGCTTTTGTGTTTGTTTTTCTGTTGTCTTTTATCATGAGAGCTCCAGTAAAGTTACAAAATGCACTTAAGAACTCTCCAAAAAGCAGCTCTGCAGCAATTTTTTTTTATTAGAGCTTTTGCACATCTAGGTGTAGACAACACAGTTCATAAACATGGTGGTATTAACTGTACTTCCTCTTACTTTACTCATGTAATGGCTTGTCCTGGGATGAAACAGCCTATATATCGTTTCTGTAGGTTTTGCTGTTCAGTCATCTGTGACCCTTCTTTAAGGGAATCAACTACCAGACGCATAGAGAGCAATTAGTCTAGAAAAAGGGACTGTTTTAGTGGGGGTTTTAATCATTAGCATAAAGCCTTTAGTGAAGGAATGTGAGAATTATTCCTTTTATCTGTGCAGCAGACTGACCTGACTTTTCCTGCCATCACATAGGAGAAGCCTGCTCTCCTCCAGTATTGCTGTGACAAACTTCTTTCTCTATGTGATTGCCCCTATGTTTGTTGAACAGCTTCCCTTGCTTGAAAAGATGTTCTTTACAAACATTCCATAGCTGCTTCTTTTTTTTTTATCATGCCTTTCCTGGTTCTCGTGTTCTCTTTGCTTTCAGATGCAACATACTAGGAGCCATTCTTTTCCCTTCAGGGTTTGCTTTATCATACTGATTTTATGTTAAGACTTGGTTTCCAAACAGGTACCACAGGCTTTGTGCTTGCAATACCTTGATTATTCAGGGGGGGAAAAAAAAAAAAAGGCGCCAGTTTCAAGATTATACCCGGTGTAGCACCAGCTGTGGTTTTGAATTTCAGATGAGTTTACTGTCTGAGTTCTTCTTCAGGAGAAAGAATACCATGAGCTTCCAGCTGTCCCTTCAGGTAGTGTCCCATGCAAGTAAGCTAGGATTTGCCTTTCTTTCAGAGCAGTTTTGCTTCTGTCAGAACACAAAGTGTGCCATCAGAATGACTTCATTCTGGTGCCGTTGTCATCAGACAACCTAGAAGACTATTACATGGGGTAATTCTGCTACTGCCTGCCTCACAACATTTGGTTCTCCTTTCAGTCTTAAAAATACTGATTGGGATTTTTCTTTCTGCTGTGCTTTGTTATAATGGCTGATGTGAATGTGCACTTATCTGAAGATTATAATTTCCAGTTCTGTGTGCTTTTCTAGCAGCAGTATTTACTGACTGCAAAGGGGCATGAAGATGGGCAGCCCTAGGCTGCTGACTAAGTTCATTCAACAAGTTCTTGAAAGATCTGACCCATTACTCGACTCTGGTTTGTACCAGAGAACTTCCATCTGTTTACAATTAGTAATTTACCGGTTAAATATTGTATAATATCACACCTAATCACAGTTGTTAGAGGTATTATATGTCCATCTTCCTCCAACTTTCCGTTATTAAAAGGATACTCAAGAAATAAGAGAAAATAACTTGCAAATACTTACACTTATATTAATAGGTTGACTTGATATTCTTACAAGTCTTTTTACACCTGAACAGTTCTATGATTCTGTCTATGTTTTTAATAATTTTCAAGCTTATATTTATTCCTTTTAGGTTCACTGGCAGCATGTGGAGACCATAGAGTTGGTGAATGATGGCTCAGGTCTGGGGTTTGGGATAGTGGGAGGAAAGTCAACTGGAGTGATTGTCAAAACCATCCTTCCAGGAGGGGTGGCTGATCAGGTAAATTCAACCTACCTCTCTGTCACTGTTCAGTAAGGTGTGAAGTTGCTCTTTACTTTTATGATCAGACCAAATAGTGGTAGTTTTATCCCAAAAGTAAAAAAAACCCCAATAATTACTGAAATTTTTCCTTTGTAAAGGTTTGTTTATTGCAGGAGTCTCTGCATTTGAATGTTCAAGATGGATTAGGCTCTAAGTCATGTTTTCAGATCCGTAACATTATATATGTTTTGTGCATTTAGAGTCTCAATTCTTTCATGAATGTGCTGGTTGTAATCAGGGGTGGTGGGGGCTCCAAAGAATGACTTGCTGTACCCTAACAGGTGAGAGCATCTGCTTTTCTCTGCTGAGCTTACTGAAGCTTGGAGCAGGTATGTGGCTTCACATGCTTTCTTCAAGACACATGCGCTGCTCTTGCCTGAGGGGTTCACGTGATTTGAATTTGGTTATCACAGCTCATTTCAAGCTTGTTCATTGGACACGTACCTAGAGCTGCATTAATGATGGTCAAGGACTGGATAAGCACAGAGACTGGTCAGTCTTCCAACAGTAGTGGTAGTGGCCTGATAACAGGGCCTGGAGATGCATGGGCAGGATTTACTGCTGCCCTCTTTCCCCTGAAGCTAGATCCTTTTACAAACCTGTCTCTGTAACACTCATCATGTGGCCTAAAGTCATGTGAAGGCTTTTTATTAATTAAAGGCTAATCAGTAAGAGACTAAACCAGTGTAAAACAATTTAGATAGCTGAATGACAGGAAGAGAGAAATGAATTTTATTTTGAAGTCGTAGTTAACCCTGTTACTACTACTACTACTAGTTTTTAGTATCAGTGCAAAGCTGAATATGTATTTGTATGCTATTTTGTGGAAGTGTGCTTGAAAATTAAACCCAAAGTTATGCAATCTACATGCAGTTGTTAAATACCAGTAGGAGTAGCCATAGCTAAGCACATTCTTTTCTCTGTGCTTGGGTGATGTCTTGAGAAAGGATCTCCTGGATATTTCTGGGGAAATTCCTAGTAAAATTCGTGTGCCATTAGGCAACCTTCTTTTCTTCCCCATGTTATCAGGGTATTGACTTGGCATCCAGAAAAAGTCATCTGATTCATATGTCTTAGAAGTGTCTAACGCTATGTGCTTTTTTTTCTAATTGTATGGTACATGGGAGAAATGGCATTGTGTTGTCATTATTTTTCCTTTAGCATGGAAGATTGTGCAGCGGAGATCACATCTTGAAAATTGGTGATACAGACCTAGCTGGAATGAGCAGTGAGCAGGTGGCACAAGTTCTAAGGCAGTGCGGGAATAGAGTGAAACTGGTAATCGCAAGAGGTCCTGTTGAGGAGCCACTTTTACCAGCAGTTCCTCCAGGTACTCCAGTAGCCACTCCTACACCTGAGAAACAGGTAAGCAACAGTGACTCATTGCAAACTTCCTTTCTTTTTAACTGCTATTTGGATGTGTTTTGTGTTTATGTTCTCAAAAGTTAGGATTTTCTTTCCCAGTAGCGCTATTCTTATCTGTGAGTCTGGGAGAATTTAAATGTAATGAGTCCACAGTTCAAGGAACTGTATTCTTGAAGACTTTTGGGATTAAGGTTTAGGACTTCCACAAGGATAATCTGATGAACAACTTGTTCTGGGCTGCTTGAAATGGTATGTTATTGCGTTGGGACAACTGAAGCAACGCAGTCTTTTTTCTTCAGGATGGGACTCTTTAGCATTTCTCTGTCTGCCTGCCCTTTTTCTTTCCATATAATTTCATCTGTTCATCAGAACTTTTCTCCCTGTGCCAACCAGCACACATATGCTAATCATTTCCTACATCACCTGTCATTGCTCATTTGCTAGAGGTTTTCTAAAAAAAGTAAGCCAGCTGCTACCCTTACTCCCCTGCTGATGATTGTACTTTGTATTGTTACTCCTCTACAACTGCCAGCCACATAAAAATTGGTGTGTTATCATGACTTTTCAGCTCAAAACCTCTACAAAATAAGTAATTTGAGTGTAACAGTCTGGTTTCTGGAGTCAGAAACAGCACTGCTTTGCCACATACGGCTGTGACTATGTACACTTAAATGTGAATGTGTGAAGTAAATTAATGAGAGAAGAAAAGGTTTGTTTTTTGAGCCTACTCCTAGATAAAAGGTTTTGTTTTACATTTTCCTGTTGCTTTTCTAGACATTTTCTTCAGTTGCAATGTAAATTTGAGACAAATCACATCAGAAGAGAAAAAGTCCTTGCAATTTCTCCATGATTGTGTGCTGGTTTGAAAGCAAAACAGTGGGAGATCCCAAGTCAGAACCACAATTTAATAGAAAAAATTAAAATAAAATGCAGTAGTACAAAACCACTGACAGAATCAGAATATGACTTGACACCCTGTCAGACAGGGTGTTGGTAGCAGTCCAACTGAATGTCCTCCTGGAATGACAGATAGGGTTCTGTTGAAGCAGTGATCCTGTAAAAGGATGTAGTTTTCCTCTGAAGGTCTGGTGGTGGTGTAGTTGGATCCAGTTTTCCTCTGGGAATCCAGTGGAAAAAGGCTGCCTGTGGTGTTCAGATCTCAGATTATATCCAGGTAGTAATGCTTGGCTCCTCCCACTGGGTGGAGAATCTCACAGTGGAATGATGTAATTTTATCAGTCATGCAGTAAGCCTCAATGGTCCATTAGCAGAAGATATCCCCTGGAGGGAGGATGGGTCGTGGAAGAGATAAAGAACACTGTCCCACCTGGTTTTAACAGATTGCCAGTATTTCTTTATCTCTTCCATTCCTCATAACTCTGGGGTGGTAGGGGGGGTGTCTATCTTCTTTTAATACCTATAGAATACATATAGAATGTATATGTATAGAACACATACTTTTGGTTACATCATTCATTGCAACCTAAAACAGATTGTAACGTAACTATTTATGATGTTATGTAACTATTTATGATGGTGATACCAGCATTTTGTCTCTGTCCATTGTAGTGGTATCTGTGAAAACCTAACATATATTCATCCCCTGTTTTGTGGCTATAAGGCAAAGAAAGTTAATCTTAACATGGAGGCTTCTGAGCATGGAAGATGAGAGACAAACTGGTACTTTACAGCACTCAGAGATGTAAAACCTTTCTGAATTTTAGATAAAGGAATTGATATTTAGCCGTAGTACTACTTGTCTGAAGTGCATCTGTCAAAATAAAAGCTGAAATTGATTATTTAATTTGTGTATATTTCTGCAGTATTTGTGTTTTTGAGGTTATGTGATGCAATGTAAAAGATGTATCTGCAGCTCATATAAGATTTCTAGTACTGACAGAAAAGCTCAAAGCAGCAAAGGGGCACAATTTGAGGTTTTTGCCACCTTCTCAATTTCCATACTTTTCAGTACTTCTTTCCTGGTACTTCTCTCCTGGTAGGAGGCAGGCTATTTTTAAACTCCTGTCTACACAAAGTTGCATTCTTGGAAGGAACACCCTGTTAACAGTCACACAAAACTCATTGATTTGTGTCTGGAATGAAGATGATGATTCAAACAGCTTGATTTTTTATTAGTTTCTTTCTATCAGATATGGTGTGGGTGTAGTCTTCATGATGCTCCTAAAAGTATTATTGAGACCAGAATGGCTTTGGAAAATGGACACTTCTTGACATGTTACCTGCAGGTGTTCATCCTGTAAAAATTCATAAGGCTATAGGAATTGGATCTTTTTTTAGTGGCATTACCTGTGGCCCAAGTAATCCTGTATTTTCAATCAGAGGGATGATTAATGCATTAGAAATTTATTTTTCTTGTGCTTAATTTGGTTTCTGGTGGAGTTGCTTGGATAAAGAGCTCAAGTCAGATTATCTTTTGGCAAGTATCACCATAGCTTTCCTGAAGTCTTTTTTGGCACATATGTACCTAGTCAAACTGGGTTTAGTTAATATCTGCCTGGTTGCCATACTGGTACTTAAAAAAAAAAGAAAGAAATTAGCTGCTGTTTGGCATGCAGAAGGGACAGAATAAAACTTTTAATACAAACCCCTATTGTTAAAATAGGATTTTAATATGTATTCCACTTTCATTAACAACAAATAATTAAATGGCCTCAAAATCCATTGTTATTGAGATTCAGAGAGTTACAGCAGGTGTTAGTGAAGATTGTAATTATTTTGCTAGCTGGAGTATAATCGCTATGTGCTAAAACAAAATTTTTAAGCCTTTCAAAAGCAAGACATGTAATTGCCTGACTAGTGATAGCTTTCAGCATATTTTAAACTTGCAAGTTTTCAAAAGATGCCTATAGTTAGTGAATAGAAATTTAGACAAATAGAATAAAAAATACAATTTGGGGTTTTTTTTCTTCTTCTTAATAACACAGCAGTATACGGTCCCAGAGGCAGCAAGCTTCATATTCATATACTTATATATGTAACCTACTGTACAAGAAATTCATTGTTCAATTTGTACAAATTTCACCAGTCATTTTAGTCATTAATGATTTGATAGGTTAAAGGCAATATCCCAGAGCAGTGGGGTGAGGAGGACATGACCTGCCCTGCTTTGTTTTATCATGAGGCATATTACCTATTTCTTGCTTCTCTGATGAACAGCAAATAAGAACAAAAGCACCTTTCGTACTTCCTTTTTTGTGTTTGTATCTGATTTCACATGTTATTGACATTAAAGAATGTGGTGAATCTTTAAAGAAAAAATGCTTCCTTTCTAACCTCCCTTTTCTTTTTAGTACGATGCTTCTCTTGATAGCTGTGAAGATGGGGAGAAATTCAATGTTGAACTCACTAAAAACAACCAGGGTTTAGGAATAACTATTGCTGGTTACATTGGAGACAAGACATCAGGTAAGCATTGATTCCTGCACTTCATTTTCAGTCTGTTGCATACTATGGTATATGTGCATCAAAGACCTAATTTTGGTATAGCTCTTCTTGAAAGAACCCTTAACCATTTAAAATCTTATTTGAAATTTGTAAAGGAAAAACGATTGTTTTCTTTTTGTAAAAAGAATGTTCAGAATAAAAGCAATCACTATTATTATGAAATCCCACCTCAGTATTTTTAAATCAGTTTTTATCTTCACTTTTGGCTAAACTTGTGCTTACATGTTTCTGAAAAACAATGGTAAAATAGGCTGAGGCCTTTTTGTTAGAAGTAGCCTTCTTACAAGGCAACACAGTAGCATTTTGAGTAGTTTTTAAGAAATTGTTATTAATTTTTAAACAATGTGTATAATGCTGCTAGCCCATCACAAATTCTTTACTGACTTCAGGATGTAATAAATGTTTCTTCACCTGTGAGTTGTGGTAGACAATAAATAAGTTTATTTAAATAAATAAATACAGAAATGTTCATGAGTGGTTGCTTATTTTTCTGTTGTAATTTCTACTAAATTTTTCACAAAAATAATCCAGAACTGTTTCCTTAGAGGAAACTTGGCAAATTCAGTGTTGCTAGGAAGGGTTGTCTGTTGTATGTGTCGTAAAGCTTCTCAAAGAGCTGCTGTTTTGACTTGTATCCATATGTATATTGTTCAAAAAATGTATGGATAGGTTCATTCTATATTTTTGGCAGTTTATAGCTATAATTTTTTGCATTAGAAAAAAACCCTGGACTTCCACAGGACCAGGTGGTCACAATCTGTGCAAGTCCACTCATTAACAGCTTCCAGTTGAATCTTCGAAAGACAAATTAAGATGTAGAACATGTATAGATCTGAGAGCATATTTTAACTGACTTAGAGTTTGGGTATCGCTAATCTTCAGTTTGAAATTACTGTGCTGCATATAATGATGTTAGGGAATATTCTTGTCTAAGGAACTAGTTCCCTAACTCGATTTTATGACTTACAGAGCAACTTTGCTGTCAGAGAACCAGCAATAAACTGCTGGACAACAAATAGAATGGCTGAATTTTTTGTGAATGACAAATAAGTTGTCATGTTATCTTACAGGATATAAGAATGCTTGAAAGTTAGGAGGAACAGCCATGTAATTATGCATAAAACCTAGGCAAACAACTTCTTAAAAAAACTCAACTTCAGTCCCCCCTCTCCCCCCCAGAAAAAAAACCTGACGAAAAGAGAGACTTGTCAATGAGGTGACTCAAATGTATATGTAATCTTATTTTTCCTAAGCTGAATTGAGTCATAAACCCTCCTTCTTTATATCTTTCGTCGTATCGAGGACCAGTAAAAAGCTAGCTTGAAGTTTGCAAAGGCTGTCACAATATCTTCACATCGAGTATATTCATTTAACAGTGAGAATATTTGTTGAGAGAAAGTAGATGCTGTTAAGATTTCTGATACCAGTGTTACAGGCCAGAGACCGTCAGAGCGATTTCATGCCAGTCGATGCTGTAATTTTTCCTGATTTCATGTAAGCTGTGCAAAATGTGCATGCAGGAACTCTGTGTATTTTCACTTTATTGAGCTATTGAATTTGCTTCAAAGGCAACTGTGTTTTTCCTGAAACGCTTTCTTTCAGCAAAATGTCTTCCTGTAGGTGTTGTCTATATATTCATCTCCTTCTGATTCAAAAGTAGTAACTAGTTAATAACTAAAATGTTTCTGTTTTAATGGGCAGAGGTTTGTTTAATTTTGTTGTTTTGTTGGGGCTTTTAAAACTTTGTGACCTTCTTGTCAAGTAGTAATAACTGCAGTTAAAAACTGGTTCAAATGTAAGTTGCAGTCCTGTTTGCTTATAATTTTCTCAATTTGGCAATCCAAACATGCGTTTTCTTAAGCTTTTATTAAGTATGTAGAAAATTCAGAAATTACCAGATTAGTGTATTCAAGCTGAATTTTCTGTCCAAATCAGGCAAAAGTCAGAGATATGTTTTTCGTCTTATGTTGTTTTCAACATTTAGATTAAAGTAAGTTAGAATATCTCTTATTTTGCATCAAGGATTGTGAATTTGGCATTGTAAGATTTTGAATGAAATCTGATCCAATGGAAGTAGACATTAATCTGGCTCATTCTTTAAGATGATAATAATATATTATTATTATATCATTATTATAATATTAATATTGTATTATTGTAATAATAATAATAATATTGTGTTATTATGATATATATGTTTCTCTTAAATCATTACTTTCTTTATGATTCTTTTATTATCTTCCTTAGAGATTGTGTTTTCTTTCTTTTTTTTCCCCTGCTTTGACTGGTGCCTTTAGTTGCATTATTTAAATTGTTTCTTAATAAATCAGTTAACTTAATTTTCCCTGTTTTTTCATCCCAGAACCTTCTGGTATCTTTGTAAAAAGCATTACAAAAGGCAGTGCTGTTGAACATGATGGCAGAATCCATGTGGGAGATCAAATTATAGTTGTAAGTAAACGCAAGAAGAAGTGAGATCACTTGTCTACACGACTGTTTCTTTATGTTGCAAAGAAATGCTCACGTAGTACTTGTTCAAAATACTTAGGATCAATGTTGCAGTTCTGAGTCCTTCTCTGACAGAGTATCTCATCACATACTTTCTGATTATGCTACCAGCATGTCGCTTGTATTTCTTAAAAAAATCTGTATTGTATGTGAAAATATATCATTATATATCCATATCAGTAGGAGGTTAGTAAATGTGAAATTTCAAAGTTTGATTCAAATTGGGAAATTGTTTTCAAAATTATTTTTAAAAGCATATCAATAAAGTTTTAGGTGTTCAGAGAAAGAAGAACATACTTTCAACCACTGACTGTTGGTTCTGTGACGGAAATCAAGTCCTGAATGCTGGGAGTAGATTTTTGTAGTACATAGATCTGCCCTTGCATTTGTGTGATGACGGCATTAAGAACAGCTTATGTCTCCCTCCAGAAGTGCCTGCATGTTTGTTTGTGGAAGTATATATCTTTTCTGTAATGATTTACATCATGAGTACAAATGGCTAAAATGGATTTTTCCAAAGTTTTCTTTTTCTGCTGCAGATGCGGAAGGAGAAAATTATTTGAGTGATGTCAGACACAGAAGAATAATAAACATTTTTAAAATATAGTTTTTTTGAGTGTGGAGGAAAAATTAAATACTCGCACCTGATGTTTAGTTACTTTAGATTTAGAAGAATTTCAGAGAAGGACACCAAATGACTAAGGATCCAGGGGATTCATTCTTCATTTAGGAGGACTTAAAATAATGAAGTATTTGTGTCGTGTAGGCAGAAACAAATGCAGGAGTCAAAGAGCATGGTGTTGTAAGGAGTATTTGAGAAATTGAAGGCACTGTGGGGTAGATGTAGAAATAATAGTACATTATGGAGTTTGCAGGGAGAAGAAGAATAAAATGTGGTGGGTGCTAGGGATAATGGGATAGAATTGAGAAATACCAAAGTTTTGAATTTCGGAAAAAAACCCGAGTTAATGCGATAATCAAAGAGTTTCAAACAGAGGAGACCAAAATTTTATTCTTTAAACTATTAAAATGATGAACCAGCGATAACAGCTGGTTGGTTGCAACAGTGTTCTGTTTGAAAATTGGACTTAACTGTGTTCATTAGTAGACTTCTCTCTATCTAAGTTTACTTGACCTCATATTGACTGCACTCTGTAGGTCTTTCTGCCACAGTGGATCAATGTGTCTCTCCTTACTCCTTTCTCTCCAGAACTTCTAGCACTGGCTGTGTTGGTTTATTCACCCAGTATTTTGTATTTTCTCCTCAGAGGTAGGGATGGCTGAAATGATTGAGCAGACAGGCTGCACAATATGCCCTTTACAGCAAATGCTGTATCCTCTCCCACCCTGCAGAGCAGATCTGCCTGACCGCACCATGGTGGGCATCCCACTCCTCTCCTCTTTGCTGTGGTGCTGGTTGTCACCTAGCTCTGGAGTACTCCAGTGGGAGTGCTTAGCATATCCAGTGACATAAAGCTGTACAGGTTTTGTTCCTGTCCCTGCACTTGCTTCTTGCTTGGGCTAACAGATACTGAGAGCTCACTGCATTGTTTTGCCCTGAACTTTTTCTCCCTGGGTGAACTGAAAAGCTGCTTAATTCTGCAGGTGGATGGAACAAATCTTCAGGGTTTTACTAACCAGCAAGCAGTTGACGTTTTGAGGCACACAGGACAAACAGTTCAGCTCACTTTGATCAGAAGAGGTCTTAAGCAAGAAAATCGTATTCTGCCCCAGGAGGACTTCAGTGCTCCTATTGAAAAGGACTTACTATTCCAAACAATGGATAGTACCACAGCCAAAGGTAATTAAAACTGGCTTTGCTGTAAAACTGACTTGTAGCATTCTTCTTCTTAATTGCAAACTGGAAATAAAATGGACCAGATTCATTCTGGATAGCTATTACAGGTGGCAGAGCTGCTGTACATGAGGGTAGAATTTTGTCTACTATGGTTTGATTAATCTTTTAGACACAGTGGTGTTACTTGCTACATTTTTTAAAGTGAGCATTGAAAGTTCTTTCCTGCATTGTACTTTTGGCTGAATTGCTTCAAGACTTTGATCCTGCAAATCTTTGAATGGTAAGAAGGCAGCAAATGTTTTATTCATGCTCAAGAGTGAGAGCTGCATTCAAAAGCAATCAGAGAAAGACGCTTCTTGATGAGCATAATCAATCTCATCCCCTTTTGCCCTTGCTTGTTACAAGCTACAGGTATGAGAGGAGTAGCCTGTATTTAGGGGCTGATAGGGTATTGACAATGCATGTGTAAAATACTCAGAGGCAAAAGAACAGTAGTAATGTTGCTGCTGCTGACAGCAACAGAGATTAGTGCACCTTTATCTTACATATTCTGCATGTATTTAAATATATGTGCCACATCTTGAAAGTCAGTGTGTTTGAATGCAAGATATCTGCACAGGAGCCGGAAGCGCAAAACAGCTGCTTGTGTTATAGTTTGATGTCAGTGAAAGTATGTCACAAGTAATCAGCAGAGAGAGGCCTGATCCCCATCTCACACAAGATTTACAAAGAGCCAGTAGCATGTTACCTGTATGTCATCCTTTCACGCCCACTTTTAACAAGAAGTATAGACTAAGTGTTCAGGATGCTGTTTCTCCAGCCAATAGGTGTTCAAGACATCTGACAGGCAGCCACATACATAACAGAACTTGGTGGCAGGAGGTTTTCTACATACGAGAATTGCCAGGGGTGAAGGTCTCCAAGGCTGAAGCATTTTTGTTTTCAGCATCAGCTTTCTGAGGTGCACAAAGGAAAAAAAAAAGAAAATTAATACAAGATTGTTAAAGAATGTTATATTTAGATGTATTTTCATTCAGTCATAAAAATGCAGGTACTGATAATTGTGCTGTTTTCTTGGTTTTGTTCTTTGGGGTTTTTTGTTTGTTGGTTGGCTTTTTGTTGTTGTTTTTTGGGTTTTTTGGGGGGGGGTTGTTTGGGTTTTTTGGTTTTTGGGTTTTTTTTGGAAACTCACTGGAGAAGGCAAAGCATTAACAGAAGACAATGTCTTGAAATGTGGTGTTTCTTCTGGGCCACCCATGCCAGATTCCATTTGCCAAATGGAATACAGGTACTCTGAAGCCCAGTGAAGGAGAGGGTTGGTGCCCCAAAGAGTTGGTTCCCAGTTTATGAGTATTACGACATATATCATAGCTAAATAGCTGAAAATATTCCTTCTTTTTTTTTTCAGATAACAATGAAACAGAACAGGGATCCCCATCACTGCCATGCAGTGCCAATGTGGTAAATATTGGAGATGACATGAAACAACAGGAAACAGGTTCTCAAGGTTTAATATTTTATTCTGTGAAAATGCATTTCTGTGTGCTTACACAAAGATCAGATGTTTTGTGTGTGTCTCCATCTTCTGTAAGCTTTGTAGCTGAGGTAGAACTAGGAAGTCAAAGTAGTTATACATTTAATCATGTACTCTTAATCATAAATTTTGGACTACTCTATGTGTCTGAAAATAATTATATGCTGAAGATGTCTCATGAAGCAGTCTGCTTTGGCTGCTTGCTCAACCTACTCCTAGTCTAGTTTTGCATATATACTCTTTTTAGTCTAGTCTAGAAAAAAAATCTTCCCTTTCTCTGTTATCTTTCCAGTTGTTTGCAGCTGCCCAGCTACAGTTCCAGGAGTTCTACATCTTCTGATAAATTCCCTTTTCAAATTCTTGAGCTTGCATTAGTTTAATTTAGTATTCACTGATAATGTCTGAAATTGTTAATTCTGGTGCACTGATAATTCTCCAAATTTTCCCATACTCTTTGTCAAAATTCTTATTTTATACTGGGTATTTTTTTCCTGTTTGATCTCCTAGAATACTGTTCAGCATTTTAGAAGTCCTGTGTGATGACATGCTTTTCAGATTCAGACATAACTTGATGTATCTATTTGATGTGTAACATTTTTGTGCTTCCAGAGTAAAAGGGGGAACTGAAAAATTATGCAATGAAAATTATGTATTTTCATAACTCATGCTTTCTGATTTTCTTGGATACCTGAAGGAATTTCTTTTTAATGTCTTTCCTTCAAATACTGCTTTATCTTGGCTTTGAGGAAAGTATTGTCCTATTTGAGTGCCATGCAACATCTCACTTTATACTTAGTAACATCTCTGAGCAATGACTAGACTTAAAACCCTGTCTGAGGGTCTTAATAATTTTCTATTTTTACCAAAATCAGTGGAATTTGAGAAATTTGTAATGAAGTTGCTTGTCTTTGCCTGTGATGAGAATTCAGATCTGAAGATTATTTTGATACTTACTGTTGATACAGCCCAGACCATGGACCTTGAATATATAGGATCCTGTTAGGCCTACTGTGTTTGCTGGCTGTTGCATCAAATACTGCTTTTTATTGGCCTCTGCTATAGAACCTAGACAATGTGAATGAGGGGAAAATGGGCAGGAAGAAGACATTTCTCTGTTTTTCAAACCTGCAGATAAACTTTCAATCAAATTAAGATTTTCCACAGTTTGCTACCTAGCCTGTCACTGTATCACTGTACATGCCCCCTTCCTTCCTTTCCAAGTCCATTGCTGTTCTTTAGCTATTAAAATTTTATCCCATTGTATGTGTGCATACAGGTGAGTCTAGGGAAAACAAAAAATGAGCAAAGAGGTTGGACTTGCATTCTCTTACCAACCTCTAGGGCTTACAGTTTCAGAAAAGTCTTTCACGGTTGTGCTCATGGTTTTAAAAATAAAAAAACCCCACTCCAGATTGTGGTTTTTTTGGACATTCTCTGTAAAGTACAGGGTCTGTCCAAAAGGATCATTATGCTGTTTACATTTTTAAGTATTTTAGCCTTCCCCTGAATCAGTCTGATCAGCCCTCATGTAGTCTGATTTAATGTAGAGCTTGAATGCAACCTTTTCATTTCCTTTCTGTCTATTATCTTGAAAAGTTGCAAAAAATTAACTCAACTCTGAGGCTAGTATGTATCCTTTCTTCCCAACCACACACACCAAAACTATTTGAATTAACTTCACGTCTTTCAAAATACATAGTTAATTTTGCATGGTTGGAATCTTAATACTGCTTTATGAGTTTTTGCTCTGGTAAGCCCAAGCTTGGTGAGACTAAACATGCCAAGTTTTTAGTCATATTTAGGAGAATTCTGACATCATGGGAATGATTGTGTCATTGTGCATGTTCCATATACTTTATGGAAGTATAGTTAGGAGTTGACTAGGTTTTTTTAATTCTTTGTCACAGTAATCTTAAATATAAATTTTAGATTTCCAGCTAACTAGTACAGAAGAAGCAGCTGCAAAGATAAAATGGCAGAGGATTATGGGTTCGAATTATGAAATAGTGGTAGGTAAATTTTATTTATTATTGTTAAATGTACATCTGTTTCATCTGTGCATCTGTTATGTTGACAACATATAGATAGAAATTTATTTGCATTGTATTTGTTCCTTCATGTAAGAAAATTACAAATATGCTCCTTAGTATGTTGGGATTATTTTAATTTTAGACTTAGAATGTAGATATGTATTTTTCTGTATTTTATCAAAACCATAGCAGACTTGTAAGATTACTCTGCCCATGACTATCGTTTCACCAATTTTCTAGCTTCAGGAGGATAAATGTGAATTAGGGAAAAAAATAAAATGAATTATGAACTTCAAAGGTCCTTTCATTAGCTAGAACTTGAAACTTCATTCTTATTCTACATAAATGATATTCTTATCCTGAATAAATGATTTCACATAATGATGTAAATAATGCATAGAACATATACTGTAGATACAGGAAAAAAAGTAGTATTTTAGTTTAGGAGGTACTGCAGAATTGCATGTCGTAGATGTAGTGTTTGCAGAAGTGAGTATTATTAGATGCATTGTTGTCATAAGCAGTTCCCACTTGAGTATTGCAAAGTGGCTTGTGATCAACGAATCAGTTTTTACCTGACTATCCCCATTACACATGAGAATACTTCTGGTTTCTCACTTCTGGAATTCTGACCTCGTTGCGTGTAAATTGAAATGGGAAGGAACAGATCTCGCTGTAAATTTGACAAATGTAACCATTTCTTCATCTTATTTTAGGTGGCTGTGGTTAACAAATTTAGTGAAAGCAGTGGCTTAGGCATAAGCCTTGAAGCTACAGTGGGTCATCATTTCATCAGATCTATCTTACCTGAAGGGCCAGTTGGACGAAGTGGCAAGCTGTTCAGTGGAGATGAACTGCTGGAAGTAAGATCAAGTACCACTTTGTCTTAGTCTGCATTCAGTAAGGTTTTTGAGCAGTAAGTTTCTTCTTATAGGTTATGACCGTGGGAGCGATGTGTATCTTAACAGCACACCAGTTAGTGGTTGAGTAGTCACTTCATATGTACTGACATATATTTATGTGAGCACATATGCTTACATACATTTCTCAGCTTGTCGCTGATTTTTCAATATAGTCCAAGGTCCCTGTCATGGTCTAAGCTCAGTAGGCAAATAAGCACCATGCAGCCACTTGCTTACCCACCCCACTCATCACCAGCCTGGTGGGATGAGGAGGAGAATCAAAAGTAAAACCTTGTAAGTTGAGATAATGGCAGTTTAATAACAGAAAAAAAGTAAATTATAATAATTAATAATAATAATAGTAAAAAGGAAAAAAGACCCGTCAAGTGATGCACAATGCATGTGTGCATCAACTGATGCACAACTTAGCAGCTGTGATTCAACAACCTTAGCAGCAACCAAAACATCGGTGTGTATCAAAGTAATTCTCATAGTGAATCCAAAACACAGCACAGCTACTGAGAGTAAATTAACTCTGTCCCAGCAGAAACCAAGACAGTCACCAAAAAAGAATATGTAGCGAAAGCATTAAGATTTAATAGGATTATCCCTACTCAGTGAAGGGACTAAACACCTAATGACTTTTCTAAATTATTTTCTTAGAATTAAGATGTGAATTTGGTTTACATGAATGCAAGAAACATGAAGCTACAGTTTATGTGGTGTTTGTGGGGTGGTGTCATGCAATTTAAAAGACTATGCATTCAGTTTAATATGCACCTTGGTGCTGAGCACCAAACTGAGTAGAGATTAAGGGTTGAAAGTGTCTGTTAGCATGGGGATTTTTGTTGCTTTTATTTTACTTTTTTTAAATGAGATCATTAGTGAGTTGGAGGGTTTTTTACGCATTTTTGTTATTGTGCTTATAAATACTCTGTAGTTCTAACCACTGTGTATTCTTTATTTATTGAGGTGAATGAGATCTCTCTGCTTGGAGAAAACCACAAGGATGTGGTCAGTATCTTGAAAGAGCTGCCTATTAAGGTGACAATGGTGTGCTGTCGTCCAGTAGCTCCACCTGTCACTCAACCAGAAATACTGGAGAGTCTAAGCCTATCTGAGGTTCAGCTCACAGAAAAGGTATTTTGTCTTTAAACAATCACTGAAAATGACAGTTTCCTTGAGAAAAAAAACAGATTAAGTTCTTCTACATTATTAGAAATATATTTTAGTATTTTTTTAATTGGAGCCAAACAAATAGAAAACAGCAAATAATGTTTATCAGCGATTTTTTAGGCCATCAGAAGATATGAATCCTGGCTGGTCACAGGAAGAAATATTCTAGGATATGGGCTATCTCTCTAAGTACTGTACTTCTTGTTCTGTAGGTGAGATATGATTATAGCAAGTTGAACTCTGGGGTTCTTTAGAATCTGAATGTATTTAATCTAGTTTTGAACGTTGCTTTCTGGGTTTGCAGTGTGCGTAACTGTGTTTCCATTCCCTGTCTGACACTTCTGTCACTTGAAAGTGAACTGCTCTGGGCAGCCTGGTGAACTAAACATGTAGAAATGTCCCAGGGTCTAGTATACAAAACAATAGCATTTGTGTGAAAAGAGAAACAGTTAACTCTGAGTTCTGAGCAAGGGACCAAATTCAGCTTATAGTTCCTAAACTTCTCTATGAAATCAAGTGAAGAGCAGACTGAAGAGCAGTCTGTGTATGTACATGTGTGTTTGTTTTTACTTTTATTAAATATTCTGGCTACTGTCAGTATGATTATGTTTAATGAAGGCTTATTTTAGACATACCATTTAATAACATATATTTCCTTTGTATTTGAATGCATATCCTAATAAAGTTTTTTGAAGATTTTCATTTGGCAGAGATTTCCATTTTGTAAATATTTTTCTAGTGAGTAGTTTAATATACTTTCAGCTTAACTATAAAGGGTGTTCGACTTTTATGCTAGGGTTATCAGAGTTTGTTAAATCTCCTGAGTGCTTACACTTTTTCTGTGTTTAGAGGTATATCACTTAAGTTTTATCTTGTTTTTTGTAAGCAGGGTTTTGTCTCTAAAGATTCTCAAGTGTTTTCATTTTATTGGTGAATGTTTCCTGTTTTTCTCAGGGTCACATAGAAATTGGATTTATTGGCTCCTCAGACACAGAGGGAACACCTTTGGAAACAGCTGATGAGGGTCAGAGTATGGAAGAGGTGCAAAGCTCCTCTCTGGCAATGTGGGAAACAGAAGTACAGCACATTGAACTAGAGAAAGGGAGTATGGGCCTTGGATTTAGCATACTGGACTATCAGGTAACTTCTTCACTTCTTGGATGGAGGACAAAATACTTTATATCGTTTGGATTTTGCAGTGTGTTCTATATATTTCAATTATTTCATTAATTGAAACTAAGCAATAGAGTAGAACTAATCACTGCTGGTAGGCATTCCAGTAATTATATTACATATTCCTCTCATTATATTAAGACTGCATATTCTAGTGGTAATGGTAATACTGGTTATACTGGTAATACTGGTTCAGAAAAACAGATAATCCATTATATAAACTAGGGTTTTCAGAAAGCTGTCTTCTAGTGACCCAGGGACAGTGGATGATGTAGCCAGCATATTTAGGTATTTAGCCATGTATTTTGCACCTGCAGTGAGGTGTTTAGGGCAAGATCCAATAAAGGACTTAAATGCTTTAAACAGGATTTACTAAAATCCAGAACTGTAATTCTGAAATCCCTTGCTTAGCTGCTGTCTGTCGGGGACATGCTTAAACATCACCATTCATTTTGTGTTTGACTTCAGAATTCCTGGATATCTAAACTATGTTTCTAGGTGTGTCCCAGTGAACAGCACAGTGTCTGTCTCTTGCCTTCACTTGGTCAGGATGCCAGAACAAGTATTCCTCTTGTTCCCAGTTTTCCAGTGGATAATTTTTAATTGAACATCAGGTAATTTCTCCCTGAGGTCAATGTAGGCTTTTGCTGAGCCGTTTTGTGGTGCTGGGGGGATCAGGTCTCTTTCCAGATTTCTGTTGGATCTTGTCCATACGAGTAGATGCGTTTACATCTGGAGATAACTTCCACGTGGAAATTATGCCCCCAGGGGACTCCTTACAATTAAGCTATGGCTCAGATTTTGTATTTGCACACTGGTAGGGTGAAGAGCAAAGTAGTGTAATGATGTGAAGGATAAAGGCATAGTCAAGTGTCTTTTATGAAGCACTGACTACTCTTTGAAGTGTTGCTTATGATGCTCTGCAGTGAGACATCACAGATGAGCTTTAGTGTTTTAAGTCCCTGTCAGTGCACAGTGGAAAATATTTTCACTTCAGCCTCTTCTGAGCATTAACACAAATGGTGGCTGCATATGTGGTTAGTGACTGAATTTTGTTTATGGATAATAAAACTAAAGGCTTGTGGAACTGCCTTAAGTTGGTTAGTATATTTTTTCAAATATGAGTTAGTCTTACATCTTTAGTCAGGTTTCTAAAACTTAGCGCTTTTTTTTGATCTTATAATACTTGTGTATTGTGATATGTTCTCTCTTTTGATGTGCAATAGAAATATTTCATTCGGACACTGAGTTTTGCTTTCTTGTAAGACTGTGAACAGTAAATGTACAGGGAGACTTACATTTGTATTTTGCTGTTTCCATCAAATTTTCAATTCATTTTCAATGAATGGTGATGAAACTTGAGGAGAATTATGTTTGTACTAATACATTGCTCATGTTTTATAAAATGACCTTTATCTAGAAAGGTCTACATAATTTTAACCCTAAGGAAGACTATCACATAGACTAGGGAGGCTTGTTTCTTTTTTTCTTTTTCCAAAAAATGTGTCATGCAGGCAATCTAAAGTGATAGTGTAAATATTTGTTGTTAAAATAGTGAGGAATGTGTCAATGCTCAGGCTGGAGCAGTATTGAAAGCACTGCTAGTTATATTTTGGTTTGGAAAGTGTTTTATTGCTCCATGGCATTCTTTTTACTGGATGTCATCAAATGTTAAGGATCTTCTTGATTTCCTTCCAGCCTTCCTTCCTTCCTTCGTTCCTTCTGGCCTTCCTTCCTTCCTTCCATCCCTCCATCAACAATTCTCTCCCACACCAGCTTTCAGCAGTCTCCCTATTCCTGTGGCTTTTTCATGTTGCTTTGATGGTGTCTGTCCTTTCAGATGTACATCATGACATGGAAGCTTGTTACAGCTGCATGGTGTTTGTAGATATTTGCTTTTCTCTACTTTTGCTTTCAGTAAAGCTGTTACATGATTACATTTTTGGAGGTTTTTCTCTGTTCATGTAGTCAAGTGAACTGCATGTTGGAAGTATTAACATGATGTTCCTTGTGAATGTAGTTCTGTAAGAATCACACAAATATTTTGCATGTGTGATAATTCTTATAGCAGAATTATATGCACCTGTTACTAGTATTTGATGCTAGCTATTTTTTATAAAAATCAGTATATCGGAGGATGGTCACTTAAAAGCAGTTTTCTTTCTTAAAAGCAAACATCACCTTGTTTTGTCTCGTGTATTAGAGTCTTATATTGGTATGTTCCTCTCTTATGTAAGTATTTAATTAGGCATGCAGTAGACCTTGCCTGTTGGAAACTGCTTTCTCGGTTGAGCAAGATCACAAAGTATAAGATAGTTATTGAAAATAAGTCATTTGTTCCACTAGAATGCATGTGTTACATTTGCCCCAGTCTACATTTCCCACCTGTGTCCTCAAACCTCTGAGTGTAAGGGAGCATGGAGTTTGCAACAATGTTGTTGCAGTAGGAAGTATATGAATTTCTGATGGGTATGGATAACACTGCACAATTTAGTAGTACTTTAAATTGGAGACACATGGTGGAACATCAGCTAGAAAGGAGTAATAACTTTCACATTTAAGAATTAAAAATAAGTGGAGGTCTAAATTTACAGACAGTACAGACAGGACGGTTTGCTCCTACTGAGGGTTCATCTAGAGGAGAACCATACTTCTTAATAACACAACTCTGGTTAATAAAAGCTCATGAATAAAAAAAAATCTTTTTCTTCCCTTTATTTAATTAGGATCCTATTGATCCAGCAAACACTGTAATTGTGATTCGCTCATTAGTTCCTGGGGGTGTTGCTGAGCAAGATGGCAGACTTCTTCCTGGAGATCGGCTTATGTTTGTCAACGATATCAACTTGGAAAATGGCAGCCTGGAGGAAGCGGTGCAAGCACTGAAAGGAGCCCCAGCAGGAACAGTTAAAATAGGAGTTGCCAAGCCATTACCTGTAAGGATTTGGGAATTCAGCGTGTACTTTTCATTTCGTTGAAGCTGGTACATGCTGATCTTGACTTCGCCATACATTTTGTGTGTTTTGGGGGTACAGCTGGGTGGCCCAAATACTGCCTTACATGTAGGAGTGGCCTGGGTAGTATATGACTGGGGTAGTGATTTCAAGACCTAGCCCAACTGTCATGCAGCTGAGAAAACAGCAAAGCACCTTGCAACCAGCGAAGTCTTTCAGGACTGAAAGTTGCCAGGTGTAATATTGTACACTGTACACTTTACATCATTCTCTGAATGTGTGAGATGGTGACATAAAGTTGTTTTTGTTTGATTTGCACGGAATTTACTGATTCCTTTGCTTTGCAAGGCATAGTATTATTACACTTGTTATTCCACTTGAGTAGGTTGGTTGATTTATTTTGGCTGGTGTGTGGGAGAAACAACAAAACTTTCAAGAGGTTCAATAACAAGTTTTTACTTGCAAACTTTAGAACATTAAGATAGAATAATACTTGGCAAATTTTAAAACATAGTCATTTTGGTTAGAAATGCAACAATATAAAAGCATAAAAATAATGCTTTAGAAAATGTATACAGGAAAAGAAAGAAAAAGAAAGGGTTAAAGATGGAAAGGTATGTAGTTACCACCCATGGATCCAGTGACAGGACTTGACTGTTGCAGTTTCAATGCCACTTCAAAGTGCTGGTCACAGTCTTGATCCACCAGGAATGGGGAAATACAAAGTTCAATGAGTAAATATACGCTCAGGCTAGATGAGCATGCTGACGTACCTCCCCTGTGGTGGAGAGTTTTACACTATCTCATGTAACACTATAGATCACGAGGCATTTCTGTCTGATAGTTTATGACAAATAAGATGTTAAAGCTTCCTCTCTGTTTAGCATTCTTGAGCCAATTATAGTCCATGAGAAGGCATGAATACCTTCAGGCTTCGTATGAGTGTCCTGGTTGGTCTCCTGAGGGGGGTTTTCACACCTGAGCCACTTGTGTAAGGACATGGAGATGATAAAAACCATTACCCTGCCTCACAGCATTTGCTTTTTACCAGCCTCTTCCCTTATCTGGTTCAAAACCCAGCTTGTAGCCTCTGGAGCTGGGTAGTTACTTTGTGTGTGGTCAACAAAACACCTGCTGCTTCTGCAAATGTTTGACACATTGACCATTAACATTCCAGTCCCTCACAAGTATATATGCAATCTTTGTATTTAAACAGCACACTTAATATTTATGTAATAGTGTGTTCATATACACTATTCAGTTCATATACATCTAGCTGGTTATTTCAGGCTTGGTTTTAGAAGGTAGTCTGGAACAATTTGAAAAAGGAGGTTAAAGGAGACCTATGGTCACTGAGATACTGTAGTAGTAAGAGTGCTAGTGAAGGAGCATCCCTGATGGGTTGAATTCAAATCTGTGGAATGGCATTAATTCCTACATACAAGGAAGATAACCTTCTTCTGTGTTAGTAAGCCCAAGCACAGTTTTAGGGATTCATTTTTGCTTTTCATGAATTGTAAGCCTTGTGGATGTCAATATCAAATTTTCATTCTTAGTAGATCTTTGTGGAGACAGTGGCTGTTAGTTTAAGTTTCCAGAAACTCTGCTTTTCATAGGAAGACAGTATATTTTAACTTGCTCTGTTAAATTAATTTTTTTTCATGGGAGACTCCATATTAATTGCAATCAAAAATGCCATACTCTAGAAGATGTCACACCAAAAGACAAAGTACATAAGGGTTTTGTATCTGTTCCCCAAAGCTGTAAACATATGTCATTTGCTCTTCAGTATTTCCTGTATTATGCTTGCCAAGTAATTAAACATTGCAAATAATCCCTGTTTTTTTGCAGTACTGGACAAATGCACCTACTATAAAATTATGTTGGAAAAAGCTATTGGTTTATAGTCAGAATTCTGTTTTGTCTTCTAGAGGCTGACAAATATAATTGTAAAACAGAGGGTAGATAAAGTCTTCCTGCCTGCAAACAAGAATGCTCTGTGGCTAGCAGGATTATAATGACCTCTGCAGTTAGGCTCTTTCTCTGTTGGCAGCTATGATGGCACTTTTAGTATATCTTTATTAAGACCAGGAATTGAAAATGAGCCTAGACTAAGTTGGGGGCTCTGTGGTATACCTGAACTGGCCTTTTTCATTATTTGGGATTTCAGAATGAGGTGTGAAGCTGAAGCAATTCAGGTAGATTTGGAAAAAAAAAAAAAAAAAAGAAAAATTGTCTCTTTACCCACTGAATACTGTGACTGTGATTGAAATGATCTCTTTGCTGCATTTGGAATCCATTTGCCTTTTTAAACAGCCCCCTGCCCCCTTGCAGAATGCACTCTGCACCTGCTGTGTCCAGGCCATTCATCCGACTCAGAGCTTCGTTCTTTCTGCAGCTTTCACCTGAGGAGGGCTATGTCTCTGCTAAGGAAGATTGCTTTTTCTACACTGCCCAGTCACTTGAGGAGGAGGGGCCAGCTGATGCATCCCTCTTCCATGCTGAGCTGGCTCTGGTTAGTGGCCCAACTTACCACAGATTTCTTCAGTCTTTGCATTTAGTAGTGAAAGGGATTGCCTTGTCACTGTCCATGCTTATTTTTTAGTGTTTGCTGTCCCTACATTACTTGTCCACCGTAGGTGCGATGGATTCTGACTTTGTAAAAGTTGGCATCTAGAGACTTAGTTTTTTTGCATGAGCTGTGAATCTGGCCTATAATATGTTAATTACTGAGGAAAAGAAAAAGTATCTTGCTGATGTTTTCAAAAGTGCACGGCTATCCACTTGTCCTTGCATGCACTGTGCAGCCCTTTGGACATCTCACCTTTTTAGAGAAATGTTCATGTGCTTATTTTTCTATGTATCATAATGCATCACTTTTCTGCAGTGGAAAGTTTTTGCTATTCCTGATTTGCATGTAATCCAGCCTTACAAGGAACACTGTCTGTCTTCAAAAGCTGCAAATACTTCCTCCTAATAATATTCTTCACCTCCAGCATCAATCGGTGATTATGAGATTTACAAGGTCAAAAGGTATTCACTTGTACAAACAATGCAGCTTACCTGAGCACTCAGTTCCTTACATAGCCCAGAAGTTACCATTAAAAACTCAGATTAAAAAGACACAGGAAATAGGGCACTACAAAAAAGAAAAAAAATCCCCCGACACCTCCTCCAAGAAAATAAAAAAATAAACCAACCCAGAATACATATGTGTATGTAGGTATTCTAAGTGGGTATTCTCATGATTGTTTGTTCTGGTCTGGATCTGTTGAAATTATTCAGCCCTCATTTTCTGGGGACTTAAACAAGGAAGCAGCTTCTAAACACCAGAACTTAGTTCACTACGGAAAACCTCAAAATTAAACAAAAATCTGAAATGGATCCTGTCAAGGTGAAAATCTCTGCATTACTGCTTCCAGCAGGTTTGGTGTTTTTTTCATATTTGCAGATGACAAGCTGGCTTAATAACTTGCCTTTAAACAAGACTGCGTGCTTTTAATTCTTCAGTTTGTTGCCTTTAGCAGTTAGAGAACAGTATTTGTCTTGCTCCATTCATTAAGAAGCATGAGTGTTATATTCCAAATAACCTTTAATTAAAGATGTGTTGAAATGATCAGCTTAAACCTATCAAAAATTTTTGACTTCCATCTGTGGTTCCAATCAAAAACACCTTGTGAAAAAAGCAGTGAAAATACATGACATAATAAAATTGTCAATCAAGTTTGTCAGTTGTCTAATTAAATGTACAAAATAGGAAACTAAATGTGCAGTCACCCAGCTGAAGATATGTTTTGAGAGTGCACATTCAAGATACTGTTTTTCATAGACAGATCTGTACTCAGATTTTACAGATATGTCCTGACTTTTCACAATACTTTTTTTAGGGCATACCTCTGATAAAATGAATATGCATTTTCAAGAAGATGAGCTGAGAATAAGTTACAGCAAAAGAGCAGTTTGGATTAGCAGTTAAATCTATAGGCTTGAAATAATAAAAAAATAATCCTTTTTACCCTGAAAATGAATCAATGTGTTGAATTACTGCAGATAGTTGCTACTGCTATAATGGATTCATAATATGATTAACCACAGGGGCTGAAAAACAAGTTAGATCCTATCTCTGTAGATGGGTGCACTCATCTGCTTCATACAAGTTTATGATACGGGTGCGGCTCTTAACCCAGTGATCATTTTTGTTAGCCTACACTGTGTTCTTGCACACTGCCAGGGAAATGAAATAATCAAAATGTATTGTATGAAGCACCATAAATTAGGGGTTTTAGGGCTTAATTTAATTCTAGTATTTAAAAGAATATGAGTCTCGGAAAAAATATATTCCATTAAAAAAAGGCAAAAATACTTCCCATGTAAATGTCTGAAACTCTTTTAAAGATTTTAATTCTCATGTAAGAGAAACAGAAATACAGGAGTGCCCACTGTAATCTTGTCAAAAGGAAAATAATTTAAAATCTATTTTAAAAATCACATAATGATTTTTTAATATAAATGCAGTAAAGCACTGCAGCTTCCAGATTGTTTTTAAAAGAATGCAAAAATAACTGAGCCTAAGAAGTTGAGTCAAGGGAACATTTCTGAGATGTGACACCAAGTGAAGCTCATTATTTTTTCTGTGTGAATTTTTGGAAAAGAAAATTAAAAGGAAAAGAAAAAAAAGCCCCAAAGAAATCAAAATATAGACACCAAGAAGCAAAGCAGAATTTTCCCAACACTTTATACTTCTATTAATAGGCATGAGCATGCCTCAGCCCCGCAACTTACTCTGGTTCTGACCCTTCCTTTACTTCATGTATTCTTTGCAACCTTGGAAGAAGTAGTAACACAAATTTACTGGAAGCAGACAATTTTCCTACTGCGCTGTGCAAATGTAATTTCAATCTAAAACATGGAATGAAAAAGAAGAAAAGTATCAGTATGTAGTGGCTGGTGTCCATGTGTTTGGGGCTTATGTGGTGTGATGGCAACAGCCTGGCTGATTGAATTGCTTTTGTTGTTAGGTGGACTCTGGCGAGGCAGATCTAGCGGATGAGTCCACCTTTGAACCACAGTATTCTCTAGAGAGAGACGTCTTCCAGGATTCAGTGAGAGCTGTGCATGACAGTCCCTGTAGCGGTGAGACGAACGACAGCTTCTCTCTTCCGTTATCAACTCCAAAGGTAAAATTGAGGATCGTTTTATTGATGGCAAACTTGGATTTTAAGTGTGAGCAGGCTGTATTATCAGGTGTAAATGTTCTGTGTCACCCTGGTTCAAAATGCTCTATTTGTTACCAGGGTAAAATTTTGTTCAGAGAAGTGCTGGTGTCTTGCAGATGTCTTTGTTGAAGAGAGAGGTAGATAGAAGGCACAAAGCTTGGATTTTTGCTAGATAAATCATGATTTAGCCAGAGTATGATGAGTTGTTTGTAGTATTAAAGGTGTGGTGAGCAATCTGCTAGAAAAATATAATTGTAATTCAAAGCGTAGTGTAGAGTGGTAACACAGAATTATTCTGTTGCTCTATATGTTAGTATGAAAAGCAAGAGTAAATTTTCATCCTGATTTTTGCTTTTATGCTTCATAATTAGTATGTTTCTGTGGTTTTGAATAAAGTTTTCATAATGATGCTGTATTAAAAGTAAATCCATAGATATCAAAACTCTGCTAATAATTTTTATGTAAAGCAATAAAGGGAGATTTATTTAAGAGTATTAAGAAGATCAGTAGCTTTTTTGGTTCTTGGTGACATAGTCATAATGACCTGATTGTGTTTTATTTCTTCCCATTTTTTTCATGTTCTTTCTTTATTTTATATCTTTTGATTTATTTCACTGACCTAGAGCTTTCCAGGTCCCTTCTCCTAGCAGTTGTCATTGAACACCACTGGGTTTGCAGTCTGTGGTTTTGAATAGAGTAGTTGCTTCTTTTTCTGCCACACCTGAGCAGCAGTAACTCCCATTAACCGTTCTGGAATACGTTTAGCTCTTCTGAGCCACTGGTTAGAAGGCTAGATTCATCTTCTAATGGTTTCTCCTAATCCACATAAGAGCACATCTCTGCTGTGCCAGTGGGACAGCTTGCATTGTTTAACTCTGTAATAGTTACTTAAACAGATTATGCATTTTGCATGCTTAGGAGTATTTTGTGAGGTAGAGACTGGATTTGCATTATATCACATTGAGGCTCTAGAAAGTCTTTGGTTGTTTTCACCGTTGACTTAAACATAGCTTTCCTTTACATGCTCTTCTAAAGTACCATAGTCCTGACTTTTCAGTGTTTGTCTCTGGACACCAATATAATGTGAGTATTAAGTTCTCATCAAGTGACCTAATCATGATTCGAAAAACATAGTGGGAAAATCTGGTCATTAATGAAGCCTCTTGAAGCAAGTGAAATGCAGTAAAAGTTTAAACAGCACTATTTGATGCTGTGAGGAATGCAGAGATATTTCAGTTATTTCTGGCTGCAGGGCAGTTATCACGTTCTGAGTGTCACTTTGGTGTCACATTTAAAAAAGGTGTTGAAAAACATACTTAAGATAATGCAGATGCTCTAGTGAGGCCACATGTTACTATAGTTACAAATTCCTGGAATTGTGTTTGTCCTAAAAAATTACAGCCCTGGCTTTCCTTTAAGTGAAACAAAAATTAAAAAAGAGTATGTGGTGCACATATACACATCACATATGTGATGCTTATACATACATTTTAATATGTATATGTGGCATATGAAATGAATACTAAGTATGATGTAATGCTTGTTTTCACTGATCTGAAAATGGGTACAAAACAGACTTAAAAGTAGATGTCCTAGCTGTATTTGAAACCTTACAAAATAATTTAAATAGATTATAATATCGTGTTCTCAAAAGGGTAGGAAATTATGTCATTGATTATATCATGCAGATCAGTTGTATTTAGGCTCTGCTCAATTACCTTCTCAGCTGTTACTTAAACCACTTATTTACTGGTAAGCCTTTTTAATTCTTGTCTGCAGACAGAACAAGCATGTATGCACTTCATGAAAGTTGACAAAAAATGTATTCTAAGGCTCTTGAGACAAAATGTTGCAAAATATCCCCAAATCCTGAGAAGCATGTCTCTGGAACTTTTTAGAGAAGCAATAGAACAATTAATAGAACGAGTAAATAACAACTAAAACAAATAGAGGTAGTTGATTTTGAGTTCTTTTATTGCATTTCAGGAAAAAAATCCCTAATATTGATGCAGAGCCTCTAAGTCTAACTTCTAAGTCCTTTATATATCTTTTTTAAATCTAACTTCTTAAAAATAGCTTACTGTAAAAGGTCAGCTAAAGAATATTTGAAGTTTGGGGTTTTTTTCCAGAATGATGTGATTAGTGAAATCCCTTGAAACATTTCAAAGGCAGGGCCTCAGAATCTTGGAAGTCTAAAGAAATTTGTAGAGAACTTAGTTCTAGTATTGGAGCCATAATGGGTAGATTTGCAATAATTGTTATCTGGTAAGCCTCTGTAATGGCATTATTGTATTTCATTGTTGTCACACTTCAAATCCCCCATATTCATCTTTTGCTGAGGTTTGACCAAGTTTTCACTTGTCACTCTTTCTGAGAAAGACAAATCTTAATATGTTTCTGCTCAGTTAAATGGATGATAACATTGCATTCTTACTGTCTGAGCTGCTTGAAATTCCTCTTTGCTTGCTAAAGTGTGCTGAAAGTAAAGACATTGGCCTTGCAAAGTTCTTTCACCTAAGAAAACTGTATACTTGAATTTTAAAAACTTACTGGAATCATTCAAGTTAGAGTTAGTAACTTATTTTACTTATTTCTGGTATTATAAAGCAGAAGAAATGGTCTAAGAAATCAAGTTCACTTTATAGTAGAATGAATGCCTGTAAGGAACTGCAGATGAGGTTGATCTTGCTGATCTTATAGCAGTATGTTTAAATTCTATGAATTAGCTTTTGTTTAAGGTTTTAGTATGAAATGGGGTCTTGAATTATACAACAAATGAATGCTGGTTGTTCATTGTCTCCTATGTTGAACAGTCTCTTGGAGAGGAATGCCCAAATGCTTCAGCTGATTTCCATGTATCTGAGAAGAATCTGTACAACATGAATCTGAATCAGAGACTGAGAGATGAAAATTCTGTAGTGGACAGTAGCCTGGAACCTGCAAGTGATTTTAGTAAAACAGATCTTCTGACTCTGGAGGTTTCGGATATCAACCAAAATGAAAGTGAAAATACAACAACATGGACTGGATCTCAGACAGCATCAGAAGTTGTATTAAATACAAGCCTTGCTACTACTATACAGCTTGATCCCAATGAAAAAGTAAAGTTATTTGCCTTTTTTTCTTTCTAATAATAATTAAAAAAACTTGCAGAAAGCCTGTAATTAGACCAAAGAATTTCCTGCAGAAATTGTCACAGGCCAATAGCCATGTATATTTATTGGATTATTAATGTCCTTCAGATGTGTTGCCTCACATCAAAGCTTTGGGATATAGACCTTTCCAAAACTGGACAAAATTTATGTCATCAAGATTGTATTTTTTCAGAGGGGTATGTACAAGTATTCTCAGGCCTTGCATCATAGATACTGCTGGAGCACAGTGTACCCCCTGGGCAGGAGAGAGGGGTTTTCTTAGCCTTTATTAACTTCCACAGGGGCATGACTGCAAGTAGGAGGTGCACAGCTGTGATCAGGCCTAGGAAGCCAAAGGAGGGGTGGTATGAACGTCTTGCATCATGGTGTTCTTGCAAGCCTGTGCAGTTTGGCTCACAGACTGACCTGTGATGCTACAGTGTGCAAACATACTTTTCCTTTATATGACAGTCACTATGACATGTGTTTCTTATTTATTCCATCCAGTGATTTATTAAGAAATGCTTAAAAGAGCTTCAATTTCTTACAAGATCTGTTACTTTAGTACTGGCAGATTGTCAGACATCTGTGGTGAATGAATCTGAAGCCCTTGAACTGATTCTACTAATTTTGATGTCCCTAAATTAAAAGTGTGCTTTGTGATAGATTTGGTATATTGCCTGAAAGAAAACAGAAATCATGATGTCAGTTTGATCTTTGATGAACTGACTTTTCCAATGTGTGTATAAGGAATCTGACTTAATTATGTGTGTGGCTTTTGTATAAAGCAAAAGTAGGTGAAATCAGTATGACCAATCTTATTTTTATCTTGGTAGTCTGAACTGGTGTTATTTTCTCTTATGTTAGGAACATTTGCTTTTAATGGAAAAGAGATGCCCAGTATCTTTGGAGGGAAGTTCCACGACCCCAAATTCAGTCAAAAACATGTATGAGAAGACTATCGTTATTGCAAAAGGCAATTCAAGCTTAGGTAAGTTAAGTTAAACCTTTTTGTAAACTCTTCCCAAATATTGCTGATAGTTTCCCTTGTATGTTCCCTGTTTTATTAGTAAAAACAAAATATTTTCCATTTAGTGGGGACAGGATATTATTTCTTTGCTGCTCTTGCCCTATTTGAATGTGATGGCACTGGATCCATTTGCTGTCACTGTAAACACAAAAGTGAAATGTGCAGTCTCACTGAGAATTTGTTTTCCCATGAAGGAGTTCAGTCTTTCCTAAATGTTAGCAGAACAATTTTAATGCATTGTTTTTCAATGTAGTAATATAGTGGAAAACCAAGATATAGCCAAGGAATGCTTTAGAGGAACACTATGGTCAGAGAGCTGCAGATGGGACTTTCAGATATTTATGATCACAAAATGGATCATAAATGGGACCAAACAAGCTGTTTGCTTCCTTGCCTCAAATTTGTACTTGAATCCAAAGTGCCTGAATGTTTCTGAAAATAACATCATTGACAAATTTAACAGAGAGTATTTTTGGCTTAATGATATTACCATATTGTAGTAAAGTTCAAATTTTTTAGATATCTTCAATCTGCAACTTCCTGAGCATACTGACTAGAAACACATTTTGGAGTGAACACACACAACAAATGATAATGTTTTTCATGGTCCTATCCTGCTCTCAGATGTGGCCCTGGGCAGTGTGAGAGGGATAACAGGAATGGAAGCTTCCCAGACCCCATGCTAGGAAGGCTTTGTGTTGAAAAGCAATGATGCATCCCTCCTGTTAGTGTCTTGGGTGTTCATTTGGTTTGATTTAGGTTCCTGGTGCTGTTTCTTCCAGCCAGCTACATAATCTTGAAGACTCTCGGATTGGCAGGGCAGAGCATTGTGTAGGTGTTGGCTATTAGCAGTAATTCCTCAAATGCTTTAAAATGGGATGTACACAGAATTGGATGTTTATAAACAGTCCCAAGTCAGGGCTTCCTTGCTGTGCAGAGGTGGGTGTCAGTTTTTTATAGCTGTAATGCAGTATTTCAATGGGCGCCTTGACCTGGAGTAAACTGCTTTCTGATGGCTGGATGCTCAGTCTGCCACTTATCACCTTCATGAAACAGCCATCCTTCAAAATGGTTGTGGTTTAAAATCAGGGTCTCAAAAATAGAAAGATGTAGAAAAGGCTGGTATGGGAATAAGGTTTATCTCTCATTGGTATAAAGGGCGTGGTTAACTTCTACCTTTACTGGCCTCATTGCCAGACTGTATAAAGTGCAGATCACAAAACCTTTCAAAGCATCTGGATTTTGTAAAAAAAAAGTTTTCTTTGCAATAAACTCTTCAGTCAGTGGAGTAGGTTTTCATTTATGTGTATGAGTATTTTAAGTGCACATCAAAGTGCACTTTTAAGTGAACATCAAAGCAAATTTCATGTCAAGTGTAATATGGCATGAAAATACAAACTTGAGGCAGGATCCATATTGGCAGACATTTTATGCACAAAAATAAGACTGATCTTGATATGTACAAAATACCAATGTGAATAATAGTGCTTTCTTCTGGCTTTTGACCGTAGCCTTTTTTCTTCCAGTCTCAATGTGCTCTCGCCTGGGAAGCAACCTGGGCACAATGAACAATTTACACACATGCCTGCACTGCTTTTGCCTTTCATTTTTAAAAAAACAGCTAAATCAAGAAGTATGAATCACATATGAAATCACAGCCGCATCATTTAAATAATTGAGAGTTAAGAACTGGGATTTTTTTTTTTCCTTTTCAGTGCTATCATCCATAGTTTGCAGCAGCTCTTTAATGCCACCCGCTGCTGCAGTTCTAACATTTTGACTGTGATTTTTTAAAAGACGAGAAGCACTGTGTCATGGGTTGAAATATTCTTTCTGCTAGGACCTCGGAGTTTTATAGAAAGGACAGGGACCTATGGCAGGGCAGGTTTTGGATTGACATGCAGTTCTGGCCAGTCAGAAAACAGAAGGCGACTTTGGTAATGCCCATATAAAAAGCTAAAGCTGAGTTGGAGACTTTCTCCCCCATCCGGCGAGCAGTAACATGTGGGCAGCTGAGGGGAGCCCGGCTTAGGCCCTGGCTGCCCTCAGGGCGGGCGGCCCGGCCGGGACTCCGGGAGCCGCTGCCCGCAGAGGGGCCGGGCTGCAGTCCGGCAGGGCCGGCCGCGGGGCTGAGACAGTGGCGGGATCGGGGCTGGTCGTGGCCGGACCGTGTCCCGGGCTCCCCTGGCTGCAGGCACCTCTGGCCCGAGGGGAGGATGGGATCTCTCCCTCCCCCACTCTGCTGGGCCTTACAGAGAGCAGCTGCCAGCGGCTGGTGCCATCAGATGGAGGGGTGGAAGACAAGATATCCATTAGCTCCCCCCACCGGCATGGCTTTGGAACATTTGCAGCGGCCGCGGCAGAGATGACATGACCACCGCAGACCGGGACAAGCTTTAACTCTTTGATTGAGAGTTTAAGCCCTAACCCTTCTCGGAGATGAGAGAAAAGGCCAAATTGGAGACATGTAAAGGAACAATATGGAGAGCTCGAAGTCAGTAAAAGAAGAGTGACTTTTTGAGTAGTAAAGATGACAAGTTGCCTTGGTTCTAGGGTGAAAAATCTCTTACGGATTTTGGTAACCTGATAGTCTTTTAAATTGTAGACAATATAAACTGGGGAGATGATTTGTGAATTTGAGCAAAGGTATCTGTGATGAACTAAGTGAATATTTTTGTGCCCTCATGAGAGGTTGAACACAGATAAGAAACTCTGTGCCAGTGAAAAAGTGAGAAAGAAGACTATCTCTGTTCCCTGAGTTTAAAAAGATCCTTTGGGGTTTTTTTTTGAAACAGCTCATTTTTAAAAGGTACCACCCTAATTTGTGAAATCCATGGCCCATAGGTAGTCATGGGAAAGGCTAAATGATTATGGAGGAGTTCCACAAATGCAAATTCTCTGGGCAGGCTGCTTTTGTGTAGAAGTTACCAAACCACAGGAGTGACTTCTTTCTCTCTCAAAGACTGAATGAAAATCTTTATATGTAGTAGTGACTTGGAGTTCTGGGTTTTGCCTCTTTGCGTTGTTTGTAGAAAAATGAACAGTTTGTACTGAGAAGGTTGGTTTTTAGAAATTAATTTGTGTTGGGTTTTTTGTCTTTTTTTTTTCTCCTCTTACTGTATGTTAATAAAATCCATCTGGTTTTGCTTTTAAGTTGAGCCTGCTTTTGCCTTTTTCTCTCAAAATCCTATCTCTCACTTAGCAAACAAATTCAGCAAATGTAAAACCTCCACACACTGAAATGCAGAAGAGCTGAAATGCCATTGTCCTAAAAAGAGTTTGGAAACTTTACAGTGGCATTTGCATTTTTAACCTGAAACTGTAGGTGTCTAAAGTGTGACATCAGCCTTCTGGATCTGTAATGATGGTGTCAGCATAGAAAAGGAAAAAGGGTCTGTTATATGTGTGATGTTTTCCTAAAGTGCTATTACTTTACCCTGAGTAATGTCTGTTACTATCTTAACAAAACAAGCAAGGTTAGGTTCAGAATTTCAAACCACATTTCAGAAAAATAAAAAGTTTTTTATTAAACAGTGTTAAGAGAGTGGAAGTCTTTCAAGAAAGGACCTCAAGAGTTCCAGCCCTGCCTTTCCCACTCCCTTAATGAAGAACTAAGTTTTTCCTGAAACTCTTAGTAGGATCTGTTTCATGAGCACAGGTTGCCCTGAAGATGACAGTGACAACTCCTGTGTATAAGAACAGTCACAATGAAACATGAAGGCTGTCGTAAGTCAGTCCTCATAGGTTCCCCATGGGAGGAGACGGGAGAGGAGTGTATCTGTCTGATTTCCCATTACTGGAAAGAGAGTGAAGTTAAAGGGTATAAATATTGAGAAGCACTATCCTTCTGTGCTGCAGGTAGGATGCTGTTTTAAGTGAAATATTGGGCTGTATCCATTAATAATATGCAGACTTTTACAGAAGTCAGGATGTTCTTCTGGGTCTAAGCTATGGCCCACTTGGGAGAATGGGAAGGCAGCTACCATCTCAGTGAGATCTAATTCATGCTTGCTGTTGCAAATAAGTGTGTATTTGTTTTTGGCTTGTTAATTACCTGTTTAATAATTTCATCTTCTTTCCAAACAGAGTTGTCATAAAGGAAAGTGAAATGTGTATAAAGTCAGTGAAACATTAGAAGAATGGTGATTTTAAATGGTTTTTAAGCAATTTCATTATTTTTCTTATTTTTAGCTTAAATGTTTCACTGTCTTAATTTTTCTTATATTGAGCTGAGTATGTGAACTGACAACAAGGTAAAGTTACTGTGATTGTGGTTTGTAATTGCTGTGTCAAAGGGGGAGAGTAAGAGCAACATTTACAGGCTTGATGATATTGGCGGGTCGGCTGACTGACTCTTCCTTTCCCCAAGTTACATTTCTTTGTCTTGTCACCCAGAGCTGGGGCTCAAAGACATTAACTGTTTCATGTGTTCTTACTATAGGGATGACAGTAAGTTCCAATAAAGATGGTTTGGGAATGATAGTTCGCAGTATCATCCATGGAGGCTCAATAAGTCGTGATGGACGGATTGGTGTGGGGGACTGCATCCTGTCCATTAATGAAGAGTCCACCACTAACTTAACCAATGCACAAGCCCGGGCCATGTTGAGACGACATTCACTTATTGGACCAGACATAAAGTAGGTAAAACTAGGTGATGAATTATGATCAGAAAAAGCTGATAATCAAAATTTGTTTATTTATGCCAGTATTTTAAATGAAAGTTTTGTTACTGCTCATCAGTTTACCTTTAAGTTACAGTGTTAGATGGATAATTTACCTACAGATTACATTTCCATGGATTTCAAAGATGAGATCACTTGTGTGAGAGGCTTCAGATGTTCTTAGAGATCACTGTCATTGAGTATCACAATTTTTGCATCCCTGCCTAGTTTTATTGAAAGAATAGGATTGGGCAGAGTTTTGCATTCATAGTATGACTCTTTTAAAGAAAGTTGCAATGTTCTCAAAATGTTTGTGGTTCTTGAAGGTGGACTATCCTGGCCATTGCACAGATAATGTCATGTAGTTTTTTTAATAGGTTTTGGGTTTGGGTGCCGGACAGAAAGTATGATATAAGATTTTAATGCAGAAAATTGATGCTTAAAACATTTCAGTATGTCTATGACAAGCAGTAGAAAACACTCTGGTTTTTGTAGTCCTTTCCAATTTTTTATTGGTACGTGTGAATGAGCTGTTTTTCTTCTGCATAACTATCTGGTCTTGATAGTAGTAGTTTTGAATTTCCAATAGTTAAAACAGATTTTGAGAAATCCACTTGAGGAAAAAGATTCTTCTAAAGTTCACACAATTTACAATATTTTAACTGCCTTAAAGTACAATTCTTTCTGGTTGCTGTGGTTGTGGAATTAACTTTGCCCACAAGCACCATCTAGAAATGAGGCTGTTCCTGAAGATGTGGGTGGAACTATAGACACATGAATGCTGGGTTTACAGCTTCAAAACCTGGTGGCTGTTTTCCCTTTTGAGCCTGTGGTAACATTGGTTGGGTCTGATATGGAAATGTTTTAATGGAGCTGTTTGTAATCTAAGCCTCTACTGATTCAAGAGGGTGGCCTTGAAAGAATCAGTCCAGTCCCAGTGTGGCTGTGGTAACTGTGGTTAGAACTGAGATCAGAATGGACAGCAGAGCATTCCATACTCGCTGAGAAGTATTCTAGCTTGAAGAGACATAGTAATTTGGGAACAGGTGGGCAAAATATCTTTACTATAGGTACTGGATTTACTTGCCTGTCCCATAGCTGTCATGTATTTAAGATTATGATGTAATGTAAGCCTATTTAAATAAAGGGAAATGCTCATTAAATGAATTACATTATTGTTAATGCTGTCAGGAAGTCTGTGTTGATAAAGTGTGACATTGGTTATTACTGTAGGCTTCCAAACCACAACTCCCAGCTGTCATGGTTGAAATCAGCTGTGTGTACATGTGCATGTGTGTGTATATCTGTTTAGAGACACAAATGCTGCAGCACCATTCTTCTATGAGGAGTCTTTTTTTAGTGCTATAGTTCAAGATCACATACAGGTGTGTTCATTATTTGTGCTTATCCTTTTATAGCTGCTGTATTTTATGCTGTGTGACTGCAAGTTTTGTTTTGTAGTCTTATTCTTTTGCAGATACTTTGGAAATACTAACATCTTGCCTTAGGTGTGGATATTCAGATTTTTCAGAGAAAACTGCATCTCATTTCTGAAAGATATTGCCGAGAAAGGGCAGCTGCTATTCATATTCCTACTCAAGATTTTTGTCTTTTGTTTGGTGTTTATTTTCCTTGTTGCATTCCTATGACAAGTTTTAAAGTGAAGCCAATTTCTCCATTTTAGAAACAGAAAGACTAAATTTTTTGGTAGCTTCTGAAGAAGTCTTGCAAGAAAAGTGACAGTATTTTTGGGATGATATAGTTTCACTGTAAAACTATTCAGCATAATCAAACTTTTCTTTAATTTTTAACTTAAAGGGGCCATACAGGATCACAGAAAAATGTTGTGATACAAACATGTGGGTAACTCCCCAACTCAGAAATATGGAGATGAGGAGCTTCCTGTTAAGATAGTTCTTCATGTTTGCTGAGAAGGATACACACTGCTCCCTTGTTCCCCTCCCATATTTGTCAATTCAGAGCTAATGTGGCGCATCACCTTGCAGCATTTTTGATTTAAGGGCCATCATTTCAAAGATTTAAGCTGAATCTCTTTGATGTCTTCCTTGGAAAACAAGGGTATGCTAGCACTTAGCCATGACCATCTAGATATCATTCCTATTAGTCCTAACTGCAAAATTTACTGCTTACCTTTTAGACTGAACTTTTTGGGGTAGCAGGGTGCATGCAAAAAGTGATTAAGTGGAAGTTTTTTGCTTACAAAGCTGTATTTCAAACAATAGCAAATAATATTTACAGAGAAAACACAAAGCTGTTCTTTCTGGCCATGGAAAGTCATTCTTTAATTCTGTTAAAGGATATTTAATTTTGAATAGTTCAAGAACCAGCAGTCTGAGTTTCAGAGTTGTGTATTTAATTTTTTTCCTCCTCTGTGTGTATAAAATCAGATGTGTGGCCTTACTGAATGCATTCTCTTTCACTTCTTTCTCTCCCTTGCCAGGAGCTCTTATATTTCTGTAATAAAGCCAGCGTTTTGTACTCAACAGCAGCTGCTTGTAACATCTTTCAGATAATTATAAAGCTGAGTTAGAATTCACCTGACTAAACAGGGAGATGAATTCCTAAGCAAGAAATAAGAGAGATTATAATTCCATTTTCCATGCCTCTTAATAATCGCTGCTATAGACAATAATAAAGAGCAGTGGTTTTCTGGGTTAGATGTAGATGAAGTGGAGGTGGAACAGGACAAAAAGTAAAGGAAAGGAAAAAAAAGGACAGCTTCTACATCTACATAAGTATGTCTCTTGCATTCAGCATGAGACATTGATATTAATTAACACCATTGTAAAAAGATGCTGCATCGTATGCTTCACATTCTAGATCTTCTCCAGCACCTGCTGATGATCAGGCCCTCTGTTATGTGTGAGTATTGGCAATTCAGAAATTCATTATGGCTCTGTGTTGCAACTTGTCTGTAAAATCATTCCATGCTTTTATGACATCAATAGTAATGTCAGGGATATATCCAGATATAGGTACATATTCTCTTTCTTCTCATGTGTGTCTGTGTGTGCATGCACATGTGGTGGCACATGTGGATGTGTATATATATTTTTTTAATTAAAAAGATACAACTGTGTGTATAATTGTATTATATTTTTATATATGGCTTTAAACTTGAAGATTGGAGCACACTTTTTAAGTCTGGAATGAAAATACCTGTATTCTAAAAAATTATTGCTAATATTTTTAAATTTCCTCTATGACAGCCACCCGAGATGTGCTCAGAGCACGTATGCATGTTGTGTGTATGTGTACAAGTTTCACTTCTATAATTGGTATGAGTACAATGTACTGATATCTGGATTAATCTCAGTGTCATATTTTCTGTGGCACTTACATTTTACTTCCTTCATGTATGCAAAGTTCAAATTGAACCTTAAATGTTAATTACAGTGATTTGTCCTAAGCATTTTCCATACTTTGTAATTTATTTGTTGGTGTTTCAAGGTTTTGTGTGGCTGTTCAGTCAAGCATGTGATAAATATTCCTCTGTACTGCATGCAGTGTTGTGTTTACAAGATATTTTCATATGTACAACTGTTCGTGTTTCCATTTTCACTGCTTTAGTTGCTAGTGCTTATCTCTGGGGGTAGGAGAAGTGGTGATAGCTCACAAGAAAGAAAACCAGAACACTTTTCTTTCAAGCTAGAGAAGAGGGGAAGATGGTTAACCATGCATATACTTTCCTTTGAAATGGTTGAACTTTAATTTCTCTTTCAGCAAAGAAATACGAAACAGAAGTGGAGCAGTCATTTATTTATTTTGTTTTCTCTGTCTTCATGTCTGTTTTGTGGCCCTTGTTTCTCTTACCGTTGTCCCTGTAGCTGTATAAAGACAATTACCGGTCTGTTTTGCAGATGAATTATTCAGGTGCCTTGGTGGGGTTTTATTTCTGCTTTACAGCACAAAGTTCAACAGAGTTGGTCAGAGGAGCCAAAAGCACTTTTTGTTCTGTGCCCCTCATCATCCCAGCCACAGGCTGAGCTGTTCAGGATGGTGGTAAATCTCTTCAGACCTCACTTTGACCTCCGAGTGAGCTCCAGCAGCAATCCAGCGAGTGATGGATTTGATAACTGTGAGGCATCTATCTGTCTGTGAGCACTAAGCAGGGAAACTATTGTTTCCTTTTGATAACATGCAGAACAGAGATAGCAGGAGGACAGTCACATCAGTAATACAGGTAATAACAGCAGTTAGGGAAACCTTTGCAGTTAACTGGACTTTGGAAATCATGAGCAATATACAAAGGTGAACTCCATGCAAAATATAACTTTTCATGTATTTGCTCCATGCAGGTTTTCTTTTGTATGTTATTTCTTTTCAAAATACAAGTGTTCTGGTTGATATTTGTGAAACAACTGAAGCATTACAGAAAGCTAGATAAGAATGAACATGTAAATAAGAATGAACAGTTAAAAACATATTGAATGTTCCTTTGAGTGCTTTAAATTAGGCTGTTTAGAGCTGTAGTTAAGCACTAGAATAGAAATAATGTATTTGTCCAAAGAGCTAAAATGTAGCAGCTCCCAGTGAGGTTATCTAAATTTTATTCCATTCAGCTAATCAATTAGCTGAATTTTAGGTGCATTTTTTTTTTAATGGTAAAGCAGACCACTTTTCTTTATACTTGTGGTGCTGGACTCAGAAAGGGAAGCTAAGGCAGCTTTTCAGAGGCATGACATGTCTGCTTAGCATTTAAACCTCTCTGAGAGCATCCTTTGAGTCATACCTTTTTAATGATTCAGCACAATGTCAGTTATTTTATCATGTAACAAAACACAGTAGGGTATCCTGGAAGTTGGAGTGCATCTAGTTTGCCTCCTCCTTAAGATCAGCTGACCGCTGGTGCTCATGTATAAGGTAAAGACTGCTACTGCCTTGGACGTTGGTTCTCTGAGTAATTATTTGCCTTGTACTCCTTGCAGAAAAGGACTAGACGAGTTGATATATACTGGACACTGTACTATCAGAGGTCACACTCTGCTGTATACATTCAGGCTGAATCTGAGATAACCTGTTTCCTCTGTGGTAGTGTACCATTTTCTTTTCCACGCTTTGAACTATAGCTTCCAGCTTCAGTTTAGCATGAGGAAGATTGTCCAGGCCTTCTAGCCAGAAGTTCTGTTTTCTTTACTGTATCTTTCTGCCAAGGGAAAACTACTTTATTTCCTACTTATTTTTATAAGTGATGAATATAACTGAATAAATGTTACATTTTCTTACATTGAAATATAACTTGCAGGTTTTACAGGTTTTGTAGAGGCAAGGTATTGTTATGGGCCTGTTGGGTGAAGCTGCTGCATCACAATTTGATCCATGAGACTTCTGTGAGCATAATACTAGTACTTGCTGTAGCTCAACACACTTGGAGTTGGAGATGGCTGAGAAATAATAGTCATTGTTCTCCAAAATTCTTTTCTCTCTTGCTTTTTGCTTCACTGCTGGGTCTTCACAGAAAAGCTGCTGCATGTCTTTAGCATTTCCCAGTGCTAGAATGCCCTCAGAAAAGGCAGATAAGGGTTAGCGACTGACATTGTGCTGAGAGTTTGTTTCCAAGTGTATGTTAACTTCTCAGAACTCCAAAAGGGAAATCTGTTGTGTCAAGTGAAGTAACACTTACATACTTGAAAAAAGGCCAATGCAGAACAGGGAGATTTGAGAAAGAGGTAAAGCTTTATTAAAGATAATAAAGATTTTAGAATGGATATGAATTTGGATAATGCGGTTTTAGAAATTTCCTTAACAGAACTAGGAAGTTCCTTCTGTTCTAGATACCATCATACTGACCTTTTTTGCACTTTTCTAGATGTGGTAGATGTGAGATGAGGTAGGGGACATGCTTGGACGCATACACAGATGGAAAAGTAAGGTGGTCCTTAAAATAATTTTTAGTAGAGTGTTTTAGACTGATAGTATTAGTTGTATAAAAGTTTGTTCACATTTCTTCTGATGCTTGACAGACATATTCAGCAGAAAACTACTGAGAGGGGGAATCAGTGGCAATCAGAGTGTGACAAAGAGGACATCAGTCAGGAATGATGGACAGGAGACAGCTCCTTGTGAAAGCCTCAGGCTTGAAAGAGTCTCTTCCCAGCAGGTTACATATCCTTGTGAAGTGCCCAAGACCTTTTATTTTTTCTTTAGCCCTGTCTCTTCCATGGAGAAGTATGTTGTTTTTTCTTTTAACGATGTGATGTATGGTAATACAGGCTTTTTTTTTTTTCCCTGCCCTGTTTCCATCAGCCTTACTTCTTGGTATACTTGATGCTGATAGCTAAGCTTTGGATTTTTAAGAAGACAAAGCATCATTAAAGGAGGGCTATCTCTGTAGCCCTGTTTATATCATGGTAGATACTTTGGTTCCCTTTGCCCTTCCAGATGGAAGCTTTTCAAAAAATATTCTTTAGGCCTTAATCTTTTTTCCCCTCTTTGTTTCACTCTTCTCAGTCTATTGGGCCATTTCTGTTTCTGGCATTCAAACATCAAGTGGAGTCTACACGTCACTTGACTGATGAAACACGACTGTCTGACTGTCCTAAACTGGTTGGATGTGCATGAAGGCCTGGAGGAAGGAATTGAGCAGGGGATTGGTCCCTGTGGCGTAGGTGGTGTGCAGTAACACATGTTTATGTCCAAACCCATGCAGTATCCACTAAAAGTGTAGAAATCTAAAATAAATACAAAAACACCCAGAAGAGCAGAAAACCTCCTACAGGCCAGCTTTCAGAAACATTTTCAGCAGTCATTGAGGGTGGTAATGGTGCCTCAAACCTCACAGGTCCTTCAATGTTTGTCTTTGCATGAGGAATCCATGTTTTGAATGAAGCTGGATTGTCTCTTGTCACATTCCTGTCACTGTTCAAGTACCATTTACTTTAATTACAAAAATTATGTGCTGTTCAGCTACCTAATCTGACTATAAAATGTGTACTTGTTGCAAAGTCACAAAGGATTCGTATAAGTGCTTGTTCCCAACATACCAGCATTGTGGCTTTAAAGTCAGCAAAGTAGTCTTGAATGGCTTCTTCATATCCATACCTCACACCCACTAAAAGGAGGATCGGCATTCCTTATACTAGTTTAATCATGTCCCATTTTATTGCAGTATTACGTATGTGCCAGCAGAAAATTTAGACGAGTACAGGGCAAGTTTGGGACAACAGACAGAGGGAACTGTGCCACTTGAACTTTTTCCTTCACATATTGTCAGGTGAGTCAAAAGGCTTACAGCTTTTGCCCAAATAGCTCTCGAATTTCCTTACACCTTGCATGTTTTAGGAAGACAAGTTTTATTTTAGATGAGATGAAAGATGGATTATTTTCTTCAGACCAGCAGCCACTACAATAAAAAGCTGTTAAAAATACAGTTTTTTGCTTTGACTAGCAATTTTTACAAGGCTGTTTGATATGTCCAAAAAGGAGATCGAGTTCTTTCTCATCCTATATTCCCCTTAATCACCGTGCAATTGGATTTCTGGCTTGCCACAAATACTGAAGTGCTTCCAACATAAGACTTTGGTATTGATGGTCTTTCCAGAACATAACTGGGAAAAAAAAAAGTTGTGCCATTCTTTTCCTTGAGTTTCAAAAATTCATTGCAGTTACAGTTTAAAATTTCAAAGTGATTAATACTTGTTTTTTTGCAATTCATGTCCAAAAGCAGTAAGTTTTGTTGAGTGCTGCTGCTGTAATGTCTTTCATTTTGAAAACAATAAATTAACTCGAGCTTTGAATTGGTTCTGTTTCCAAACTGCAGTCTTTTATTCTGTGTTGTGCACAGATAAGCCATTTGCAGATAAAAAGTGGACAGGAGATCCCTGAACAGAGCAGCATATGTATTCTAAAAGACATCAGAAAAAGAAGCTCCTTACATGAATCTGGTGTACAAATTCTGATACTGGCAGGATGACTCAATATATGAAATTTTTCAGAAAAATCTAGTGATTATGTGGATTCTTCAGAAATAAATTGCATGTTCCTGTTATCATCAGGGAACTCCCAGAGCTTCCAGAACGTGAAGAGGGGGAGGGAGAAGAAAGTGAACTTCAAAATGCAGCTTTCAGTAACTGGAACCAGCCCAGAAAGTAAGTGCAGATCTAGTTGTGCATTATAAAATGTCATCTGAAATTCAAAAATTTTGAAACATATTTTAAGAAGAACAAATCCCAACAGAATTGCTGTACTTGGATATGTTGTACATTGCTGGCGTGATTAATGGTTGACTTTTACTGCCATTGGGCCAAATCCCTGCATTCTAGCAGTGTCTTGATTGTTAAAGTAATTTATCTTATTCCTAGCTGACTCTCAGGGATCAGGTCAAAAAAGATGAAGAGGAAGATTCAAAGTTTCTATTAGAACCCAAAACAAAGTGACTGATACTAGTGATTCAATTACAGACTTTCTGACCACTCTAGTAGAAAACTTCCACTGGAAGACAAAACTTTGCAAGGAGGAGTTATTTCAGTATTTTTTTTAAATAATTGTGCAAATCCAGGTGTCTTCAGTGTGCAGCTTTGTCATAATCGCAACAGATTTTAATTTAGTTTGGCTCTTTTTTTTGTCACAAAAGGGTCGAACTCTGGAGAGAGCCTAGCAAGTCGTTGGGGATCAGCATTGTTGGAGGACGAGGGATGGGAAGCCGCCTGAGTAACGGAGAAGTCATGAGAGGGATCTTTATCAAACACATCCTGGAAGACAGCCCAGCTGGCAAAAATGGAACACTGAAAACTGGAGATCGGATTGTAGAGGTACCATCTGAACACCTTTTGATGCAATTCCCCCAGCATCTCAGGAGACACTGAGATGGATGGTGGGCTGACAGCTTTGCAATTGCTACAGCTGATACCACTTGAGCCATGCAGACGGTAGCAGCATCTGCTGATGTTTGTGTGCAGACAGCTGCCTGTTAAATTGAATATCCAACCTGAAACAGATGACTGACTGTGCAAGCAGGAGTCTACGAAGCCAGCAGTTTGACCTGCCTATTTGAAAACCAGAATGTGTAGGATAAAGCTTAAGTTTGGTGAAATGAAAAGATTTTTCACGTTTGCGTACTGGGTAGCAATAGTGAATGCCAGGATTATTTCCATCTTAAATCTTGATTGATTCACATAATTCTTACACATCTTGTGGAGGAGTTAAGGGAGGCACAATTATTTTTTTCTCCTGACATGAAGAAATCTATGTTTGATACTTGAGACATCAAGAAAATTTTTCCCTTGCCTGAGTGTAATGTAGCCAGTAGTATTGCAGGGTGGGATTTATCTTCATTTCTCTTTTACTTAGCTAGCCCTGTGCTCATGCAGCCTCTTCTGCTTTCTTACTTAAAAATATTGAAGAGTAAACATACTGAAGGGAATAGATATTTCCTGGCATGACTATCAGTGTCAGACGCTGCGCTATCTCCAGCGTCAGGCTAATAGGAACTGCCTCGATTTAACCCTGCTGGATGTCCTTAGCTGACTACCCATCAGTAAGAAGCACAACAAGCTGAGTGATGGAGTTGGTGATTCTGGCTCAGACTGGGCTTGACTTGCATGGTGGTACTGAAACTGCAGTTTGCTGTTTGCACAAGATGGAAGATCTTGAAAAAATACCTTAGTATAGGCAGCACTTTCTATAACAGGATGGAACAGTTCACAGTGTATAAGAAGTTGGGAGGTGGAATTTTGCTTGAAGGCCACAAAGTTAAAAACATTCATTTCACCTGAATAACTGAATTTTTATGAGTCCAGTTGTCTGTGACAGTGATGCTTGCAGAACCTGGAATGGATGAGTGGAATCAAAATGTTGTGTTAATGTGACTGTTTCTGAATGGAGGGTTTCAGTTTCTCAAGTTATGGCATATGTAAACTTCTATCTCTGTAGTGCATAGAGTTTTCCAGACATGGGAAGTTGGAAGGTGTTACTGTTCTTTTTCAGGTCCTCATAGGTCTAGAATTTCTCTCAGATTGTTTTTGTGCTCGCTTGTTTGCATTGGAATTAAGTTTGAGGTAGAGTTAGACAATTAAAAAGTTATAGAGGTGATCCTCATCATATAAGTTTGTGTGTTAGAATTGCCACTAACAAATAACCTTTCTGTGTTAGCTTCTAACTTTTATTGTGGTCGTTGTGACAATACTTTACTGACACTAACCTCACCTTAACGTTGTTCTTACCTGGATAACAGGACAAATTGTTTTACACACCCATACATATACAGACATGAAAAAAAACCCAAAAACACAGGCACAAATTTGTCCTTAGCCATCCTGTGTAAATGCATTCTTCCAGAAGATAGAAAGGTTTTCAGCTCTGACCTAGAAGTTTAACTTCTGAAGAAATTGTCTGGTAGCTAAAATTGATATTGCTTTAGAAAAAAAAATGAAAATAAAAAAGCGCACTGTACTGGCATAATACCCTATCATGAAAGACTGTCCAGCACCTAACAAGTTTCAGTTTGTAAATCTCATAAAGTCGTGGGTAATAGTTTTTTTCTTGAGTGGGATTTCCAGGAAGCAGTATTTGGTAAACACTCCTACTCTCTCTGGATTATCATATCTCTTCTGTTACATTGCTTGTGGGAAAACTTACAAAGTCTGAACTAAACATGTTGAAAAACTTGTTCTTAGAGGAATAAGAGAATATTTATTTAATGTCTTATCCGTGCTCTTGGAGATATCAAACCTGTGTTTGAGGGACCTCAGGCCAAGTCAGTAGAAAAGTCCACCAGAAACGGAGGTTTGGACTTAGATTTTAATCAAAGTTTCCTAACCAAAACTCAGAACTGACTCATGACTCTTGTAGCTTTTTGCAATGTTAAGATGAGGCCTTCCAATTACAGGTGGATGGAATTGACCTCAGAGATGCCAGCCACGAACAAGCTGTGGAAGCCATACGGAAGGCAGGCAATCCTGTAGTCTTTATGGTACAGAGCATTATAAGCAGACCAAGGGTAAGCATTAAAGAATGTGAAAAGAGATGTTCAAGATGATGGTATTTGGGAATGGGATATTTAATCCTGAAAGTGCCATCTCAACTATTTTAGGAACAAAGATTTGATTTAAGTATTATTTCCATTTAGAATGAAATCGATTTGGATTTGGAAATACCCTCCAGCACGCCGTCCTCAAACTATTTTGAAAAGCCTCAAGAGAGATAATTTGTTGGGGGGCAGAGTAGGAGTCTAACTAAAACCATCTGTTAGAGATTGACAGCGTGTATGAGGAGCGCATGCAGAAATACAGCACCTGTTAAAAAATTGTGTGGACATTAATGAAAAGACCTAGAAGTACACGGAAGTTTTCCGTCACTAAACTGCATGGACATTGCAGACAAAAGCTACTGAGCTTTATTTTAAGTTGCTTGCATCACTAGAAACTAAACTTCCTCATTGTAGAGTCTGTGTAAGCTGCATGTTTATTTACTAGCTGTCTCATAACTCTTGTTCCCCAGCCAGAGTCTCTTTATAGCCCTTCTTCAGCTTCTGCTCCCTGTGGGCAGAAAACTACTAACCCATTTTATCGTCAGTCATCTAAGGTAAAGTTGCATGAAAAAGCTTTATTGAATGTTGATTATTGACACTCAAACTACTAAAGTGACGCTTTTGCATTTGCTGTGATGTGAACAGAATTGCCACTACTGAATATTTAGGCCCATTTGGGATGGAAATGATGCCATTATTTTATGACTACTTTTATATAGAGAATGCTCCATTGCTATTTTTGATTGTAGTTCTTTATTCTCTATTTTCAAATTAAGCTTGTTGGTTATTTCTTCTGTGCTAACAAACTCTTGTTTCTCTGTAAGCAGAAACATTGCAAATGCTCTTCCTGTACCCATACATTATGTTGTGATCTTCATAAATGGCATTATGTTTATTATTTTCATCTTTTAAAACTTGCATTTGTACTTAATAAGATCTTATAAATGAATTTCCTACTTTCATTCATGTCCAGTCATCCAAGTAGCTAGCTGTGTGCACAAGCAGGCCATAATTATTATGGTACTACGTATTTAAGCAGGCAGTCAGTTTTAAGTGACATGTACCTAATGAGTCCATTTCTTCCCTTTTGTTTTTTTCATGCAGGTTTAGTAGTTAAAAGCGAGCCTGTGTGTACTCCAGAACAGCTGGAATAATGCAAGTGGCTTGTGAAAAGATAGTGATAGTTTAGATAATAAGGAACTACCCATCGAGTCTGTGTTTCATGCTAAAACCGCTCTGTGCATTTCTGAGTAAGAAACATTACATCACTTTGATTATGGTCCCAGAGTAGTGTTACAGCATTATGTTGTATAAAATGCTAGCTAGTTTCTGATAACTTAGCATCTTGGACACATTGATAAAGTTCTGTATGGAAGTTAGTTGACGAAAGGAAAAAACCAGAAAAAATCCTGTTACTTTAGGCTTTCATTTAAATTTTCAAGAAAGAGTTAAAGAGAGAACTCCCTTTATTTTAGCATTTGCTGTTGTCCTAGACTGCACAAAAAGTATGCTAAACTGAACTGTTCAGGCAAATTCAAAAGCTCCATGCTTTATCATAGTACTCAGTCCATATTAATATGATACTGTTGCATGGATTAGTATTAGGGCTAGTATTTTAGGAGCTATGCCGTCATGACAAAAATTAAAAAGGCAAGGTTCTGAATGACTGTAGCTGAACCTTTGTTTCCTGTTTTACTAGGATTTTACTGTTGATGTATGAAGTGTTTGTGGTGCTTATTTTAATTGCCTAAACTTTCAATAAGATACATTTTAAAATTCTTTGCAGGTGATATGTAATTGTTAAAGTGTAATACGATGATTACAGTGACAATTTACTTTTCACAAATATTTCTTTATAATATGCAAAATCAAATGTGAATCACATATGCAGAAAATCTCTTTGTACTCTAGGGAAACAGCCTGTTGACTTTGAATGATTTCACAGTGAAGAAACCTTGGCAAGAAATTCATGACATTACTTTTTCACTGCTGAAGATACAGTAGAGCCAAGAGATTTGTTGTGTTACCAAATGGAATTACTTTTTGGCAAGATGGTATTTGAAAATAAATGTTTAGGGATGTGTTTACTATTTTGAGGAGCATTTAAAAAAACAAATGCTTTAAGAAATTTTATGAGCAGCACTGTACCTTTGGATTAAGTTACTCTTGATATAAATGCTCCTGGAAGGTTTTCACATTCCCGTTCGTATTATTTTCCAGCATTGTTAAACTTACAGCCCTAAGGCTTACAGATAATTGCCAGATAGATACACCCAGTGTAGAAATTACTTCTAAGTATACACAGTGTATTTCCAACATACTATTTGAAATCAGTGCTGTTTCCTTCTTATTAAGTAGATTCTGATCTCAAAATAGAATACAGTACAAAAACTGCATAAGGAATGGTCAAATTATAGCCTTTTATTTGGTCTAAATGTGTGAACTCTTTCTGTTAAATGATAATGAGAAAGTACTTTGCTTTGGGGGAAGACCAGAGTATTTAGTTTCAATAAGCTATGAATTCAGGCAGTTACACATGCAAATGCATGTATACAAAGTGTTCTGTAAAACAGAAGTAAAATTAATATTAGATATCAAATCTACTTAGAGATGCCTAATATTATTAAGCCCTCACTTTTACAAAATAAGCAATGAGTGTATTATCACAGAAGTTAAATCAAATTATGACGATCTCTGATTTTCAAAATAAAACTAAATCTACTGCATTATTACAGATATTTGTGTTCATCCCAACCCAAAAATTCACGATTTTTTCATTTAATTAATGAATTAAAGAGTGTCCCATATGCTGAGATGTTTGGAAAAAAATGTGAAAATATCAAAGCACATAAATGCTGCATAATTGTGCACTTGATCTACTTTGTGATACAGAACAGGTGGGAGGAATTGGTGCTTTTCCTCTCTGCTGACAGAGCAGCAGAAACACAGGGCAAATACAGTTTTGCCCAGTTTCACATATCTGTTGCAAGTGTAGAATGTGGACCTTATTTGGTTAGCCCAAACAACTAAATGAATATGTTTTCGTTCATGAGTGAAAAGAGTTCATTTAAAACATTTTCTTTTTGCTTATTTTTTATTATGCTTTCCTTATAGAACCCTTCCCTGCCTTTCCCGCAGAACAGTGTTTTCAGTAGGCCAGCTGTCTTCAGCAGCACTAACCCATTTGCTGATCCTCAGTTCAACACTGCTAAGGTTGGATGATGATGCACCTTTTCACTCATCAAACATCCTACGTGTGCTTCTTTCCCATTGCTGTTTCTCTGTGTTTAAATTCTTCTATACCAGTTTGGGTTATGTGCTGTACTGATGAGCTTGAGAACTCTATGTAGTGAATTGAAAAGACACAGACATGGATATACTTAGAAGAGTTATAGAGGAGTTATAAAACTGCCAGCTCCATTAATCATAACCACTAAATCTGATCTATTCAGAGCCACCAAAGGAGTAGGTTTTCAGTTATAAGATCAGTCCCTGTGGTATATGTTAAAATGCCAAGTGTAACTCTCTCATCAGTGTAAGGTGTTTTGCTGCGATGTACTTCTTTTTGGTGTTTTGTGGTTATGACTTTCCAGCTTTGCTCTCTCTTTTATTTTTGCATTAAAAAAAAAAAACTGGCAGCTTTCTTTTAACGATGCTTCATGAAAATATTTTTCCGTCTGCTTCTTGAGAATTCTTTTAAGCACCATGCGTAGGATGCTGATGTCTTTGGAAATACAAAAAAAGTTAGACTTTTTTTTGCTTTTTTTTTTTGTGGCTAGTGCTTATTTTCTGCATGTTGTTCACAATGGGAACAGCATTAACCTCTAATAAAAGAACCCTTAATCTTAATATGCATGCATTTTTTATTTAATAAAGTAATTTCTAACTGGTTTTGCATCTTGGAAGTGATTGTGCCCTTTGTCTGTTTTACCATGTTGTTGAAAATATGGAATGTGCCAAAAACACTTATGATATGTGGTGTATAATTGCATGTGTGTTTTGAAATCTCTTTTTGTGTTTGTTACAGTTCTGAGGAAAGGGAGTAGACATGTTACATAAATGATGACTTACTTTTTCTATATTTTCAAAGCTGTTTCTGAAAAACATTGCATGCATTTTGAAAGAAAACCTGGTGATCCTGTAGTTTATATATAATTCCTTTCTTAGCATTGATATAAGAACGGTCTTTTGTCATCTCTCTCTTTTCTGAACTCAGTTTCATGTATACTGAGAAACTTTGATGAATCCGGGTCCTTAGTAACCCCTTAAATACTTTTGTCCATTTATAAATCAAGTTAATAAAGTTGCTGCAGTTAGTAAAATGAATCCATAATTGAAAATGAGTTGTTGGTTAATAGTATTGTGTGTTGCCAAAGGTGCTGTAACATGTGGATTGCTGTTTTCTGTTACTGTAGGAGGTATCGAATCCAATTAGGGTTACCTTCCGTTGTTCCCCAACTAACCCTTTTGCTCCCACACCATTCAAGGTTTGTCTTAATCCCCGTCAGTTGGTGCTACTGTATGTGTGCTGTACATTTGGCCTGTGATAACTTCTGGAGTACTTCTGGAGTGCTTCTTCTTCCGCCTGTGCCTTCATTTTTTCAAGTTCCAGACTTGCTGCCATTTTCAGTATTTGCCTGGCTGTGATCAGAGTGACCCTGGTAGCTAAATGGGTTCGGCAACTGTTGGATGCTGTGCATTTTCAATGAAATACTGTCGTGTGGCACACTGAAAGTATTTCATGAGTTAAAGCCTTTTAGGTTTTTTGTGCATTGCCCGATTCAGGGAGCAAAAGTCTTATGTGTATGTAACCTGTGGGGATTGGCTTCTGCTTCTTGGTGTGCAAATGTCTCAGGCTGAGTTCTGCAGGCAGGACATGCTCCCCTGCCCCTCAAATGGCATTCTAGTGCAGTTTTTGCCCTCCTACAAAGGAGCCTTGCTTTTGCTTTCATTTCAGCATTTCCTTAAACCTCGGAAATGTTCAGATTATATTATGTTGTTACGTGTTTGCAATGATACAAAAAGATGCATTTTGTCAGTCATATTATGGTGGCTCCGGTTAATAAGTGCAGATCTGTCAGGATGTAGCCCTACGTCCACACCTTATAAATCTTCAAGAGGTCCTTTACACCAATATTTTTTTCCTTTTTTTGGCCTTTTTTTTTAAAATTTTGCTGTTCTTGGGCACTGTCACTTTACAAACAGTGCCTCTAGAGTAATATGTTAATTGTTTTAAAATGTGAAAGCTACGGTTTGCTGATCTAGCTTGATCTTACACTTGTATTGGATTTGTGTTGCAAGATAATGATAGTTGGGGAGGCTATGGGGTGACTTTGTCTTTTTTTTTCCACATGTCCAGCTGAAAAAGGGAGTGATAGAGCAGCTTCAGTGGGCACCTGGCCTCCAGCCAGGGTCAGCCCACCACAACACTGTATTTCCTCATTTTTCCAGGGTGTTATTTAGCTTTAGTAAAACTCTTGGAAGAACTCTGAAAAAAGAGTGTTTCTAGAACTTTTCTCCCTTTTGCCCCTCCTCGATGTGGAGATGTATTACCAACTTTTCTATTCGTGGACACATGAATTTTTGGTTGTGAAAAAGAAATTTTAATGTTACTAGGTAGTGTTTCTACTCTTTTCTGATTCTGGTAGATGACAATGTCTTTGCTAGGATTTTGTTGCTTCAGTTTAGGGATGTTAGGATCTCATTTTAGGATGATGACATTGTCTTAGGTTTGAAGCATGGTGCACTTAGGTATATTTTTTATAAAAATTTTTGGCTTGGGTGTCACTTCCCACACTTTTGACATTTAATGAGTTCATAGTTAAGTTCCTAGAACAAGTTCCTAAATAAAAGGAAAATCTTTTTTGAGCAGAAGCAGAATGAGAGGACTGGAATAGGGCATTTGAATATCTTCATATCTTTGGAGTTACAGAGTGAAGATAAGTAATTTTTGTTTAGACATGGGACCTGTCTTAAATTTCAAAATGACTAAACCGGTGACTTCCCAGGTTTCTCAACACCTTCAATCTGAAAGCTGATAAAGTCTTCCGAGGTTGTGTTGTTATTCATTTCACTGTTGCCTCTGATGAAGAGATAATGACCTGAGTGATTTTGGCACCTGAAGACACCATCTGAGATACTGTGTTCGAACTTGCTGATGGAGGTAGAGGGAAGTGAAATGATGAGAATAGGGTTATGAAGCTAGGGCAACACACCTGAAAACATGAATGTTGTAAAAATGCTTGGTTTTCATTTAAAATTCCTTTTGTTTAGTTCAGTAGCTGATCTGCCAACTATCAGGGTCTCTTGGGCATGCATATGCTAAAGAATGATGATATTCAGAGAGAAGTCTCTTGTTTACATGTTTAGTCTAAGCAAGGCAAAATTATACAAATTTCACATACAAATCCCTTATCAGAGTCCATATTCCTCAAGGAAACTGTCTCGAATGGAAGCTTGCAAGGCTGTGGATTTGGGCATTCCACTATTATGTTTTAATTTATTTTAATTATAAAATTATTTTTAACTAAATTATATTTAATTTCTATTTTAATTATATTTAACCATGCAGTAGTCATGCATTTATACCTCTTAACTTTTTGTGAATATGAATAGAACACAACAAGATGAAAAGTATTTGTCTCTAGTTATTTAACCTGCATCCTTCTTTATTTGATCTCTGAGCAGCTTATAGGGAACTAGAAAATGAAACTGGAGAAGTCCAGTCACTATGGATTTCTTCAGTTATTATCTGTATAATTTTGGGTTTTAACTGTCCTTTCAATGAATATGCCAGTTGTTTTTTTTTCCTCTAGGTATTTTTGAAAGTTCCCAGTTTTTTGTTTACTTTCTCTTTCCTCATAGTTGGCTTCCCTTTCTCTTTCCTCATAGTTGGCTTCCTAAGCCTATGATGGGACGAAATGATATGTGATGACTTTTAAAAATAAAATTGGTTATAAGTCTTTTACAAATCTGGCATTAAAAGCATTCGAGTCTTCATAAAAAGCTTTTTCTGAAACATATAATGGCACATAAAACTTTACTGAATTGGGCTTTTACTGTGAATTGTTTGCTTCCAGATACATTTTGGAGTGATGTTTTTTTCTTACCTTGCCTAGTGTTTGTTTTCGTCTTTGATCTCTCTGCCTTTCTGTGTGCTGTTATTAATTTAGAGTTTCAGCTGCTTGGTATTGAAACGTTGAAGCTATAGTCATTGCCATTTTGACATTTTTGTATACTAGTTTGCCCTATAGAGAGCCTGCATCTTCTTAGCCACTTCATTTTTCTTATTCTCCACAGGCATTTGGTCAGTCTGATGCAGAACCAGAAAAGAGTTCGCTTTGTAACTTGCCTCTGCCCCCTCCTTCAGCATTTTCAGGAATGAGCTGTGATGTTCCACAGTCATCTTCTATCACAGTCCCAGAAGACGTGGAGAAGGAGGATGAGTTCGGTTACAGCTGGAGTAAGTTTTTTCCTGTGATAATATTTGAAATATTCAGTGCTGAAATTGTGCTGTATAAGGCACCGGTGTGGGGCATCTAGTTTGAACTGCTTCTTTCTCATGTGCCATCATGGTTTGGGTGCAAAGGTTGCTGTTTTAGTTGTGTTTAGTCAGATGCACATAGTTAAATATAAAACTCATTTATTTTTCTTCATTGCATTGCAATCTTTTTTTAATCTTTGGTTCAAATTTAATGTAGTACTGCTTGAAGAATTTCAGTATACTCCAGGTAACTGTTCGTAGTGATCAATGTGATAGCATCTGTTGCCTGAAAATGTTACTGGGGAGAAGATTACTTCTTTTGTGTATGAATTTATTTTTTAAGAAAAGTTAAAATGTTTTCTTAAGTTGTAAGAAAAACAATAAATAGAATAGAAAATAGAAATAAATAGAATAAATAGAATAAATAGAAATATTATTATAAATTACCTAAGGCTTAATTTAAAAGAAGGTGTGTTTTACACTGAAAATTCAGTCATCCATTTTAGGCTTCTGTCAGATACTGCCCACTGAGGACTGATCTTGGCTCTCTAGTTATGAAACTTTCTAATGTAAATCCAACCTTTGCTACCCACACTTTTACATTTAGAAAAGATCATGCAGCGCTATGGAAATCTACCAGGGGAGCTACGCATGATTGAACTGGAAAAAGGAAAGACAGGTCTGGGACTTAGTCTTGCTGGTAACAAAGACCGATCCAGGATGAGTGTCTTTATAGTGGGAATTGATCCAAATGGAGCAGCTGGAAAAGATGGCAGGTTACAGATTGCAGATGAGTTGCTAGAGGTGAGTTCTTGCAATTTGTACTGAAGCCCAGATGTACTGACTTAAAATACCAGATTCTTGCTGAAATATATATGTTTTTCAGTGGACTTTGAAATCCCAAATTTATCCAAGTTCATGCCACTATGTTGTCAGACTTCCTTTGTGATGTATGCCAAATAGGTGTTGTGAGTTTTTTTCTGGTTGTAATGATGCCTTGATAAGGCTGACCTGGAACAGAGCCTACACAGAGCTAAAAGAATAAAGTAGGTATTTACTAAAAGGCCTTAAAGGATAGACCTTGGGCAGTACAAGAGCCTGGCCAGGGCTACACCCAAGATGGACCCAAAATGGATGACCTGTCACGAGGTTTCACACTTTTATAAGTGTGTGGTTTTTTGGTCAATTTGCATATTGTTAATTGTCCAATTAGAGCTTCAGCTTATGGAGTTCCATCCCCCTTGTTCTCTCCTCTCAGCTGTTCATGCTTGTTTTGGGGATGAAACTTGTAACAGTTGTCCTTGGTCTCAGGCTGGAAAAGGATTGTTTTGTTTACTTTGTGAAGAGAACTGACTAATGCTTGACATGAGGCTCAGAGCTACACACCTAGGCAGCACAGAATCTGAAAAATATGCAACCTAAAGCTTAAGGCATCAATAATAACACCAGGTTATGGGTTAGATCCCTGAATGCACCATTCACTTTAGAGTTGGACTCCATGATCCTTGCGGGTCCTTTCCAACTCAGAAGGTACTGCAGTTCTCCATGAAGTTGTGTCGAATGTGGGACAACAGCAGTTTCTGAGTTATGGAGACATATGGAATGGCAGTGAATTCCAGACTGTGAAAGATACTGAAGTCCTCCAGTCCATCCATCTGTGGAGTACTGCAGACTTTCTAATTACTTCTCTGTTTACTACGAGTATGATAATAGCAGAATATTTTTATATTGTATTGCACAGAATGTGGAAATTAAATTGGGGAAACAGGAGCAGATCTGTTTTTATTATGGACTTTTAACTTACGATATGTTTGGATGCTATTTTCTAGTGGAGTGGAGTGACCAAACCACTAAACATGCAACTAACATTTCAAGTACATATGTGAGCATAACTTATGTTTCTATATTCCCACAGCCCAGTTAATGATACTTGGAGATGTGTTCCCTACTATAGCTTTGTGGGCCTGATATTTCTCAGTCTGTGACATTTTAACCTGCTAGCAGCTGCTAACTTTTTCCCAAGGAAAATTTTCTCAAGAAAGCTTCTTCTCAAAACAGTCTTGGCAAACAACTATCCTTTCTCGAAACAATCTTTCTCCAGGTGGTGTTTTGCTGTTTCTCTAGTTTAACCAATGGGATTAGGGAGGTGTCCTTCCTATTCACCAGTCATGTTGAATCTGTATCGGAACACCTTACAAAAGGTAGTAAGAATTAGGCAATAAAGGCTTTTTCTATGCTCTTTGCCCTCTCTTTGGAGTCTCTCACCTTTCTTTCGTGTCCTATAGCGACATGGCTTTTCCCATTCTTTCTGATAGCATTAAGTAATACTACTCTCACAAGAGTGCTTTGTGTAGCTTCAAAGCCATATGTGGAAATGTTCAAGGATGTACTGGGGGAATGGTACCAAGAGGGAATGGTGAACCCGAACAAAGGGAGACGTTGAGGGAGTAAATTAGGAACTTGCAGACTAGGAAAGAAGTTAAGGGATTTGTGGCACTGTGGACCAAGTCTTATGGAGGGAACTTCGTGGCAGATTCCAGTATTGTGAGACAGTTAACTTGAAACATCTGTTTTTAAAATCCTGATGTTGAAGGGGTGGAATATTCTGAAAACATGTTGAAGCACATGTGTCCAAGTCTATCATCTTGTGATTTGTTGCTTACTGTCTACACTGTAAACTTGCTGACTAATGCTAAGAAATTGCCTCTGGCGCTTCTGAGAGGAGACATCTGAGCTTGCTCTCTATATTCCCAGGTAGCTGTCCATCAGCATTGAGTGCCATGTCCCATCCCCTCAGAGTCTGACCATGTATTTTTCACAAGGCTGTGGCAGACACTGCAAGGAATGCTCCATTTGGTTTGTGAACTCCAGTGTAAATTAGAGGGTTCAGTATTCCTGTGACTATGCCTTGTGCACACACCCTGCATAGGAGGTGGTTGGTGTTAAGCTCAGCCCTCAGTATCAGTCTTGCATCTGTTGCTTTGCTGTGTCTCTGCTTCTCTTAGTACTACCTATGTGCATTTTATTACTTTCCCTTTGTGTAGGTCCAAACCATCCTTTTTCATTTCTCTTTCCTTGAGTTAACTTCAGCACAGTGTTTTTCCGTTTTCAAGAAAAAGTGCAACTAATAAAATGCTAGCAAATAATGGCCTTAGTCTGCAAATTCACAGTAATAGCTCCTCTCCTACCTGAATTGTAGGTACTTCAAGATGTTATAGTGACTAATCTGCTCTGCCAAATGGAAAAAAGATTGCCTGGTCACATCTTCAGATAGTAAGTGTGGAGTCACAGAATGACTTGGGTTGGAACCTTAAGGACCATCTACTTGCAAGTCTTCCTCAATGGCCTGGATTGCCAGATCAAGTTGCTCAGGTCCCATTCAGTCTGGCCTTGAACACTTCCAGGGAATGGAGCATCCACAGCTTCTCTGGGCAACCCATTCCAGTTCCTCACAATTCTCTGGGTAGAGTTCTTTCCTGACATCTAATCTAAAACCTGCTTCTTTCAGTTTAAAACCATTGCCCCTTGTCATATCCCTATCACCCCATGTAAAAATTACTGTTCCTCTTTTTTGTAAGCCACCTTCAAGTTCTGGAAGGCTGCAGTAAGGTCTCCTTAGAGCTTTCTCTTCACCAGGCTAAACAACCACAACTCTCTCAGCCTGTCTTCACAGGAGAGGGTCTTCAGCCCTCTGATCATATCCATGGCTGTCCTGTGGAGCTGCTCTGACAAATCCACATCTTTTTTGTGCTGAGAACTCCATAACTGGATGCAGTACTTGAGGTAGAGTCTTGCCTGGGCAAAGTAGAGGGGGAGAATCCCCTCCCTTGACCTTCTGGTCACACCTCTTTGCATGCAGCCCAGAATGTCTTTGCCTCTAGGCATGTTCAGATTTTCATTCTCAAGAATCCCAAAGTCCTTCTCTCCAGGGTTGCTCTCAATGACTTCTGTTCGCAGTCCATACTCTTGACTTGGAATTACCCCAATCCAGCTGCAGGACCTTGTAATGGGACTTAATGTATCTCATGAGATTCCCACGGGCCCACTTGACAAGTGTGTCCAGGTCTCTCCAGATGGCATCCCATCTTTGTGTTGTGTGAACTACACCACTCATCTTCATGTCATCTGCAAATCTGCTGAGGGTGTGCTTGATCTCTTCATCTGTTTAGTTGATAAAGAAATTAAAGAGCCCCGGTCCTAGGACAGAACTGTGACTTGTCTCTAACCTCCATCTGGACACATGGTCAGTGAGCATAGCTCTGTGGCTGCCTTCATCCAGCCAGTTCCTTATCTACCGAATAGTCCACCCTTCAAATCTGTCTTTCTCTATTTTTATTTTTTTTTCTCTAATTGAAGGTAAGGACACTGTGTGGAACTTTGTCAAAGGTCTTCCAGAGGCTTAAGTAGATATCATGGGTTGTGCTGGCTGTCTCAGACCTCCTTATATTCTATGTGACTTAACGTTGTTTCCATGAGGATCTGCTACATGGTGTTCCTAGGTACAGAGATCGGGTTTAATAGTCTGTGGTTTCCTAGGTCTTCCTTTGTCCACTTTCAAGAAATGAGAGCAACGTTTTCTTTTTTCCAGTCACTGTGGACTTCAACTGATCTCTATGATTTCTTAAGTACAATGAAGAGTGCCTTGGCAACTACGTCAGCCAGCTCCTCAGGAACCTGGATTCCAGATCATCAAACCCTGTTGATTTGTGCCTATTCAGTTTCATCAAGTGGTCTCAAACTTGCTTTTTGCTTACGGTCAGAAAGACTTTGCTTCTCCCAACCCTGGCCTGGAGGTTCAGTAACTTGACTTGAGAGATGTGAGAAGCCAGACTATCATTGAAGGCTGAGGTGAAGAACTTTTGGAGTTCCTCACCCTTTTCTATATCTATCGCCACCAGCTGTCCAGTCCTGTTTGTCAGGGAGGTAGACTCTCCTTGGCCTTTCTTTTCTGACCCCTTATACTTACACAACCCCTTCTGATAACTCTTTGCATCTGTTGCCAAAGCCCCTTTCTTCTGTGCCTTAATGTTCGTATACCCATCTCTACACACATCCAGACCATATACGCATACTCTTCCCAGATCATCTGTCTCTAGTTCCACTGGCTATGCATTTCTTCCTTACTCCTCAGTTTGAGGAGCAAATCCTTGTTTAGCCATGCTGATTTCCAGCTAGCTTGCCTAACTTGATTCCTCACAAATGGGAATGGAGACAGTGTAAACTCAAAAAGCTATTAGCTCCGGTGAGGTCCTCTGTTCCTAAGGACAGTTTCTGAGGGACTCTCATCCACTAATGCTTTTAACAGCTGGAAGTCCATAATTCTAAAGATCAGGGTCAGTTCTGACTTTGCTCTTTTTCGAGCCTCTGTTCCTTGAGATCAGTGATTTAACCATGGTCACTACAGCTGAGGCTGCCTCTAGTCTTTCTGATGCCTCCAGTCTTTCTAATGAACTCTGGTGAGCACCATTCCAGTAACACTGCTTCTCTGGTTGGTTTGTCCAATACAGGGACCAGGAAGTTTTCTTTTGTGCACTCCAGGAGTCTTCTGGATTGCTTGCAATCAGCTGTACCACTTTCCTGGCAGGCATGCAGGTGGTTGAAATCCCCCATCAGGGTGAGAGCCTGCAAGCACAATGATTTCTGTACCCAAAGCAAGAAGTCTTGTCAACAGGCTTGCCATGATCAGGCAGCCTGTGGTGGACCCCAGCCACAAAGTGTCCCTCACTGATGCTGTCCTTCATTTCTCAAGGGCCCACAGGCTCTTGAGCAGTTTGTGGCAGTTTCTCAGAAGCAGCTCTTCACAGTCTATCAATTCTTTAACACAGAGCACAGTACGTCTGTCCCTCCTTCCCAGCCTTTTTGTTCTGAGAAGGTTGTAGCCCTTGATTGAAATGTCCCAGTTGTGTGATTTCTCCCACCAAGTTTCTGTGAGAGCAGCTAGATTATAGGCTTTGAATTGCACCATTCTGATGCAGTCGAGGAGCTGGTTTCCAATTCCTCAGCTTGTTACCCATGCTGCCCATATTGGTGTAGAGGCACCTAAGTTGGATTATCAACGTCTTCACCTTTTGAGAAGAAGCCTCCTTAGTTCATTTGGGTCAATTTACAGTTATCTCTGGAGCTTCCCAAAGTGTTGGTGTTTCCTGGTTCCTCTCACACAGAAGTACAGAAGGACATCCCCCTTCCCTCTCCCTCATCAAATCTAGTTTAAAACTCTGCTAAATGTGCCCGTGTTCAGACTTCTGTGTATAAAGTGCCTGACTCAGGGCTTTGGATTCCTGAGATTCAATAAATAATAGCAATATCGTTGCAGGATGTAAGCAATTCATTTATTTGTTATGGTTAGAATTTCCCATGGCCCTGCTTAATCACCTCATCAGCCATGAAGTGATCAATGGCAAGTGACAATAGATGATGTGCCAAGTCAACCCAATATAACTCAGAGAATGACATTTTTAGCACTGTGACAGTGTTAGTCTGAAGTCAAACTATAGTGAATATTTTTACAGGAAGAAGGGGGTGAAAGTAGGACATAACATAACTCTCTTATTTTTATACAGTTGCTGTTTAGTCAGTGATACAGATTTTTTTAAGGCTTAAAATTAGTTTAAGTGCAAGGAGTTAAAATATTTTGATAAATAGTTATTACCTTTCCTCATCTAGATAAATGGCCAAATCCTTTATGGAAAGACTCATCAGAATGCTTCTTCAATAATCAAATGTGCACCATCTAAAGTTAAAGTAATCTTTATCAGGTAAGTTCTGGTTAAAGGTTTGGCTGAAAAGGTTTTGATTTCTAATGTGCTCAAGTTTCACATAGTGTTTGTTATTTTTGATATTCATAACATAGATCTGCTTTTGAACACAATCTTACCTCTTGTTTAATATGTCTTGAAGGTTTCTGTTTGATATTTGTGTTGTGAGTGCCAGAAATTTAGAATCAGACTTAAAATCATCCTAAGAAATATGGGGCACTACTATTGCCTTCTTACTACATTCTTTAACTGAATGTATTGCAGAAACAAAGATGCAGTAAATCAGATGGCTGTTTGCCCTGCAAAGTCAGTAGAGGCTTCACAATGTACTTCAGGGGCACTTCAACATGAAGAGGTAAAGTAAATATTTATCTCTCTTATTTGACCAGAATACTAACATTGTTCTGGATAGGGGAGGACCCTGTCTGCTTATGAAATGCAGTAAAAGAAACCCATAGAAAAAACAGTGAGATTTTAGTAAAGTTGCTAAATTTAGTACAACTCTGATCAATTTTTTTTTTCATTTTATATTCTTCTATACTATGAAGTAAGTCTCTTATTCCCATGAATAGGATTTTAGAAGTTTAAGTGAAACTAGAAAATGAGCAGACTCCCTTTAAATGTATGCACACTGCTTTGTTTTGGTGCAAAATGTTGGTTATGGTTGCTTACAGGTGCATTTTCTTTTTCCTTTAGATTGATATTAGCATTGCAAACCCGAGTGCATTTTCTTACTTGAGTTCATGTAAAAACATTCAGTATGTGGAACTTCCTAAGGTATGTTCTGAGTTTACATCGTCACATTTTTATTCAGTAGCCTTTCAATTTAGTAATGCTGTCCCTCCTACGGCAAACAGTCTCTTAGTCACTAGAAGTTGGAAAAGAGATTTCTAGAGATCTACTCTTCATGTTTGGGAATGGACCCCAAAGTTTTCCTCAGAGAAGGACTGCTTTTGATTTGCCAATTGCTTTGTGCTTCTGGAAGAAGTATTCTCTTGTTCTAATTGCTGAACTTTTTATAACCATCTACTGATGGTTCATCAGGTAAGATCAATGTCTTAATTATTCAAAGTAAAAACTGAATTACATTTACCTTGTAAGTTTCAAAGGAGTGGGCTTGCATTTAGAAGTGTTTCAGATTTATCTTGGTAGTCAGTATAGTGTTTGTAGGTTGGCAGAATCTATTCCTGAAATAGTTTAAAACAAAAATAACAGTGCATTGTGAAACCTCAGACTTGATGTGTCAGAAGGCTTCACTAATCCATAGTGGTTGTATTCTAACATTTTGATGTCACAGTACTTAACCATTTATATTTTTTTGTTTGCCCCAGGATCAAGGAGGCTTTGGAATTGCCATTAGTGAAGAAGACACAACTAATGGAGTAGTTATCAAAAGCTTAACAGATCATGGTGCAGCTGCAAAGGTGTGAGAACGTTTAAAATCTGATTTGGGAATGAAGAATGTTTTTTGGAATAGCATCCCTTGTTCATATTTTTTATTTTATATTTTTTAGGATGGACGAATCAAAGTTGGAGATGTGATTCTGGCAGTGGATGATGAAATTGTTGTGGGATATCCTGTAGAAAAGGTGCTTCTGAAGTGTCAGGAATGTTACAGAAAGCACACTGCTTAATGTAGGAGGTGATTGTGTCTTAAACTAGTAAGGTTCTCACTATACTTAATTTTCAAAGCTGGTAAAACAACAAAGATCTGCAGGCACTGTCTGGATATGGAAACTACTGCAAAATAATCTAAAGCCTAAATTTACAACTCAACTGTTATTTTGCAGTACATGAATCCTCCTCTCTCTGCTTTGAAGGTGATTATATTTTCCCTGTGATTCAGACCTGATGACTGAGAGACACTTAGTAGTGGGATAAAAACCATGAACTATTGCTTAATAATGGCTGTGCTTAGCTAGTCCACTTTAAAAGTGTTAGAACCAGTAAAACTAATATGTATAAATTTACACAAGTGAGTTGTATCAGTGTAAATCAAGTCATAAACCGTGCTTATCCATGGGAACTGTCTCTAGTAACAGCCTCATTATATTCCAAGCATAGTATTTCAAACCTTTGGAGAAAAATATCTCCATTCCTAAATAACAAGATTTATTTCTAGCTTCTAGCTCTGCAAACTCAATTTGGGTTCTGTAGTAAATCAAGGAGGCCTTTTTTCTAGCACCTGCCTTGCTACCAAGAAAAGTGATTCTTTAGGCATGACTAGATTACTTTCTGTTTGTTAAAGGGCAATTAGGAGAGCATCAATCTTACTCTTTGATGTACTGCTATCTCTGAGGCAGTAAATAAGTAAGAGATAGTGAAGTTGCCTGTAAGGAGGTACGGGTAGGCAAGCTTTGTAAGAACTGAGATTGAGTAAGTAATTTCTGGAAATATTTCTATTGAAATGTAAAGTCTAAAGAGGATTTGGTGTCTTTTCTGTAAGATGGCAATTGATTTTGAGAGGTTTTCAGTATCTCTTTGGACTAGATTTTGTGTTACACTCTGTGTCCTTCTCTCCCTTTCATAGTTCAGGTCTATTTTCAGGTTTTTCTTCCAGAATGACTGTTGCACATTTCTTTAGTTCAGTAGCTATTTTGGCATTGACTTCTGTGAGATAAGAATTGGGCTCCACCCAGCATTAAAAGGCAATACTTCTGTTTCTCTAATAATTGCTATACAATATAGGGTTTGTCTAGGGAGGCCATTGAAAGACTGCAGTATTCTCATCTGGTATAGTTTGGCAAAGTTTTGTGGAAAAAGGGTTTCTTAGAAAAAACGTCAATATTTTTGTTTGTTCCTTATGAGAAAACCTGCAGGATTGTAACTAGTAGCTCCATTTTGCAGAACTGTTATTTTGCTTTATTTTTGGTTTGCAACTGAACAATCTGGTTACAATTTTCATAGGCTTTTCTCTTTATCATTCAGTTTATTAGTCTCCTGAAGACATCCAAATCTGTGGTGAGGCTTACAATCAACCCAGCAGAGACAGAAAACCTGACTACAGCACCAGCCCCTCCCAGCACTGTCCCAGCAGAGAAGAGGAATATGCAACCACCAGCAGCAGCTGTCTCCACTTCCAGCTCACCAGAACCAGAAGCAGTCAAAAGTAATGTTTTCCTTGTGCGTCTGTATTCACTGGGGTTATAACATAAAAACAAAGACCTGGCTTGTAAGTTTTCTGGTTTTGTATGCATTGAGCTGTCTTCTGAGCTGTATTTATATAAATAAAGCACTATGCCCCCATACTGAAGACCTACCTTTTGCCTTCCTGTTGTAGAGGCAGAAGGATGAAAGAATTTTCTCCTCCATCTCAGGCATGCAGCAGGTGCCTCTGTCCTGGTTGTCTAGAATTAAGTGGAAGGCATTCCTTTGAATGGACATCATTGTTTGTGAAAAAAGAGGATGGTTGATTGTCTTGCCATTTATGAGTAGCCACATTTGACTCTTCTCCTTCAGAGTGGAGAGTCAAGATATTTCTGATGGATGATAGCTATTGGTCAAGCAGCACACTTCTAAGTTAATAATAACTCAAGTGATACACACATCATATAGATGTTTAAATTAAATTCTATCCTAAATAGAATAGGTTGTATACAATATCTGCTTTAGCTGTCCAGATTATCATCCAGGTACTTGATGGAATAAAAACTACATGGCAAATAAAATATAGGATAGTACTTCTCCAAGGGGAGGGAGAATTTGCAGCAACATTTTCTATGGATCTGCTGTTGAGCTATTGCTGTACAGCTGTCAGTGAACTCTGAAAAATGCTTTTTTAAAGCCACTTTCATAATACTGAACTCTGTTACTGAAACCAGGATGTTTCATTGTTGTTTTAGACACAAGTAGATCTTCGACTCCAGCCATGTTAACCTCTGACCCAGCTACTTGTCCCATCATTCCTGGATGTGAAACAACCATTGATATCTCCAAAGGGCGGACTGGTCTTGGTCTGAGCATTGTCGGAGGAGCAGACACTTTGCTGGTTGGTTGGAAAAATATGTTTGTCACTCAAGTGAAATAGCAGTAACGAAATTAAAAGTCTGATAGAAGAGATTTTTTTATATGTTTCTGTGGCATTTATAGAAGGACGCAAAAGAAACAGAAATTAAAAGAAAGCCCTTTCCAAAATTAAAAGTATAAATGAGCTTCCTAAATGTTTTGGTAATCTATTCATCGTAGATCTGACTTTCATTCCATCTGACTTGTCATTGCTGGATTTTAGTAACAATTTTCAGTTACTTTTGGTTCAGAATGCTGCCTGTTCTTTCAATATGCAATTTTGTTGTTGTTTTTGTTGGCAGGGAGCAATCATTATCCATGAAGTATATGAAGAAGGAGCAGCATCTAAAGATGGACGACTGTGGGCCGGTGATCAGATACTAGAGGTATGGTGATTTCTTTGGTTGCTTTTGTTTTCATTGCTAGCTAAGCCTGTTGTATTTGTCTTATGGAAGGTACTGCACAATTTACCATTGCATGCTTTCACTGCAGGTGAATGGAATTGACCTCAGGAATGCCACACATGATGAAGCCATTAATGTCCTGCGACAGACACCCCAAAAAGTTCGTCTGACTGTCTACAGAGATGAAGCCCAGTACAAGGAGGAAGACATGTATGATGTGCTGAATATAGAGCTCCAGAAGAAGCCTGGTAAAGGCCTCGGGCTGAGTATTGTTGGGAAAAGGTATGTAATGTACCTGGAGATTCAGTGTCTGGAACTTGTCTATCCTGTTTCTTTAGTGGTCTGGTGCTCAGATCCTGTGGGCTTGAAGGCCATACATCTTACTTTTGTGTGTAAGCTAACCAGCCTTCCCTGGAGGAGCTAAGCCAGTGTTACTCAAAAGAAAAAAGAGACAATGTTTATTGTGTTCCCTTTAGCAAGCTATAAACATGACTGTCAAACAGTACTGTAATATAAAATTTGTGTGTGTATTTGCAGAAATGACACAGGTGTGTTTGTGTCAGACATTGTCAAAGGAGGAATAGCAGATACAGATGGGAGATTGATGCAAGGAGACCAGATATTGACAGTGAATGGAGAAGATGTCCGAAATGCTAACCAGGAGGCTGTTGCAGCTTTGCTAAAGGTATTGGGAAAAGAGAAGATGGATAAGAGTGAAAAGTTGAGATCCAGATTTTTTGAAAGCTTTAACTTTATTCTGGCTGAGATCAAGACTGTTACTGAGATGTTAGTGAGATGAGATGGGGATCCAAGTTTAAGCTTTCTGAAATCTAGACCATTCAGATTTTGATACTTTGCTTGGTAAAACTGGAAGTAGTGGTCATGCAGAAACCCATATGCTTATGAACATAGGGCTTATAGAAGACCTTTATAGAATACCATTGCCTAGAACTACTGAAAATTTGACATTGTATTTTGTCAAACAAACTTATACCTGGTTAACTGTCTCACATTTTCAGAGAGATACACAGAGCTGACTTCAAATGATGGAGTGTTCAGTAAAGTAGTTGTGCTAAAAGTGACTACTTTCATAATTTGTTTACAAGGAGCCTGTAGTGATAGGACAAGAGAGAATGGTTTTAAACCAAAAGAGTAAGTTTAGTCAGATTTGTTGTTAGGCAAAAATTCTTTAATGTGAGGATGGTAAGGCACTGGAATGGGATGCCCAGAGAAGGTGTGGATGCCCCATGCCTGGGATGCCCCAGGCCAGGTTGGATGGAGCTGTGAGTAACCTGGTCTACTAGGAGAAGTTAATCTTTATTATATATGTTTTGTGCCATCTTATATGCATTAAATACTACAATGCATTTTTCAGTGACCAAGCGTTTAGTATAAAAAAGTGCTTTTTCAGAGTTTACTGAAGTAACTACCTGTGGCTCTTGGAGCCAACCTATTCTTGATAATTTTTTTGTTTCTGATATCCTTTCCCTGTTTCTAGATCAGAATGAAGTCAGATATATGATATTTCCAGTAGTCTGACAGGAAATACAGCTGGTTAACCAGCTTGTCTGTTTTTCAGTTCAGAGTTTTGAGACATACTGCATAGTAAGGATTCCACTGAGTCAGCATTTTCAATGGAAAACCATTTCACTGCAAAAAATTTAACAGACAGTAATTATAGCTGTCTCTTGGATACACAGGCACAAGGTCATGCTTCTTAACAATCACATTCAAAGGTATATTTTTCCAGATCTTGAACAGGTCCTTAAGGTTTTGGATTTATTGAGGAGCAGGAGTCCTGGAGGAGAACAGTGGTCAGAAGGGGCGATAGGATGACTTCTGTATTTTCAGCATGTGCCCATGAGTGAGAATGCCTGGACAAGGTCTATGTTGTGACAGTGAACTTGTTAGTATACTCTTTTTTGGTTATAGTACTTTTCCCTTCTTACATGATAGTTTTTTAATTTTATTTAAGAAAACAGCATTTCTTCTTCATGTGCTGTACCTCTCCTCTGAATAAAAATGCCTTTTCGTGTGGGATTTTTTTTTCATTTTGACAAGCATTTTGGATTATCTAATTGAAGATGCTTAGTTTCCACTTATCATTTGTATATTCAAGGTTTAAATACTTCATCATTGCTCAGTAGTACTTTTAGTTAATTTTCATAGCCCTGAGAAATGGGCTTTCAAAACACCTTACACAAATTATTGTTAATAATTGTTTTGTTCACATAGTAGAAGTGGAATAAAACATGGTCACTCACATGTAGGCAGTCACTGTTTCCTGTTCAGGTGTCCATTCAGTTTTCATTCATGGGAGTATCTAGGACTGAATTGTCTTGAACTGCCTAAAATATATTTTGCTAGAAAATTATTTTATAATCTTTGGAAAATTCCCGTGTATTTTAAGTAGAATGAGATGGATAGAATGTGTCATCAGTCTGCGAATTCTGCTTGTTCTTGAAGTGTTTCTTCTGAAGTATCCACTAAAATATGTGAAAAGAGTATCAGCTTTTCCCCTCACTAGACTTCATGGATCTATCAAATGGAAGAATTTAGGAAGAGAGAGAGAAAGGTGTAATAAAACTAAATGGGAATCAATTTATTCACGAGTTCCGTTGTAAAGTATTACCTCCTACTTTCACACATAATTTTTAAATCTCATTTGTGGGTTTGTGTATTGTGAGGATAATTTTAGGTACATATTTCCTTAATTTTCCACTTTGAATAAGAGTTGTCCATATGCTTTAATACAACTAAATTCATACAAGCAAAGAAGAATGGTTTTGCCTGAGCTTTGATCAAGTCTTTTCCAGGACACTGAGAAGTCAACATTATTTATAAAATAAAAAGTGATTTAGTAATAAATCTTTTTTAGTGTCACCCCTGAGAGAATAGCAACAGGATATGAAGTATTGAAACCTTGTTTGAGTGGATATGTCTGGTTGGTTTTGATGTATGCACCTATTACTGTGATTTTTTTCTGGCAAATGCATGGATCTCTCTTAGGATAATAAAATTAAAACAGGATAAATAAAGGCAACCCCATGTATTATTAAATTCTTTGAATGCAGAAGTTTATATTGTTTACACAACTTCTCAGTGAAGGAAAAAAAATCAAAATAGCAACAAACCTAAATTTTCTATATATTGCAGATTGATGTCTTCTCTTGACACTACTTGTATTGTGTTGAAAGTCCAATTTTCTTACCTTTGTGACAATAACTTCTCTGTTTCTTCAAAATAATGCCTTGATTTTGAAATATTTAATTGCAGGGTGAGTTTTCTCCTGATACATGCATTTCATGTTGACGTGTGAATACTCAATAGTGTAGTTAAAATCTTAAAGGCAAGTGAAAGGGCTTTCTAGTGTGCAGTCAGGCAGTATCACCTGGCTTATTGCTGGGAGTCAGATGCAGGAAATTCACTTAAACTATAGGCATTTAAGACATTTTCTGCCCAAAATTTCTTAGTTAAATTGGTGTCTGTCCAGAGTAACAGATAATTTCAAAAGTGTGAGAGAGATGATTAACTTCCAGTTTAATTACCATGTTCTCAGTCATATCAAGGGAAATAATGATTAAGACGTCAAGGCTGTTCTTAGTTTTTACTGTAAAAATTGTATGTTGACATTGCAGTTCAGAAGCTATTCCTTGTTAAGTGCAGTGTAATAGAATTAGTCCTCTTGTGTGATTTTTATATCCGCATTGTAATACCGATTAATCCAGTATAAAAAAATTATCCTGCTCAGTACTGGGTATCATGGTGTACTTTTGTGTATGTCACTGGTCCTGCTGTGAATTCTCTCTGCAAAGTGTTCATTTCAGGATTGCTAGTCCATCATTCTTCCCTCTGTCCATGGTTTGTTTTTTTTTTCCTTCTTCCGCTTCCTAGAAAGTCACTTCAATATTGTAGATTTTACTCTTGTAGACAGAAGATATTTGTTACAAGTAACTATTTTTTTTAGTGTTCCTTAGGTACCGTAAGACTAGAGGTTGGAAGAATAAAAGCTGGGCCATTTCACTCTGAGAGGAGAACATCTCAGAGTAGCCAGGTATGTAACTACAAAACTGCTTAGTTCAGGAGAAATAATGTTAGATAATGAAAGCAAGGAGAAAGATTTGTTTTATGATGACAGTTATTTTTCGCACACCTGATCCAAGATGGAAAATTTTTCCAGCTTTTCAGTAACCATTTTATGTGTTCAGTTTAGCAAATTATATCTGTTATAGACAGGATCCAGCCAAAAATATAATCCAGAAATTACTTTACTCCAGGCTCCGGCCTGGAAACATGGAGAGCTCCAATTCTCATCAGTACCAGAAGAAGCTAGAGTCAACTTTAAACCTCTTAGTTACTTTCAGAGTAGTTGTCATGCAGTGGAGTATTTCTTCAGTAAGCTTAGGGAATTTCTCCATTTCTTGCATGTTCTTTACTGTAACCTTCCTGACAAAAGCAAGAAATCTGTGCTCTCTCCATCAGACTTCTCTTACTTATTTTATTGTTGGTCTGATGGTGGATTATTAAGACCTCACGTCAATTTCTGCATTTGAAAGTATCTTCCATGTCATAGCAGCTTACGCTGTGATTCTTTCCAGTAGGAGCTACAGTTCTCACAAATTGCCTTAAGAACTTCCTTTGGCTGTGAACTGGGAATGAAAATCATCAAGTATTAAATATGAATAGTTTTAAGACATAATTAAAATTCAAATGAGCAGGTTAAGATTGGATAAGACAGACATTTTAGGTTCTCTTCAGAATTAGTATTGCTAAACAACATGAAAACATGCAGACTCTGGCTGGTCTTATTCTAAGATGAAGTTCACAGTGTTGAATGTTTTGAAGAGTGTGTCGCCATCACTGAACTATTCTCACTAGGAGCCATGTTGTTCCTTTACTTGCCCTTCAAGTAGAGTGAAAATCTTTCTGGAAATTGTCCAAGTCAAATTGAGTGGAGAGCCTAATCTTTAGTTGTAGCTGATGTGAACATTTCAAAGCCCACATGAGGATTACTGAGGTCTGTCTTTTGTGTTCTGTCCTTACTGTAGTGCTTGTGGCTGACTTGCATTAGATCTCTATAACGTGCAGATACCAGGACCTTGTTGAGCCCTCAGAAGAAGCACTTCAAATCTTTGCATGGGGTTGTAGAAATACAATTTCTGTTGGTCTTATGATGCATCAAAATAGAGCCATCTACAGTGACCAAAAATTTTGTGGAGTCCCCTGACTTGGTTTTAACTGGGCAAAGAAAAAATAAAATATGGCAGAAAATAAACTGGATATAGTGAGTTATAGTTTTACTTCTAGTAACTAACTAGGTCAGTGAAATTCCTCTCTAATCCCACTCTAACATTGTGTGTAGGTCAGTGAAGGAAGTGGAAGTCTGTCATCGTTCGGTTTCCCAGTTTCTGGGTCCAGCGCACCTGAGGTCTTTGAAAGTGGCCTAAAGAAAAATACCAGTAAGTTGAACAGTTTTTTGGTGCTTTCAGTATTTTATAATGTGAACTGGTAGCTGAGATCTTTCTGTTAAAAAGTTATAACTATGTGATGTAGGCCTCAAAATGATTTCTTAGTCAGTAAAACGCCGTGGAAGTGGTTACTGTTCAGTACATTGTATATATATTGCAGTAGCTTTTTATAAAAGAAGCTAGCAACTTCTTAGGTCAGCAGTTTAGATACTGACAATCTAAGATGAGCCATAATTTTGTGTTTAATCTGAATATATCATATGACTAGCTGTCTCATTCATAGAAATACATATACATGTGGAATAACTGTCTCATGCTTAAATTTAGAGCAAAGTTATTTCCAATCAAAGTATTGCTAGAAAATAATGTTTTTCTTCTATTGTATTTGAGCATGCTTAGCAGTTTTATTCCAAAAATTATTTAAATGGAGAAAATGGCTGATTCTTTCACCTATTTCAGAAGTATTTAAATTTGATTATTGTAATGATGCCCGCTATCAAAATCAGATTAAAATGTATATAAAAAAGAAGCAGAAAGTTAGAATCATCATAGTGATTTGGATAACTTATTGAAAAAGTTTTCTAGGAATGCTAGTTTAACGTTTTATTTTTAATTTATTTTACTTCATTTGACAGCAGCTTCTGAAATACAGGGACTAAGAACAGTTGAAATAAAAAAGGTAAGTTGTAGCATGCAGTGGCATGTATCAGGAATAGGTTTTGTAGGTGTTGTCAATATGTGTCTTTACAGAATGAAACAAGTCTAGGCCCATTCATGAGTTTAGTTCAGGACTGTATGATCTCCACTGCCTATATTTTTATGTAAGGTAGTGTGACTTATGCTATCATGTTTTGTGAGTTGTGGTGAAAGCAGAAGATAGAAGAGATACTGGGACTTAGTTTTATTGTTACCAGAGTAACATTGAGTTAAATGCAGACTCTGTTTTGGTCAAGTCAGGGGAATTGTATCAAATTTGGAAGGCTGTTTTTTGGTATTTGATATTTTTCCTCACACATATTTTTAATGAGTAGGTTCTTGCATGACAGCTGCCAGGTTTTCAAGTATGAAATTCAGTTACCTTGATTATGCGTGTGAGCTTAATCACAAACTGCTTTTTATTTTCAAAAATATTTATATTTATTTGTCTTTGCTTGGCATCTAGTTCACATGGATTGATTTCATGGATTGTATTCAGCCATTCCCTTTTTGCAGTACAATCTGCAAATACCAGTTCGCAATAGCAGTTTTTACAGTGAGGTATTTGAGGGTGGGGTAGTGGTAAATTGTTTGGTTGGTAAGTTGGTTTTGCTCTTAAACATTTGGGCACTAGGGGAAGCATAAAAAATTAATTCTAGTCTTCAGGAGATTCATAATAGGATATTCATATAGACAGCACTAAGGTCAGTAATCCCATTTCATTGGTTTTCCTTGCTCAGACCTCTGTGCTGACATTGAGAGTCAGGTGCTGAATTCTGTAATTATTTAGTTTGGTTAAGATAAAACACACAACTAAATCAGCGACTTTTCACCTACCACTGAGAAGAAGAAACATCAGTTCTGGTCTCTGCTTTCTTGAAGTGATACAAAGCTTATAAGCTTAAAAACTGGTTTGACACAGGAATTCTAATTTGCACAAAATAGGGGGTTTAGTGATCTTTTGAGGTAAGCCTACAATTCTCTGTGGTTTTCTTTCCAGAAAAATCTAATCCTTTTTTTCATTACTGTAACAGAACCCTGCAGATTCACTAGGAGTGAGCATTGCTGGAGGTGTAGGAAGTCCTCTTGGAGATGTTCCTATATTTATTGCCATGATGCACCCAAATGGAGTTGCAGCTCAGACTCAGAAACTAAGAGTAAGTTAAGTGTTAATAAGGCTGTAAAGATTGCATGAATAATGCACTGCAATTACTCTAGACAGGCAGTAAACCAGCAGTTCAGTGATACAGTCGTAAATGCTTCAGGCTGTTGAAAGAATTCTTGTTGTTTGGATTGATAAAAAAGGAACTCAGATTGGTAGCATGGGAAATTGTAATTGCTGGCATGTACTAACTTAAGAAAGGAGGTCCTAAAGCAGTACTAGATCTTAGAGTTAGTCAGCTTGTGAAAATTAAAAGCATAGAAAGTGGTTCAGAAGGATGCGTTCTATAAACAAGTACCACTGCTGAGTGAAGTGGTCATTCCTGCAAATGTAGGTGTGTGATCTGTTTTATCTCTCATGTTTCTTGTGCTTAGGACAGAGAGAATACATTTTAGGCCCTGCATTAGGGTGGGGGATTTTATATGAAACTGTACTTAAATGCACACTGTATCCAGTCTGCATCAAAGGTGGTTGAATTTGACTCAGGTTTCTTGGAAAATGTTATTTCCATCACAGAATCACAGAATGTGTAGGTTGGAAGAGACCTTCAAGATCGAGTCCAACCCAGCCCTAACACCTCAACTAGATCATGACATCAAGTGGCACATCCAGTTTCTTTTTGAACACATCCAGGGATGGTGACCACCACCTCCCTGAGCACACTATTCCAGTATTTGATCAGTCTTTCAGTGAAAAATACATTCCTAATATCCAACCTGTATTTCACTTGACGCAGCTTAAGGCTATGTCCTCTCGTTCTGTTGGTTGGTGCCTGGAGAAAGAGACCAACCCCCAGCTGTCTACAACCACCCTTCAGGAATTTGTAGAGAGTGATAAGGTCACCTCTGAGTCTCCTTTTCTCCAGGCTAAACAACCCCAGCTCCCTCAGTCGTTCTTCATATGGCTTGTTTTCCAAGCCCTTCACCAGCTTTGTTGCCCTCCTCTGGACATGATCAAGCATCTCAATGTCCTTCCTAAACTGACACAGTCAAATAGAATCTCTGATGATAATTTGCTACTTCAGTCTGTCTGTCTTCAGGTGACATGCAAAATGCATCTCTGTTTTTTAATATGTGTATTTCTAGAGTTTTAGAATCAATTCTGTAAAGCATCAGTACTTTTTACACTGATTACACTAAACCGGTGTAATTTGCAAATTCTGATGTTGAATTACCTGCCTTCGTACTGGGTCATTTTGTAGTTCTGCTCTTGTTGAAAGTGACAAATTTATGTAACTAAGTTAGATTTTTTACATTTTCTTCTGTAGGTTGGGGACAGGATTGTTAGCATCTGTGGAACCTCTACTGAGGGCATGACTCATTCCCAAGCTGTTAATATCTTAAAAAATGCTTCAGGCACTATTGAGTTGCAGGTAAAAAAATCCTCAGTGACATTTTGAATATTTTCTGAATACTGTTTTGCCAGATGGTACATTGAACTGTTTTAGTGTCAGCATTCTTTTATCACTGATTTCCAACCTCTCTTCCTAGGTTGTAGCTGGAGGAGAAGTGAGTGTCATAACTGGTCAGCAACAGGATCCACCTACCTCCAGTCTTTCATTTGCAGGACTAACTTCAACTGGCATTTTTCAGGATGATTTAGGGTCAGTAACTATAGAATGTACAGCCTCTGTAGCCTGTTACTTTACATGATATTCAACCTATAAAGCTTACAAATTCTAGAAAATGATGGATGACATTTTTTGCTTAATCATGATTAACATATTTGGTATACATGGGACCTGTGGGCCATAGGTCCTCTTCTGTGTTTTTCATGATGCAATTTGCTCTGCTGCAATTTTTTTTTGACCCTCTGTAGAATTGTGATCTGATTTCTTCAACAGCCTCTATTGTTTCACTGAGATTGGGTAGCTGGGATTAATTGATACACTCAGAAATTCTCTTTTCACTGTTGTGTCTATGTTTCCATAGTGTGCTCTCTAGTGCTGGGCTATAAGGAGTGTCAGATGTTTCTGGTATACAAGGTATACTGCTTCTGGTATTCTGCAAGGTGCATTGTGTAAACAAGTTTTGTGTCAAACTCTGTCATAAATTGGAGTCATTTTTTTCTTTTAGGAATAGGGAAAGAGAAAAAGGATTCTTAAGTCACACATACCTATTTTGAAAAGTAGAATTCCAAAATTTGTTACTATCAAATTATATGTGGGGAAATACACTTATAAATGATCTGTATAATAAACACATACATGCAAATACACAGTCATCTGTTAGGAGAGAAGCAATTAAATCCTAATAGCATAAGTTGTTTGAGGTGATTTTACACATTACAGGATATTCCAAGTAGATATTACGGTATCTGGAGATAGTGGCAGTGCCTCTGTACTTCACTAGTAAGCACTGTTGGTGGCACATAACTATGCCTTGAGCTGTGTATTTGAAATAGCTACTTTTATATAATATAGGCATTAGGTAGTTTACAGTGTTTTACATTAACTGAAATAGCCAGTTCTTTATAATAAAAGTATTTGTAGTTATAGTTGAAAAGGAAATGTATTGGTTAGCTTAAAAGGAGTAATCTTTTTTTGTTGAATATTCTATATAAATCCAAATTTCAGACAAAATACTCTTTTCCCTTTCTTAGACCTCCTCAGTACAAGACCATTACTCTGGACAGAGGACCAGATGGCCTTGGCTTTAGTATTGTGGGTGGTTATGGCAGTCCCCATGGAGACTTACCCATTTATGTGAAGACAGTGTTTGCAAAGGTAGGTGGAAATTTGTTTGATCAGTCCTTTTATTAGTGAACTCCAGTTATTGTTCTAAATCATGGCCTGGATTTGCAGTCAAAAGAATGTTGCAGTTTCTCACAGCTTTTCCTTTTTAGTGCAAAGGGTGATCAAAATGTGCTTGCAGCATTTGAAGGCTGTAATCTCAAAAGATTGAGAATTTTCAAATATACATGATTCAGCCTGTTAGCAGAGTCTTGTCCACCTCTCATGACTGGAATTGCGTAAATACTCAGGAAAAAACCTCCCTTGCCTTATATTTAGATTGTGTTTACTTCAGGTAGTAGAGGGAGACATTTTGTTGAACTCAGACTGGACGTTCAGAGAAGTTCCAATGCTGACCTGGATTTGATCATTTGGATGGATCTAGGAAACAGCAAAGAGTCAGAGAAAACTGGAATCACGAATGCTAAATTATTATGGTAAATCAAAGTATAAAACTGTCTTTTAAACCACTTGATGAAAAGTTCTCCAGGTCTTGAAAATATTACTTCTATAATACTAGGGTTTAAATCTTATACTAGCTGGAAAAACACAGTTAAGGGAACCAAACAATCATGTAGATCGTATTTCTAGATGTGGAACTTAGACCAGGCAGGGCGTACTGCAGATTTAGCAGTCTTCTCAACAGTTGGCACTATTTGTATCCCTGAAAACCAGAAATGTTGCAAGGGGTTCTCTTTTCAGAACTGTGTGTCAGGAAGGAAAAGAAATGCGTGAGTCCGCAGTTACCTCTTTTATCGTTCCAGGGTGCAGCAGCAGAAGATGGACGCCTCAAGAGAGGGGATCAAATCATTGCTGTGAATGGGCAGAGTTTAGAAGGGGTGACTCATGAGGAAGCAGTTGCTATTCTGAAAAGGACAAAAGGAACAGTCACTTTGACTGTATTGTCATGAACTGGCTGCCTGATGGGTTAGGGCAAATAAGACAATTTTGTTTACTCTCCATATAGTTAGAGAATGGAAATATTTGTGTAGTCTTCTTGCTCTTTCAGCTTCACCAGGACTACGTTACAATGCTGAAGAAAAGTAACATATAACCATATTTTTGTATACATTAGAAGTACTTCTCTTCCTGTCAAACCACTGGGATGAAGTTATGTTGACTATGGAAACACATGGATATTTTTCCTATTAGTAAGTCACCACAAAAAAAAAAAGTTTTCATTAATAACCATACAAGAAAACTGCAAAGTTTTGGTAAGAGAATTTGGATATTTGAATAATATTGGAAAAATGATAAATTCACCAAGTCAGCAAGGGAGTTGCATGGGTAGCAGTAGTCAGAAAACAGGAATAAGATTATTGAAGAGAGGAAGAGAGAATTATTGAAAGAGAGGTTTGGGAGAGAAGGGGAAAAGTATGTAATCTGAAGGCAGATGGTTAATGGACTAGATGGTTCTTTGGAACTGGGTGATTTTAAGGTTCCTTTCAACCCAGACTGTTCAATCACCATATTATTTCACAATGCTCAAGTACAAGGAACTCGGTTGGTGACTTGGGTGGATTATTTTGCTTGTCTTTTGTGCGTTTAAATTTACTAAGTCATGGTGCATCTGAAAAAAAAAGAACACTGTATTTCACTTGGCTTAGGTTTGAGGGCTTCATTATTTTGGCAGCAGTGGGGGGGGTATTTTGGTGGGGGTGATGGTGGTTTTGGTTTTTGTTTGTTTGTTTTGTTTGTGGGTTTTGTGGGACTTGTGCTCAGGGCTGAAAAATCCATTTCTAGTGGAAAGTATTCCTGGTGATTGAGATGCCCAGAAACTGCAGTATTAGAAGAAGTAGGCTTTTAAAATAGGAATATTTTATAGTCTGTATGGGTGAAAACAATTTTCCTAATATGAAATGTCTGTAAGCGCAGGTTGTCCTCTTCTAAAGTGCGAGACTACGTACGGGGTCAGTGCAGACATTCCTGCAAGCTGCTTGTGTCCGAGCTGTGAACAACCCTCTCAGAGCAGCTCTGCTCAGCTGCAGCAGATTTTCTGGATATTGCCAGTGTGGAAGGAGTTGATATTAATGATGTTGCTGCCATTATCACTAGCAGCAAAGGTAGAGTCCTCCTTGAACTCAGGAGGCATACAACCAGGAGTAATGGGTTGAGGATGGGTAAAGACCTAAAAATGTCTCACAGTGAAGGTGAGTAGTAGCAGTGAAGGTTTGCATCAGTAATAAGTAGAAGAGCTTTGACAGCTACAACTATTATTTTGGGGATATTAATTTTAGAGGCACAGATAAAAGTGTCTAGTAAGTACAATGCAACCATGGAGCTGTTCTTAGATCAGCAGTGTGTTCAATAAATGCATCACTTTTTCATCACTAAAACTTTATCTGAAAACTGCACTCAGTGAAACACTTAGCTAATTGTAACCTGCCTGCCTTTGCCTGCCGTGCTCTTAGGAATTTGGCAGATAAAGCATGCTTTTCTCATGATTTATTTTCCTGCAGAAAAATCTAGCTGAGTCTTTTGAGAGAGGAAGATACCAGTCAAACTAGTATGCTATTTAGCAGCAAGATGCTTTGTGTTAGTTAAACTGAATTTTAGCAAGAAGGCCACTATCTCAACTATCACTTAAGAGAAATATGAACTGAAAATGCAGGCAATGTTCAGGTTATTATTAGGGGATAATACAAAAGACTAGCATTCATTTTAGTGGGTCACAAAAGCAGTATTAGGAGTGTCTGTCAAATAGTATTAACAGATTGATAGCTATGTGTAAGTGAATTAACAAAAAAACCCCTCCACTCTCTTTGTCTTTATAACTATTCTAGAAGTTACACTGTGGTAGGCTAAGATGCAATAAGCTAGATGGTACCATTACTGGATGCTGCTGTTATTGAATTGCTTTTGTACTTATTCCTTGCATAGAGTGAGAAATGCCTACATTAGAGTATGTAAAGTCACTTTAAATAGCTTCTATATTTGTAACAGAAGTAGTGTACAGCTGTTTTGTTACTGCTCTTGTGTCACTTTGGGGGATTTAAATTAATAAATTCCAAACTGTCATGATGAAGTAAAGTTCTGGGTGTGTTACTGGCTGCTTTATAATGGCATGCTTGCATTATTCATTCTGTTGCAAAAGATTAATTCAAAACAATTTAATAGTTAAAGGCATTACTCTTGATGTGAACCTTAAAGCATCTGCTAAAAATTGATTTATTTTTTTTTTGGCTTTATCTTCACTTGTAAACTCTTAGCAAATTCATGAAACTGTGAAACTGTCTTGCTCTTTCGTAATAGAGAGCATTAATTGTTGTTAAAAAAAGCATTCCTGCAGGCATGGAATCTGCCACGAGGGACAAAAATAGTGGGCCATGGAGCTTGGAACTCAGAGAACAGGCTCTCCTCTAAGCCCCATACCAGGAAACTGTTGCATGACCACTGCTTTGTGGTTGCCGTGCTCTGGACCATGTAGTAATAAACTTTTCAGGCTTGGGATGTTTGGTTTTCTTTATAATTTTCTATTCAATACAACTTTTCAGTCACAGGGATTAGTCCTGTAAGGTGCTAGGTACTGTGACGCAGTTCTACCAAGTTTTATGGTTTTCGTTACCTTTTTTCCATGTTACTATGTTACAGGTTCAGAAGGGTCTGTCATCTTAAAGGCTCCATCCCATTTTATGGTCAGATATCTTGCCCTTTCTTTTAACTTTGCTTAACTCTCAGCTATTCATTGCTGAGAGGTAATCAGAGTGGTATTAATGAAGAGGTCTTTAGTATTAGAGTGGTATTAATGAAAGGGACTGCTATGAAGGCATGGGACAAAGGACAGCTGATTCATAGGAATGCACTTTTCATTTCTTGACAGTGAGCAGGTATCATTGGCATGACTGCTTTTCTGTTCATTGCTCTGTTAGATTTTATTTCTGGGTTAGCTTTATGGTAGCAGTAGTATTGTTAATTCTCAGCTGGGAGCTGGGAGAAGGGTTGGAATTTAATATCTATTGCTGATCCCCTTTCCTTCACACTATTCAATCTCTTTTTATAAGAAAAAAGGACCTCTGTATTCTATAGACCTAGGTGAAGAAAAAAGTGTCATCTTTGTTGCTAAATGTCAAGATGTTTTGTTTTGCTGACAGAGACTTGCAAGTAATGTGGAAGTACTTAGTACTTTTAATAGTGTTTTGCAAAGAAAGCCTTACCTCAAAATGGGAGTGACATTGGAAAGGGCATTTGTTAGATTTCCACACACATTTTTTCTTGTTTTTTAAAAACAAATAGTTTGAAGCATCTAAAATACTCCTGTGTAGAAGGCACTTCTCTTTTAAGCTCCAGTTGAAGCTAGTAACAATAAAGTTTTCACTTTCTTTACAAATGTTATTAACACTGTAAATATTTGTAATAGAAAACAGTATTGTCCTTAGAATTTTCAACACCTGCAGTGTGGATTTTTCTTTTGTAACTGGTCATCATGCATGTTCCTCGACAGGCATGTAGGTTTTTAACATAATGTGTTCTAGTCCATAGCTGGTTTTGCACAGTAATGCATTAACTTTGGAAGTTTGGCCACCTGTATTCATGGAATTGTTAACAATGACAGGTAAGATCCAATTCAAACACTCGAGAAGAATACACCTAGTGGAAAGTGATGCCCAAGTAGATCAAGGTTCCTGTGATCTTACTTTCCTGTTATAAAATTTTCCTAAGCTTTCTACTCCCTGTGAAAATGATTGTTTGAAATGGGTAGAAAAAATGTAGATGCTGTTCCTCTTATTTCAATAGATAGGAGATTAAATTCTGGTAAGATAGTAATTCTAAAAGCTGCGTATACCTGAGCTGAAAATAACAGAATTTTCCAAACTAAATTATTAGTTTACAACTCAGGATTTTTTGTTTAGTTGCAGAAGCAAATTGGTTTGTGAAAGTAAGCCAAGCAGGTTTTTACTTACAATTTCTTTTCAGACTACGTTCTATTTGGTCCATTGTTTTTGATCTTCATATAAGTAACTTAAATATGTAACTTTTTTAATACATCAAAGGAGTGTTTGGATCACATACAAAAACAACTTACCTGTTTTTATGACTGCCAGTACTACATTGGATTTTTGAAGTGCTTGCAGTTATATGTCCAGTCTGTCCATAGGCAGATAAGAGAAAGCTTTTTCCCTAAGAGGGGAGGATTTCAATTTGTTAACACTTGTAATTTTCTGGTATTTCAGCCTTTTGTGTTTTATTAATTAAGATTGCATTTTGTTAAGTGAATTCAATTTAATTGAAAGTATGTTTTGACTGACCAATGTAGACATTATACCTAAAAGAGAGTGAATGTTCTTGAGTATTTCAGCCGGATGTCAGTTGGCTTTTGAGTTGCAGTTGCTCCTGTGCAGCACTGTTCAACAACAGAGTGTCAGTTTAGTGTGTTTTCATAGTGTTTTGTTTATGCTTCGCCCTGTCCACAGCCACAGAAGAGGGCATGATACCAGGACTCAGAGAACTGAGGACACTGGGTGCATTAAGTGGTACATTAGTGGCTTTCCACTACTGCACACCAGTTAGAGATAAAGAAGTTTCTTGTTTGGGCATCTCACACAAGCACTTAGGCTGAGGTACATGAAAGATCTTTTTGGGCTGTAACTTTCAAGTACCTCGTCATCACAGGGATGCCAAAGCCACTGTGTCCATCACTTTAAGGTTTCACATTATTGGGAATTTTACAAAAAGCAGTGGAAGCAGCACCTTGGGTAGTTAGTAGAAAGTAAGTTGTACTCTCTTTTTGGAGTAATATTTATCAGAAACTGTCAAAAATACATACAGTTTGTTTTGACTGAAAAAAATATATTCGTTACTTGTTGTTAAATGTGAATATGTCTGTTGGATGTGGACCAGTATTGCAAATCCGTTATAGATAGATAGATAGATAGANAAGTGTTATTATTCTTATACTCTTGAAATTAAAAAAAGTAAAAAATATCAGTGTTTCAAATATGTAATTTTTCTTGGGTTTGATGAATATATACACATATAGGAAGTGCAGGAAAATGTTAATGTTATCACTCTCTTGGGGAATCTAAGCAACTCCAGACCTAGTGTCTGGGCTGGAGACTACAGTTTTGCTGGTTGGGGAATTAAGTAGTGCAAGCGACGCATTTAGTGTAGGAAATCAGTGTTGTTTCTTGGTGACCTTAAGCACCAGATAATACCCGCTGCATCTACAGCTTCTTTTTATGTGCATCTGGATGGTACACTACTTGAATTGCCATGTCCTGGAAAAGTTAGTGTAAGAGAAGTTCTAGGCTCCACCATTTCTCATTGCAAATCATGCTTCAATTGAAAACTGAGATCCAGTAGCATTTTGGATGAATAACTGTAGGTTTCTGTCTGTATGAGAAGTTAGGAGTTTTAAGTCTTAGGCAGACAAATGCTCAAGTGGGCTGTACTCTTAACAGGTGTGGTGGTTAGCAGCTCACCTGGGGGAACAGTAGGCTCCAGACACACTCCTTGACAGGACTGATGAATACTGGCACTTTTCAGTCCTGCATACTGGTGCATACCACAAATTTCACTTGCAGTCCTGGAGATCAGGGCTTGGGTGGCTGGTTGATTCTGGGGGTTCTGAAAAAGATCTATCCTTGAGCATCTTGGCTTAAATTCGAAGGTCACATAGAGGACCTGAATTTGTTGTGCCTTTATCCAGTTCTATCAGGTACCTCAGGTACCTCCCTTTTTAAACATAAACATGAGAAGTACTGCACTCAAATTTATTGTTAATGTAGATCTAGAGGTCTAAATATGTATGTTGATTATTTCGCAAAAATACTTGTGGACACACTTTATTGGTAAGGCTTTTACAGCCTCTTTCACAGCACTGAATGACAGCAGTGATTGCCTTTTTGTTAAATAAACAAAATCTTTGCAATAAGGATAAATCTGGGTAGGAAGGAGAATTGCATGAGACAAGGTAGGAACCTCCTGGTCTGAGCTGATTTTCCTATTGTGACTGAGCATACTGTCTTCAATCTATGCTTTATCTCCCTAGGAACAATAGGGCTGTTGTTTGTTTCAAATGGAAGCTGACCATCAGAATTCTGTGTATACAGTCTCCCTCTGGAAAAAGGCTGTTTTTCTATTGTGGTTGCTAGAGTAGGAAGAAAAAGAATACAACTGGACCTTTGCTTTAAGTGCAGATTTATGGAATATTAATATTTAGTATAAATAGCTCATTAACAGTTTATTGTTTGCTGTAATATATTCTTTCTACTCTTAAGTCAGAGTCTCTTCAAAGCTAGCTATTTTGCCAGCAGCCAAACCATTCTTGTCTGCACTTCTCCTGCTCCCATTTCATTTGATTGGAGTGTGTGCATTGCGCTGAGGGGGAGAAATTATGTGTGGGAGAAGGACGCCAAAGGACGTGTGTGCTCATGCACATGCGTGCGTGTGTAGATCTGGGATTAGTACTGTGTAAGTGCTAACTATTGGCCTGCAGATATTTCCTGCCAGGGAAGAAGTTAAAATAGGTACTCTAATCCTTTTTAATATGTAAAGGTTCTCAAAGGACTTTTTAAAAGAGAATAAATATTTGATCTATTTTAATGTCGGGGAAAAAACTGCAGCAGAGGGTTTATCTTTTTCTTCTTTGTGATTTTGTGATTCCCAATGAACCTTTTTCTGATGTGAATGTACATCTTTTCTATTGGTCTGGTAAGTTTAACAATGGAACACATTCCAGGTTCTGCTTTCAGGACAATGAAGTCCTATTTGAAGCTGAGAAATGTTTGGGTCTGGGATACTGATGCTGTGTTTCTGGCACTAGGATCACCCCATGAAGTATGAATACACTTCAGAGTTCCTCAATGGTAGAGGCCCTTTGTTTAGGCCCATGTGAAAGACCTCACATTCATAGGATTGTTCCTTTTATATACAGGAATTATACTCAGTTTTACTTCACTGATACTTTGAACACATGTATTACTGATTCACACTTTAGCATAAACCTTGAATCTGCTGGCCAAGCTAATGAATCTCTGATGAAGCCAAAGTGGCAACCTGAATTGATTTGGTTTCCTTCTAAATGTCAAGGAGGAGGTGAACCAAACAGAAATGTTGGGCAGCCAGCAGCAAAGGGACAAAGGTATTTACAGGCTGACAGCTTGTGTGCTTCTCTGTATTTTGAAAGATGGCTCCAACTGCTGTAGTATGAACTTCCAATTCAAAAATTAATTGAATTAACAGGAGAGGGGTAAAAGTTAAATTGACAAGTAGGAGAAGAGGGGAAGTACTCACCTATTTGGGCACAAATAGGCATGGAGATGGCTTTGTGAGTGTTTTTCGTGTATTACAAAACCAATAATCAAGGTGTTTGTGCAGGCAGCGACTGATTTCAGCTTGTGCACTTGGCCTGGGAACTTCGGTTGCTGAAGATTTGTGGCAGACACTATTTGGTTCAACTACACAGCCCTATATGAACGCCTTGAAGTCAGACTAGCCCTAGAAGAAGGTCCTAGATTGGTTAATAGAAGCTGACTTTTGTTTAACTACATTTATACACATTAATAATTTTCAGTAATAGCCACTAGATAGCACTAGAGAATCAAGGTAAATCTCAAACAGCACGGGTTGCAGAGATTTAAACGAACACAAGCACTCCAAAACAAACAACCACTGGAGCCTGTTGTTGGTGTTCAGCTCATATCAGCAGCCTAGTGGAAATTATTTAGTCAGGAGAATGTTATTTTAACTTCTGGTGTATTTAAAATGTCTACACTGATGTATTTCTAAACAGAAAACTACATAGCAGTAGCTTGAACAATTACCCTATTCTGACCCTGGTTTTAATGCTTTTGAACTTTATTGAAAACCACAAGCTTCAACAAAATACGCATTAAACCCAGAATGTTTAATACTGGCCATCAAAAAGACACCTCTAAAAATATCCATAGGGATATTATGCTTTCCAAAAATATGCCTCAAAAAAATCCTCAGCTTACTTGGAGAGAGAATAAAAAGTCTTCACTGTCTGTAAGTTTATCTCTTAAAAAATAATTAATCATTTTTAGTTTTTCCAGTATAGTTTAAGATTTTGAAGATATATATTACCTCTATGAGAAGTCAGGGACTGGAATTTCTAATCTCTGCTATAAAAGCAATAAGGGTACTGCTTCTGCTTGCTTACTGAAAGCCTTTGAAGAAACTCCATATGAAATTTTTTCTAAAGGTTTAGGAAAGTCATAAAGGTTTCAGGAGAAAGACATGGTTTCCTGCCTGCACCTACAGTGCATTTTCATAGGTTTTGCAGTCCTCTTGTGAACCATGTACTTAATGAACTTAAGTAGTTTTGTTTTGCACATTCATAAACAGTTTTTTCTGGCAGTGGTGAGGAATATACACATGTGGGTGCTGTGCAAGGTAAGAACTTGGTGTCTCCTATGACAACTGCATTCCTCAATTCAGTTTAAAATAACTTCAAAGTAATCACAAATTCTTCTGTTATTTATTAACAGAGGTTTTATACCCAGTGCCACATCCTCCTTTGATAATGTCTTAAGAATTTTTCACAAGGATCTAAAATCTGAAGTTTGATGGTCTTGAACTCCTGGAGTAATGTGTCCTAAGTGCTTGTCTTGAAAGAGAGATTCATAATCACCTCAGAGCATCTGGTTCTTGTGGCTTGCTTCTAAAGTACGTTAAACAGACTGATACCAAACTATGCAACTGTACTGGGGCTTATTTGCTGTAGGCATGCTTCATCTCAGGTGTGGGGACTTCAAAGACCTCAGTCTTGGATGTCATTGATAGGAGCTCACAGGAGCTCCCAGTGGACTGAGCTGATACATGTGTGAACTCACCCAGCCAGTGAACTGTTTCTTCCAGAAATGACAGCCCGTTATCAGGAGATGCATGGGCTGTCTTTGAGGCTTGCTTGTACTAACAGTACACCCAGAATATCATTACCTACCAGTTCCTATAAATTCACCTTTTCCCAACAGCATGTGAGAGGCACATGTTTAAACAAGGTAAGACATTTAATGGAACTGAAGGTTGATCATCTGTTTCTCCACAATTTAAATGAAGATTTTGCAGCTCTCCTGTTTCCTCCCACACCAGTCCCTTAACTGCAGCTTGGAGGGCTGAACTTCCTTAGTGATGAGTCTATAATGCAAGCATGGAGCTGAGTAAGGTTTTCAGTCACATTTTCAGGCTGCTTCAGGCATCCTTTAGTAGCTGACAGCTGTTGGCAGTTGCCAGGCCAGTAAAGCAGTTCCCTACAGGACTAGGAGGTTGAGCTAGTGTTACAATGCAACTAAAGCAAGATAAGCAACTGACAATGTACTAGAAATCCTTCCAGCCCCTTTTTGGCCTTATATTTATTGCACATGTTAAACCTTAGTAAGCATGTTACTTCATTCTCCAATGCAGCAGATTTTGCAGCTTGTTTTGCTCCAAGTGCCAGTGGCTTCTCTGCGGAAGTTGTTTTTGTAAGTGCTGTGAAAACAAGTTCCAGCAAAACTGATCTTTATCAGATCCTATTGAAAAGGCTGCACATACTGAGTAGTGAAACAGGCCAGTTAAATTTTAATGTAGGTTACATAAAAGGTTGTTCTTAAAGTGGCACATGTTGGCATTGTTCTCACACCCATTAACTTAGAGCCAGAAAATGAAAAGGCCAAGAAACATGTAAAACCTCAGTGTGAATCCATCTGTGCATCTGTGCATAAGCAACCTCTAGCTAGGGTAAGGTACAATCTCAGAAACCCATCTGCAGCATCCTGCTTATTGCACAGTTTTGTTTTTTCCGTATGTGGGGTGTGGGGGGGTGCCTTGCAGATTATGAGTTATGTAATTCAATAGCTCTTTTTGGGGGTAGAGTCCTTGGTTTGGAGGCCTGCTGTCAAAACACTGAGAATCTTTTTCATGTAAGTTTAGAGGGGTAGTGAGGCTGTGCCCAGAAGCCTGTGTGTGGCCTGAGCAGGGAAGATACCCCAAGTAGAGGCAAAGGCATAAGGCACTTGGGCATAAGAAAACCTGCATGTAGCATATTAGAGGTGGTAAAACTTAGTTGAATTGCCAACACACAATTCTAGCCAGTTATTTTTGAAAGTATGGGTTCTTGGTTGTCATTCTTTTTGAAGGAACTGGAGTTACCACAAGGAAGTGGTAAGTGAAGGCACATATGCCTTGGTAAACCAGACTATGACTCCTGGAAGATGTAGGATGGCATCAGTGCAGAGTAGGAAAAATGCGAACACAAACTGATGCCGTAGTTTTTTGGGGGGTTTTCTGATAGTATTTCTAATCTGTAGTGAAACGTGAAGCAAGATTTTTTCCCTCAAGTCTTTAACCTGATCTTTAATATATAGTTTAAAGTATTATTTTATTTATAAAAGGTTTCTTTTCTAATTGACTTTATTTTAAAATTACATGGAGTTTTTGTAGGGAATTAAGAGCAGTTTTCTTGTGTTATAAAGTTACACTGTAGGGTGTTTTAAGATCTGAGAGCCAGTAAGTTATAGCGTACCAAATTGAGACATCATTTACATACCTGTGATGCCTATTCATCTACATCAGAGGCCTTTCATATTTACTTCTGTGTACCTCAGATAATAAAATGGCCCGAGGCATTTAGTTACCCTTTGGTTTCAAATGTTCTTTCATTAGCATTGGGTATGACTTCATTGAGATGCAGGACTGCCTCTCAAATTACCATGGGGAAATTTTTCCTTGTTTTATTTTTTGCATGGGAATTAAGTCGTAATCAAAAGCACAGGAACACTGCTGTAGCTAAAAGTTAATCAAGTCGATTGCAATGGCTAGCTGCTGGATGAAGTAGTAAGGCCAGATGAGAACGGTACCTGCAGAAGCATCTGAAGCAACAGAATACAGAACCACATCAGGAGTTGGAGGCTCAAACTTAATTTCCTTAACCTATTGGCTGCTGTCTTTGGGAAGACAGAAAATCTCCTTGTTAACTGTATTTGGTCCTCAACGCAGTGCTGTAGCTGTGTCTGCAATGCAGTGAAGTCTCAGAATGGTGGATCATTCAGTCCTCATCTGTGAGAGTAGATCAGAGCAAGGGGGAGAGTTAGGGCCAGGCAGATGGTCCTCCATTTTGTCACAAAAGCTGTGTGTTTAATTACAGCTTGAGTTAGGCTCAATCCGTGGCCCAGAAAAGCTAACCACACAATAAAATAGCATGGTTTGTTGAACAAAAACAATTGCTGAACCCGCACTTGACACATTTTAATGATTAAACCCAACTTCCTCTCCTCTGTTGCTGTGGTCTTACACTTGCTTGCACCAAATTTGTGTGGGTAATTGTTTGCTTGTATACACTGCCAAGCATTATTTAATTTTAAAAAATGTGCTTGACGAGGGGAGTTGGAAGCTGGAAAAGACAGAATTTGTGTCAACAACGCGAAAAACAAAGTAAACGTGTACAAGAGAGATGGTGTGTGCAAGACATAAGCAGTGCTATGTGTGGATGCTGACAATCCTGACAGCAAGCATTATCAAACGTATCTGACTGAAAACTTGAGAGGCCACACATCACTATGCTATCCTGCCTCAGGAGAGGTGCAGGCAAGCTTTGCCTTTCTGGTGCTCCCTAGACGCTGTTCCAATGCTTACAGTGCATCTGAGTAAGGCCCAGCTCAAGAAAAGGTGAGAATTCTTGCATAGATGTTCCTGCTGATAACAAGTAGCTTGGGAAAATTGTGCTCCATCACTTAAGAATCAGTGGGGACGTCTGCTAAACCATCTCCATTCGGTTTTCATTAAACAGCAGACTGTCTTCTTTATGTCTTGTAGATACAGAGATACCAGAGATTCAGACTGCTGTATTTTAATCCCTGAAGACAAGGGATTAAGCAGGTATACCACCAAAATAAAACAAAAGGACTTGTCTTTTTCATAGTGTAGCTACCCCAAAAAGCTGCCTTTGGATTATGTTGTGTTAATAGGAGAGATACGGTGACCTGAAAATAAGCAGCAGACCATCCAAAAGATGGGTAATGTTTAAAGCACAGCTCTAGAGAGAAGTATTTATATGTCTTGTATGCTTTATTGATACACTCCTAGGTTAGGTGATGTGGGAAAATAAATCTCAATTTTAGCTGGAAAATTTTCCTTCTCTAGCTGTGTAATCATTGTTTCCTTCCTTGCTTTTCCAAAGACTTATAATTACTGCTTGAGCAGACAAAACATAAAACTGGAATCAAGACAACTATAGTAAACAGCTGTCTTTGTGTTAGTGATCAAGTCAAGCAGGGCAGATATGAATTAAATTTGCAAAGCCTAAATTTTCCTCATAGCCAAATCAACTGAAAGTAAATCACCCCTTCTCGTCTGCTCAATGAAAGTTTCCGGCAGCTGTACCGTAAATATACCCTGAAGCTACTGTTATGGAAAAATAATTGTTGAACAGTCCAAGTGCTTTAAAGGACCATCAGTCTAGTGGTGTTATCAGAGCTCCCTGGTCCTCAATGGGCCAGAGCAGACGCCCATTTTTTTCATCCAAATGTATATTTTTTCAGCCAAAATATAGTTGTGATGAGATTCCAGCTGCACAATTTGACCCATTACAGGTAAAAATTCCTTTTCATTGCAATGGGTATATGTTTGCACATTATTAAAGCTATTCTCTGTCTTGCCTTAATATGTAATTGTTGTTTACTGCTTACAACTGTGGCATTTTAATGCACTATGAAATGTCAAAAAATATAATTGAAGCCAAAGAATCTGGATTTTGCTCCAAGTGCCAGTGGCAGGGAAGAAACCTAGCATTTTTGCTTTAGGGCATGAAATGGACAGGATAATAGCCTCTGTGTGCCAGGGAAAATATGTGAGACACTTGTTTCTGTTCAAAGGGAATTACAGCTTGGACTGAAAAACAGGACAGGCCTGGACCCAAAAACTGGTGCACTTTTGTCATCAGCAGGGATCCCCCTCTGTAGTGCTCCATATTTCATGGTGCAGCAGAGCAAAGACAGGTCAAATTCCAGCATGTTGCTGGAATCTGTGGAGCTGGATCTGACACACCTGGAGAGGTGAGAAGAAATGTGTGCTTGTCTTTGAGTTGCCACATGACAGCTCTGGACAGCTCATTCAGAGAGGAATTGAGAGCAGAGGCTTTGGACTTGCAAGAACTCTACGCAGAGACTGCTTGGAATTCTGGGAATGACCAGTTCACTGTAAGTCAAAAAGTAAGCTGAGATTGGTTACAGATGATCTTAGTCCTCAAACCCTGCACCTTTTGTCCTCTCAAATACTGGAGCAACAGCAAAACCCTTGTCATGGACAAGGGAGCACTTGCCACTTCTTGTGGTTGAAGTGCAGAAAAATGTCAGTAGAAGCAGATCCTTTCCATGTGGCAGTGACTACTAGAGAATATATATGATAAAATCAGCTCAGTCAAAGAGAACAGAGAAGGTGCAAAATGTTTAGCTGTGGAAACTATCACAATGTAGCGCTCCCCTGAGAGATATCTGGGAGCCATATTTATTTATTTATCTATTTATTTATTTATTTATAATCTTCTAAGGCATGGATTTTTTCCAAAGTAGCACTTTCTTAACTTAGAAGAGCTCTGGCATGCAGCATTCCTAATATTTTGTTGTCTGAACATCCACTAAGGTTACCAAGTGTCTCTTTACAGAATAAAGGAAAAGTCAAATATCCACAAGTAGATCGTACAAACAGTTCTCAGATTAATCCACACTAGTTAACTAAATTGCTTTCTTAGGTTTTACACAGCACCTCAGCCTTCATTCAGTTAAGGCTACGAACCTCTGCCTTTCCAGTGTCCAAAATCTTGAACCTTTTCCTCAGGGTATGCATGTAATATTTACCATCCAGGAAGATACTGCTCCCCAACACAGTGAGGGAAAGGGCTGACACCCAGCTGTTTATCAGCAGCACCACTGGAGCACTTAGCAGAGGAGTTACCAGCTCACAACTGCCTTAGTGACAGATAAACTGTATGATGTTCTTCTCTGTGCAAAGGATTGGAAATTTCTTTGGAGTGACACCTATAGACTGTTTATATTGCTCACTAATTGCATCACTTAATTCCTAAGTGATAATTATGCAGCTATAAAATATTTTAATGGATTTAAATTATTTAAGCTATTGTAAGATATTCAGTGGAAGCAGATTTCCTTCCTTAATAGTAAATTAAAAGAGAATTAATAATAAGCAGGACTGGAGAGGCAGTAATGCCATCACCAATGGTATTCAATACAGGTGTTCAAGTGGGAAAATATAGAATTTTGCATCAAGATACTGGATATGATACAGAGTTGACTAGAGAACTTGTATTTGGTCTTGAAACTATTATCACTAGAGAAATGTTAAAATGTTCAAGGAAACCTGAAGCATGGTTTTTAAAATTGATGGTCATTTCTGAGATTCTCAGAGACACTGGGTCAGCTGATACACTGAGATGGGATTTGGTTTTGATGGAGATGGCATAGAAAATGGATCACATTTGTAGGCTAAAAATTCCATTGTAGCTGTTCTCAAGCTTGAATCCTATGTCATTATGCTTCATATAAACGCACAAATTGGAATGGTGAGGAGAACTCCATTTATTTGGAAATGTAGTATATTTTACTCCATTAGCATTGTCAAATTATCAGCCCAAGGCTCCAGTTTGTCAGAATCAGTGGTTTGGAGGGAGGTGGTAGGAAACAACTGCCAAATATTATCCCAAATATGTCAGCTAAATTTCTTCCTGTTGACTCACAGCCCTAGGCTTAAACTGGGTTTACCTATACAGCCTGCAGAGTTACCCCCAAACCTGGCAAGGGCCTTGTCAAAGACTGAAAAGTACTCCTTGTTCTCAGTCCTTCAGCGCCACAATTTGCAACACCACTTGTTGCTCTGCACACACTTAAATGTGAAGTCCCAGGCTCAGCAGAATAAACACTGACCCCACTGAAACCAATGGCAACACTCAGGTTTTCAGGAAGGCAGTATTTCGCTGGCGAGGTCTATTGCTTAGGGTCAGAAATCTTAGCAAGAGGAAAATAAAATTTCTTTAACAGAGGCACCGCACAGAAATAGGAAGTTGTGCCAGAATTGTTTCCATACCAGACCTGAAGATGTAATACATACAGACAGGTAAGCAGCAGTCCTCAGATAAGGTGAACTTACAATTGCCATGTGATGGTGACTAAATTATAGTTGCTGATAACATTAATGGTCTGTTTAATGCAGTATCTGTGATGGGTTAATAATTGAAACTCTCGGCTCCTACAGCAAGGACGTCGTGGTCCTTTATTCATACCAGAATTTTGGCTGCTAACTGGGTCTTAACCAGTGGCATAGATTAACCGTGTACTGGGATGTCTCCTGTTTCAAGGGCAATAGTTACACATTCCAGGAAAAAAAGAAAGGACAAGTCAATTTTATGGGATAGGCCCATAAAATTTTGTTTCCAGTAAAGAACAAGTAAAACTTTTAAATTTACTTCTGAAATAAAGAAAGATGCAGTTTGGTTGGTCAGTATGGATTTGTGGATTTGCCTGGAGCAGGGAAGTAGAATAACTTCTACATTATACAGTGGGACTGTATAATGAAATTCCCAAATAGGCTCAACATGAAGGAAAATTAATTGGTGCTAAAGTAAGAGGTCATTTGTGTCCGGCCCTGTAAAGATAAGTTTTTTCTATCCAAGAAGTTACTTCATGCAAGAGGGAAGCTTACACACCACGGGTAAAAAGTCTTGATCTTTGATCTTGTTTGTTGGAGGTTATATAACTTTTCCCAGATAATTATTTTTCTGCATTGATGAAAACCTATTGAGCTGTTACTTAATGCTTAGCTACTGCACTATGCTCTTGAAAAGGAGGTCACAAAAGGATTTTCTCTGTCTCTCACTGTCATAAAATGGTATACAACTTTTGTCCTGAGTCTGTTCTCCTTTTCTCAACTGAAGTTTTTAGTCCTTCGAACTAAAGAAGTTTCTTTCTTCTGAATCATGGAAAAATACGCTTGCCTGTTGTAAATCAGTGATAAAAATATACAGATAGAACTAAGCTAATTACACACAACTGTTCAGTCTTGTTTTAAATGCTTTCTCTGAGACATCTCCACTGTGGTGGAAGAGTAAATTCAACCAAATGCAGTTAATTTTTTGGGTTTGTCTTGTCCAAGAACATTTTGTTGTGCCTTCCACTTAAAAACCAGAAAGTCCTGTGAGAGGAAAACTGTTGGTGCTTCCTACTCTCTTTCTAAAGGCAGAAATAATCCTGAATGATGTGAATGCATTTATCTGCTTCTATCTACGTTTCAGAGCAGAAGTGCTGGCAGAAAAAGGGATCATGTGCACTTGATCTGATGGTTTTGGTGTGCAGGATTTACACCTGTGTTTATACAAATCTTCATTAATAGCAAAACAGCATACACACCCCTAGCCAAAAAATAGCAGCTCTTGCTGGGAGTGGTGGGCTTGTGATACTGAGTGGTGAGCACATTGTCTATGTGACACTGGTTTTAGCTCGTTGTTTATGTCCAGGCTGCCTTCTCAGTATACATTTATTTAAGAAGAGAACATTTATGTAAGAAAATTTACATTAATTACATTAAGTCTGATTTCCCATTAATTTCAAGGGTAATAAGATGTCTAAAAATCCTGTGATTCTGGAAATTTGTCTGCAATTCATGGATTTACTTTTTGCTTCACTGAACTCTCTACACATTTACATATAAACACATTACATTTAAAGGGTATGCCTTTTGGTGTTCATTCCTCTTAAATCTTAACTGTAGCAGGTGTTTGATTTTCTTTTCTTAGCTTATTTAAGTTTGAGTTTTGCTGTAAAAAAGAACTCAAAATGCATGAAAGGAGTAGTGTAGGCATTAAAAAACTAAGGAATCAGGAAGTTAAGCAGGTCAAATGAGTCAGTAGGAAGAAAGTACAGCAAATCCTACCATAATTTTAACTGTGTATTATTCCCACAGATTTGGATTCTCTAAAGCAGCTAATTTGAATTTTTAATATAGTCTTCATTGCCAGATAAGGTAATTAATAACATTGTATGTATTATGCAAAAACTTTTGCACTTTTATCTGGGGTGTTAATTTTGCTATTCCTAAAACCTGAGTTCAAGCATTGGAGTGATCCTCCTGTCTCGGTAAGAATATTTTGCAGTTCAGCATGGTTTCTGTCAATGTTATTCTCTTAACAAGGGATTCTTCTGTTGCTCCCAATTCTTTGAGTTCCCTTGAGACAGTGAAGAAAATTGTGGATAGGATAGAAAATTGTGGATAGGATGTAAGCAACATCTGGATATGATTCCACTCACACTCATAAGAAAAGTGATCTTCATTCTGTGGGAAAGTGCCTGCTCCAAACAGAGCTCTGTCTGAGGCCTGCTCTGTCTCAGAGCAGCCCATGCTGTTTATTAGGTGGGATGGCCTAGCAGATACCCAGCTGCACAACCCTGAATCAGAGAAGTGTGAGCGCCACAAGAGTGTGCAAAAGTGAGCAGAAATAAACTCTGCAGAGAAATGACAATGATAATACTACAAACAGAGGGAGGGCGGCTGGAACAGCACCATCAGGTACAAAGATCCGAGAGAGAACACCTACAATGACAGTTGCAAACTCGAAAGAAAGAGAGCAGAGAGCTTAGTCTAAGGACTGCTTGATGTCACTGAGTCACCAGTGTAAGGATGTGACTGGAGCTGGTGGCAGAGGGCAGAACAGCAACAAGGAGCTGGCCGGGGGAGCTCCAGGCACTGGCTCTTCTTCCCCAGTTCACAGGTGATTTCCTTATCAGCAAAGAGTGTTTATGTGCCTTATCAGGGTGGCAAGAATATCTGAATCCTTTTGTGTGTATGTGATCTGACAAACAACTGTTTCATACTTTTTATTTGGGCTTGTCTTGTCACCCTGTGCAGGGTCTTTTCGTATGACTAAGGGAGCCCAATGGACTCACCCAGAAGATGGTTATTTAAAAGGTGAATTTAACATTGAATAAAGTGGGGGTGTGTGAGTTTGTTCGCTTTTTTTAGTGATCATTATTTATTTGCAAAATTTTCAGGGTGTGAATGCACTGAATGTCTGAACTGAGTGATTGCTGAAAACATATTGCTTGAGGCAAGGTTGTAGTAAATGCCTCTAGGGTGGAAATGACAGCAGGCATACTGGGTCAGCAAAAATATTTTAGGAATCGTTATCTCTGACTATGTCAATAGGCATATTTCTGTAATCAGTCAAATTAAAATAACTGCCCGTTTCACTTGAAAACTTCCCTATGAAAATAGGTGCCCTCCCGCTCTGGCACCCCCCACCCCCCGTAATATTTTTCCTCTTTGGTTATTTAGTTCTTCAGATTTGTCTTCTTCTTGTTAGTACTTCATCAATTATTAACTAAGTCCTCCCCAGCTTCATGTATTTAAAATACCTGCTGTGACTTTAGCAGTCCTTCATTATGTATTTGAAACCTGGTGATTTACAGCTAAAAATGATAACTTTAATTTTCTTTCCATGCTGCTTCTTTTTTTCCATCACTTAATTTGTAACAGTTGTCTAATGGTGCTTTTATGTTGTATGTGACAAACATACTACATTCACAGGCTTGGGAATTTTTTTGTTGTACCAAGAAAGGTTTCATACTTGGTTTCAATGAGTAGGAAGCCATAGGTTAATTCTGATATGGCTTCTTGGAATTCAGAGTGGCCTATTCGTATTACTGTGTCTAACGTTTTCTTCATTCTTACAGGCTGATGAAGAAGTAAACAAGGTCTTGGTCTTGGGTATAGATTCTGGAAGTTAAAAAGCAACTCGGTGAAATAGCTTTTAATTTGGACCCATAGTCTGTTCACTCAAATGCTTAGCTCCAGATATTGCAGTTTTAACTGAAGTAATGGCCTGGGATAGCCTGGCCACTCTGAAGAGCTGTATCCCACTGCTCTGGGCAAACACAGTGCTGCTTGACACGGTGTGTCCCTCAGCACAGTTCAGTGGCTGGGGGGTATTGCCTTTGGTGGCATGCTTACACTCACAAAGCATGACCTGTGTAACTAATGAGTGACAGGTACTGCTCAGAAATCTCCCTCCCCCATTTTCTCATATAGACAGCTTTTCTTTCTCTGGGAACAGGGAGGTACTGAGTGTTAATGCTCTGCTTTAATACTCCAGGGTAAATTTCAACTGGGTGAAATGACACTGATTTTCTTCAAGGCTTATGACATTGTCTAACAGCCTGCCTGATGCATTGCTTGTTCATGTGGCTGCCACGGGTTAAATGCCATGTTGTTCATTTATTCTAGTGTGGGTTCCACACATTTACAACCAATTGCTCACAGTTGCAATCATCATGGTTTGCATTCTATATTTGTATTACTGGGCTCTCTACATAATCTGTTTCAAAATTCTATTGCATAAGTTTCTTCTTCCTTTCCTGCCATCAATACAAATAGTTTTTGGAATCAATAGTAAATTCTCCCCAATTTGCAATTCAATATCAGACTGCAGCTGAGATCCAGAAGTACTTTTGTGTAATGAAAAGCACATAAAATGTTGATTTGGGCCTGTTTCATAAAATTTCTATGTATGTCCATATACACGGAAACTTTATCTCATTCTGAATTAAATATTTGTATTGTGCTTGATTCTTAAAGAAACAGATGATGTCTGGGAGACATGACATTATTTTTTTTTTCTTTAGGGTTGGGGGTTTTTTCCAAAAAATAAAAGGTTCTCATTTTTTAAAAAAATTTTTTGGTAACTTGTACCTATTAAGAAATTGCATCTTCATGTTTTTGGCTTAGTCAGCTATCACAGGTGAGAGCAAGAAAAGTCTTCTTCTTCAAGTGAACTGCAACAACAAAATTAGTGCTAGGATCTACCAGTTCATAGGTATCAGAACTTGATTAAGTCCTTTTTTCATATTTTACTCCCAAATCATAGCGTGTAGCGTGGTCATACTTGCATGTGAATGTGCATGAGTAGTACAAGACAGTATTGTTCTAGGAATGGAATTTATTTCCTGCAGGTACTGCTCTTGATGGATTTTGAAAGAAAGCAAGTGCCAAAGAAAACAAAGAAGAAAAGTAATTTTTCATATAAAACAAGAAATTTTTAAAGAATCAAGCATGTTAGTGGTGACTGTTATACTTCAACTTAAGGCCACCACATAAATTATATGTGAAAAATTGCCCATGGAAGGTTATGCACACCTGTTTGTGTCAGTGCTGTAAAATATTAATTTCAGTGTAGCTTCTGTTTAACTGAACATATTCCCTTCTGGAGGTTATTTTAGGGTATTCCTTGAGTCTAGGCAGGCTATTAGTTCTTCCCTATCTTTGTTTACAACTGGTTGAGGCAAACATGCTATGTCTATCCCTCCCAATAAACCAGTGCCAATAATCCCCATTGAGAGAATCAGTTAAACTTCTAGAAAATTCAGGAGACATTGATTTGCTTTTCTACATAAATTACCTTTCATGCTGAGGTTACAGACAGAACTCCATTGATTGGTTTGTTTAAAATGAAGTTGCAATGCATAATGCATACCTGTTCACTTGATTTTTTTAATTCCCTTGGAAGATTTTCAGCTGAATCCTATGCATTCAACTGTCTATTTAAAAAAAAAATGCTAAAATATAAAAGTAGCTGTGGCCAAGTTTGAATTGAAATACAAAATCAGTGATAAAAAAGCTGGTAGGTTGTAAACAAATAAATCTTCCTTGCTATAAATTACTGTAGCTGCATTGACTAGTCCATCTGCTACAGCATGTCCCAAGAACATTACTATTTTTTAAATGTTTCTATGCTGTTACAAGGAATATTAAAACCTGGAGTTGTAAATATACTATTAAATTTGAGGCAATAAAGATTTATTGTAAATCCATAGTACAAAGGTGTTACTGTAAATTATAGAGAGCATGTATTTAAGCTGTGCCTGTTTCACCCTTTCTCTTTGCTGAACGTTTCTCTTGTACGCCTTATTGATCAAGAGGTGCTGCAAGATACCTACTTGTTGAGGTAAGTCTTCCTCCCACCCTGCAGCCCCTCCTCTCCACCCACCATCCACCCCACCTAAAAAANAAAAAATTGCAGTGAAAATATTTGGAGTCTGTGATTTACCATATTACCCTAAACCAAGGTTTAGGTTGTACTGTTGAGAAGATGACACTCAAGACCCTGGATTCAGGGTGATATTTCTTTTGTTAGGTCAAATACAGCAGTGACTTCTTCCAGAATATGCAATATTTCTGTGAGGCTTTCCACTGTGGAGAAAAATACACCACAGATGCTTGGAACTTCTCTTAACACTCTGTGTTTTGCAGCACAGTTTGTGCTCTCCGTGTGTTGCCCACAGCATTTGGGAGCCAGACTCAAAGCTCAAGACAAAAGAGGAATTTAGTACAAACTGCTTTCTCTTCTGGCCTTGACTGCATCTAGTTGATGTATATTATTAGTGATTGGTCATAGAGTGATGCGAAAACCAGCTGATGAAAGTTTATTTGTTATTCTCTGTCTAATTTCACAGAGATGATTAGAGTAACTGTGATATCAGAATTCAGGATTCAGATGAGAAAGGATCTTCTAAGGAAAGAAAGTGTGTCTTTTTTCCCAATGGTGTTATGGAGTGTACTGCATCTTTGCCCTTCCTTGGCTTCTTTCCAAAGCTTCTTTGGCTCGCTGCTGATCTTATACTTGAAAGATGTGTTTATATCCCCTTTGCTAGGCATGAACTGAGGGGTATCATTTTTGAACTTTCTTTTTCCCTGGGAAAATGCATAACTATGACACACTGCAGTGTTGTCTTCCTGATCTTGCAGGAGGCCTGAAAAACAGGTTGCAGAAAAAATGTGCACATGCTTCTGCACTTTGAATTTTAGTGGTATCAATCAAATGCTACAAATCTTTCCCTTTCCAGCTGTGGGAATCCTTCTGGGAACTGGGAAAACTCCATGGAAACTGGGAAAATCCAGTTTGCCTTGAACTGGAATTGTATTTCACCAGAAGTATTTTAAGCCATTTTTCTCCTCAGTTTCTAAGTAATTAGAACTCATTATTTGTCATTCATCAACTCACAATTAATTAATAGAATTACAAAACAATTACCAGACTGCAGCATGATAGAGATCATGGCATAGCTGATCATTTCACGTGCTATTCCAAATAAATAATCTTCTCCTGTATTGAATGTAGTGATGACATTTTTGTCATTGGTGATGCTCCGTGATTTTTCACTAGTTCCTGGTGACAGTGAATGATTGCTTTCTGGAGAATCCATGCAAGCATCTCCAGGGTTTAGGAGATGTTGGCAGATGCTGGTTTTGGCAAGGAGGAATATTGTCAAGGAGTAATATGGCAAGAAATAACAAGAACCATGTGTATGCCCTACATCTGATAGTGATACCCTCCAAAAATTTGAAGATTTCTGAGAGAATGGTACATAAAAGTGTTCATACTGTATTTTCATGGTGAATAACTTAGGTTTTATAAAATATTTTTAAAAATAAAAAGAATTTTGAACAACTTCATTCTGTGAGGAAAAAAAGTCCTGGGTTCTCACTGTTACCACAAATGGAGTACAAAATGAAGTTTTTTTTGATGTGAGGGGAGAGACAAGATGTAGCATAAAGTTAACCAGAGGTGACAATGGTGCACATTTTTTATTGGAACTTGTGAGAAATTCACCATAGTGCATTTGGCTTGCAATGACTGGCTTGTTTTTGTGTTCTAACTGTTCAGTATGAATTCAGTATGTAGTTGGTTTAAGAAGGATGCTGAATTTGCAAGATGGTGAAGGTAGGTTATGAAATAGCTGGTATGGAACATCTTACCCGCACTACCTAATATGGAGTGATGCTTTTGGTTTTTCTGTTTTGTTTCTTATCTTTGTGCCAGATGTCTAGCTATTCTTTCCTTGGTGTGTTTATCTCGGCAAATCCAGACTGGAGTTTCCATCATATTGTCATGCAAACACCTAATCCAGCACATTTTGCATGTGTGACTAATACTTATCTTATAATGGTCCTGCTGGAAACACTGATGTTACTCACAGGAACAAACCTTGAAAAATCAGTCCTAGACTTACTCTGGTGAAACTGGAAATACAGGTAAAAACCCACTGGGATGCCAGATTTGCCATTTAATATAAACTGGTGAGGTGGTGCAAGGAGTGAGAAATGGTATGAGTGCCTCTTAGTATCTGATATTTCTCAAAACCTGTTATGACCATTCCTCTGCCATCCTGAAGATAAATTGTCATTTTCCTTAGACCATTTTACTGGATGGGTCTCAATGCATGCCGCTAAATGCAAGTGACACCTCCATGATAAGAGTGGTAATGGTAGACTGATTCCCCTCCTGAGGAACTCTCACTTTTGGCTATGCCAAAAGACTTTCTAGTCCATAGCCTGGCAGTATTTGGTCTTTTTTAAAATTCTGTTTAGCCAATATCCTTCCACTTGATATAGATGTGAGGTGTTCATCTGAAGCAGATGAATGATTTCCCCTTTGTTGAAGCTTAGAGGACTGGAGATCCAGCTTGTTTAGATTGCTAGTAACTTAGAAGATTTGCTCTATTTCCTGGTACATGGGATTGTTGGCTATGCATGAAAGAAGCCCTTGACAAGGAATCTACCTGACTTGTTCCTGGCAGAGAAGTCAGCCAGTCAGTGACTCCTGGGAAGACACTTACTCCCCACAGTCCCCCAGGAAACTGGGGAGACAGCTTTCACTGCTAGCACCAGGATCTCAGTCTCCCTGCAGTGATCTGGCTTTCTACAGGCCAGCCTCCAGAGACAATGACACGGTCCCTTTGGCATCTGCTCTAAAGAACAAGAGCTTTTGTGTGGGAGCTTATGCAAGAATGCAGACATCTCTGAGCCAAGAGGTGAGATCACAAAGTGTATTTAAAATAACGACAGAAAATAGCCATCTCTAGGGGCAATGGTGTCTTAAATGCATTCTTCAGCAGCATAATGTTGGAATCATCCTTTGGCTGCAAATGCACGGTGGGTACTAAATGTCTTAATGCTTGGGTGCTACTTTATTAATACTGATTTTAGGCAGCTGCTAATTGGCAACATCCACACAGAGGAATAAAGTAACATTGTGATAGACCACACTCCTTTGAGAGAGTATTTGCCAGAACTTCTACTGTACTCTAGACTTGACTGTTAGGAAAACCAAAATTTGTATACCACTTTGATAGTTGGAGTTTTATGCAATGACCTATTGTTGCAATTCACTCTAATCACAGAGAAGAAAAGAGAACTAACTATGAATAAGGTAGAAAGGACCCTGAAGGTTAAAATGTTCCCCAAAACATTATTAAAACCAAATGAGGTTAGATGTTGACACAAAAAAAACCAATATATTTTATTTAATAGTAAAAAAAGCAAAGAGAAAGAGAAAGAAAGAGAAAAGGAATGAGAAGACAAGAGAAGAGAGAGAGAAAGAGGGGAAAGAAAGAAAGAGAGAGGGGAAAGAACGAAAGGAAGAAAGGAAGGAAGAGAGAAAGAGAGGGGTGGATGTGTTTGGGGGGGACAGAAGTGTGCCAGAGACAGATTAAGTAGAAACATACCACCCCTCCTTGGGTCCCAACGATGGCTCATCACTTCCCTCCATCTGGTGTTCTTGGTGGTGAAGGTCTCCTGCCAAAAGGCACAGTATCCAATGGATTATTAAAATACACTTGGGCAGGTGGGAACACCCAGCTACCTCCCTGAGGGGTCAAGTTTGCAAGATTTTAGATTAGTTGCATCATTTTGCATCACAGGCAGTGTCCTGGGGTAGGGGACCCCTTGGTAGGGAGAGGCCTTTGATCGGCTGTGACACCCCTCCTCCTGTCCTTCATGTCAATATCCTGTAAATGTGGCTTTCCCAGGGCAAGGGGGCCCTGGCAGCTGTTCTGGTCTCTGCATTGGAGGATGGGTATTCATTGACTCTGACCAGAGGCCTTTTTTGGCCATGCATCCAAAACCTTCCTACTTCCCCCTGGGTCAGGGGAATGTGCAAGCCTGCCAATAATATACACAGGTCTATGTCTTCCACCCTGAAGCTGCAGACCTGAGCCCTGCCATGGATGTTCTTCCTGTCTTATCCATCACTTCCTAGATGCTTTGAACAAGTGTCACTTTTCTTATCTCTATGAACAAGCAGTCCAGGGCCTCAGGCAGGAGGCCCATCGAGGGTGCAGTGGTCTTCCATGCAACTTTTGTTACACAGTTTTGCTATGATAAACAAAAGTCCTCCATAAAAATAGCCATAAACCATAACATTTCAGTCTCTAACACCAGTTTCAGTTAATTAATCCCTGCTAGGTCCTGTATGTGCATTGCAACAACCCCAGGCAGAGCTAGAGTCTTGAGTCAGAGCGGCTTGGGAGCTGCTCAGCAGAAAAAGACTTGAAGGTGCTGATTGACAGCCTGCTGGAGGTGAGCCAGCTGTGCCCAGGTGGCCAAGAAGGCCAATGGCATCGTGGCCTGTACCAGCAATAGTGTGCTCAGCAGGAGCAGGGCAGGGATTGTCCCCCTGCACCTGGGACTGGTGAGGCAATACCTCAAATTTAGTGTTCAGTTTTGGCCTCCTCACCAGAAAGACTTGGAGGCACTGGAGCATATCCAGAGAAGGACAATGGAGCTGGTGAAGGCTCTGGAGGACGAGATCTGTGAGGGGCAGCTGAGGGAGCTGTGGTTGTTTAGCCTGGAGAAAAGGAGGCTCAGGCAGAGCCTTATTGGTCTCTACAACTGCCTGAAAGAAGATTACAGCAAGGAGGGGGTTGGGCTCTTCTGTCATGTCTCAAGTGTAAGAGTGAGAGGAAATGTGAAAAAGTTGTGCCAGGGAAAATTAAGTTTAGGTATTAGATTTTTTTTTTCCCACTGAAAGAGTGGTTGGGCATTGAAATTAGTTACCCAAGGATGTGGTTGAGTCACCATCTCTGAAAGAGTTCAACGTGGCACTTGGGGGGGGTGTTTAGGAGTGATTGTGGTGATGCTGGGTTGATGGTTGGACTTGATGATCTTAAAGGTCTCTTCCAACCTTGATGATTCTGTAATTCTGTGCTTATATGTATTAACATGTTTTTCTTTAATTTAAACTTTCACTGAAGGTTCTGGTAATTTACTTCGAGAGCAGTAAAAAAAAGGTTTGTGGGTGCAAAAGAATATTTTAAAAAATCAAGTCATTACAAAGTTTCACAGTCAAGATCTAAGGGAAAAAAGGGAATTGGGCAAATACGCTTTTCCTTCAGCTAGAGTGGTCATATTGGTTCTTATTATTCACAGGATAGTTTTCTTTAGATGTGGAACTGAAATAAGAAAACAAACTTCCAAGTTAATAAGAATTTTTTTTCTTATTTTTTCCAAAGTTATTTCTTAGAGAGGAACACCAATGGGGAAAAAGATTGTCAGTATAGAATCATTTACATAAGGCATGAAAATCTGTTTCTTGCTACCTGTGGCCCAATGGCTTTACTGAACAGATGATGGACTTATGCTTAAGACAGTGGGACAACACTCAAAGATATCATGTCATGCCTTTCATACTTTTGGTTTGTTGGATACACTGCTGTTGAATATCATAACACTTTTAATTTCCTTGTTAAATTGAAAGCTGTGTACCACTTCTACACTTCAGCACTATGAAGAGAGCACTATCCATATTTATAAGAATACACATTCATCTTGGTGCGTCTTGTGTTCCTCTGCTCGCGAGTTCTGCTTTTTTTGACATGACCCTCTTGTTCTTGCAAACAACAAAATCAGGTACTGTAAGTGCAGTAAGGACATCTCTAATCACAGAAAAGATTGAAATTAGTCTTGCAAAAAGTCCTTGTGGATCAGATACTGTGATCTCAGAGATTACCTGAAATAATTCTGTAAGTAAGTGCCTTGTCATTGTGGAAGTGGGCATACTCCTGATCTGTCTTAATCTTCTTCTGAAATGGGTTGAAGAGGTTATGCTTTCTTTCCTAAATCAGGACATGTCCTAATAATTTCACCTGTCAAGGTGCAACTCTTCATGTCCTCTGACTGGGTAGTTTTATCTCCTCTCTGTATGATTTGTGTGTATGCCTTTCAAAAACTCATTGCAAGTGCTGCTGTGTGAGGGAGAAATCTGCAATTTTCATTGTTCCTTTCAGAAGTACAGGATGTCTCAGGTAAAGTCTGTGGAGAGGGGTTAATATCCATGTGGGCATGTGGGGCAGAACAGACTCACCCACTCTCAGTGCTCTACCCAGAATACTGAGACAGAGCACCTGCTGACTTCTGGGGTTTGCCAGGACATGCTGGTGGCAGCAAGTGACTTCAGTGCAGAAATGCAGTGGAGGATGCACACAATATATCCGTAACACAACTTGCCAGACCCTTTTGTTTCAGTATGTGATAGCATAGACATGAGAAAACCAAAGTTCTTAATATGAGGAAAGAAAAGGGGAAACAAGGCCATAGATTTTTATCCTAAAAGCAGATGTTGGGGGTGTTCATGGATGAAAAAGTCAAACTGGACTGTTAAGGCGGCGTAAATGCTAGGGCAGATGGAAGTTTTGAGTAGAAATCTCTATTTATTTTTTTTTAAATGCAATTATTTCTGAAAACAGTCACAATTGCTTAACAGTGTTTTAATTTTGACTGGATTTTACTGGTCTGAGCTGTTTTGTTCCACTGAATCTTTGCCTCCTTCCTATTCACATGGCGTATAAATGCATGAAAGCATTTGGATCTTAGTGATTCGATTCTACTTAAGTATCATATATTATTTTTTTTGTATAATAATCTGAAAATATTAAGGTGAGATATATTTTATATATATATTTTACATACATATCTATGTCTAGATATCTGTAGCTAGATAGATAATCTGCATCAGACAATGGAGTCTAGTGTGTCATATAAATATAACATAACATATTTGTGATTTGGGATCATATCCAAAAATTATTCAATGGAAATTGATACAGAAAATCTAGATTTCTGCTGGAATAAATCAAAGAGCTTTTCCTGGGTGAAATATTGCAATAGCAGTCCCCTGTAAATTTATTTGACAGCTATGAAACTTTTGACTAATTCTGACTTGATAATTTTATAAGAAAGTTGAAAAAAACCCAGTGAAAGTTGGTGAGAAGTTCCGCAGAAAGATTAACCAGCTCTTGATAACATAAGTATGGCTTGGTGTAAAGAAGGAGACATTTTCAGAATAAGTTGCACTCAGGAAAAAATACTGCTGATGTATAGTAAAGCAGACATACAGATTGGGCTGGAAGAATAATAATGATACAAGGACAGTGGTACCATGGCTTGGTGAATAAATGAGATAAATATTTGGTTTGAATTTCTCACATGAGTTTGTTTGTTTTGTTTTTCTTTCATATTGTCTTTCTGTTTGAAGTCCAAAAGCTTTTTCAGATGTACTGCAGAAAGCTGGAAATATTTGAACACATTTGAAAATATTGTGTATTGTTAACCAGGTGCTAAACTTCACTTGTAAACATTGACAAGGAAAACTTCTGTGAGAAGCATAGTGCTTAATACTGTGCTGTTATGACAGGCTTTGCTAATTGTGCATTGGGTGTTTGTATACTCTGACTTAGGTCACAGAATGCATGATTTTCTTAGAATGGAATGGAATGGAATGG
>VZDJ01000011.1:1091449-1224567 GCA_008694505.1 Cyanoderma ruficeps
GCCCACAAGTGAAGGAAAGGGAAAGCAAATAAGTGGGGCAAGGTCACCACAAAATGTCGAGCAGAAAAGCTTCTGTTTATGTGTTGGCTGCTGCCCTGCGTTCTGCTAGCCCCTGAGAGGCTGCACACACTGAGAGAGTGCAGGTGGATATTTTTTCTCCATGCTACATGTTCTACCCCCACATCAATGGCATGCCCGTCTCCATTGTTTCAATTGTTTGCATTTGGGTTTTTTAATGCAGTTGTAGGAATGCTTTAGACTTCACCTCACTCATTTTGTTCTGCCTGTTTGGCACCATAACCTGGTATGAGTTGAGAGACCAGAATGCTTGAATTTTTCCTATTTGTTTTTATAGCTCATTTCTATCTCTCCATAATATTTTTTAAGATGTCTGATAGATAAAATATGCTTTTAAGTTTGCCTGGCCTAAATTATAAAATCTGGAAAGGATTACAGGACACTAAATGTCTCTATAACATAGGGCATACTAAAAATTATATTTAAATTTATGAGGGTTTAAATTTTTGAAATGCTATTTCTTAGTAGTCCTCTTTCACATTACTGCTTAGAAATAGACAATTCAATGGCGGTATTATAGGGAAGATCTGTTGCCTTGGTTTTTTTAAATAGCAATTGACAACAAAACATTACAACAGCAAAATTACAGAGATGAAAGAAAAGAATGAGCAGCTTTCAGGTTTTTGTTACGTAATTTTGGAAAAGTTCACATGCACACCTACTCCCTCAATACCTTTAGATTTTATATGCATTTATGTGCATTTTGTGTGCATTTTTTCACATAAATTGTGCAAAATATACCATACTGTGAATTTTTCTTCTCAAGTTTTGATTATAGAAGGAGTCTTCTTGTACTTTTGAAAAAAAATAATAGCATTTGTAGAAATATCAAGATTTCTGAAGACCTGAAATGTCTTTAATTAGAGTTTTTTGCTGAACAGAAGAACTTTGTTAGCATGCATGAATCTTAAACATTTTATGTTCATTAAATCACAGACAAAGGTTTAACAAACAAATTCTACTTGTTTGAAATATTCTCACTATCATAAATTTTTTAGTTCCTTTCAGTTTTGTTTTTTGAGCCAGAATGATTTACATTTTTTTTTCTGTTGAAATCAAACTTTCTTTAAAATAATATCAGATATAACTGAAGCCTAGTTATTCTTAAAATATTTTTAATTGCATCTGTCCCAGAGTAAGGCAATCATGCCATGATAGTTCTTCTGAAAGTGAAAAACCAAGTATAAAGAAATAAAAATAAACTCATTTTAGAATAGTTTGCGTGCAGTAAAATGACATTTAATTTTAGCATGATTTTACTGGACAAATTATAACAGCTCCCCTGTCTAGTATTTTTTAAAGCCACCAAGGTCAGCTTACTGACTGTAAAGTCTCTGGGAATTGGTCAGGTAAATAAGCATACAATGAAAATTTGACTTTCACACTGACCTTGCATGCATAAGGTGCATTTGTTTCAAACTAGGCAAAATCTCATCTCTGATAATGAAATTGTTTAAAAAAAATTAAAAATAATCAAATAAATAGAGACAACAGGGAGATCTCATTTCCCAGAGATATTTACACCCGATGAACCATTTTGATAGCGAGGCAATCTGGCGCAGGACTCCATCCTAGTTTCCTTTTTCCTTGTTTTTACAGGCCAAAATGCAAACTAATCCTCTGTTATGCAGATTTCATCTCCCAGCAACCTGCAGCTGTCGATTGTGACTGTAACAATCCCAGGCTGCTGGCTGCAGTAACTTGTTTGTTGTGTGGCCAGGGTGAGTAGAGGCTGCTCAGTCTCCTTTCCCTCTCAGAGCACCCCAGTGATAAGACAGCTTCCACATAACCTCATGTGTACTTTGGACAGAGAAAAATCTCAGCTTGAAAGTGTTTCTCCATGCTTCGTTTTTGTTTGTCTTGTCACTACAGCAACAGGGAGTTGTGTTTTTATGGTTCTGTTATATATAATTCCTTTTCCTGCTCATGACATTTAACTTGTGGATTTTTGATTGCAAACCGGTTTAATAGATACATGAAACTCCCTGTTTCATTAGAAATAATTTATAATTATTCTGACATTAAAACGCAATAATTTTATGAAGGCTAAGAAATAAAAAGGCTAGTGTGGGAGAGAAAAAAAGAAATGTGTTTGGATCCGCATCTCAGGTCTGCTGACTTTATCTCAGACTTTATCTCTCATTCTTAGAGATATCTCTTGCCAGGAATGAAAAAAAAAATTGGTTTTTAAAACATTTTTAGGCAGAGAAAATAGCTAGTCTTCAAGCTATCCCTTTTCCAAGGTTAGCAGGCTGTGTTTCCAGAAATGATATTTTACTGTTAACAAGGTTAGAAGTTCCTTACAAGCCAGTGTAATGTGTCATTTCATTGGGGGTTGTTGTGGTGGTATTACCCCCACTGATTTATAAAAACTCCATAACTCCAGATCTATGTAAATGAGAACCCCGTTTTGCTAGAGGCCATGCTCTTTCTGAAAGCTTCAATGATGAAAAACAATTCACTGAGAATGTTTATTTACCTATAAAACACAAACATGTAACTGAAATACACTGACAGAAAAAATGAACATTGAAATGCCAGGCTACAGACTGTTGAATCAAAGAAAAAGGATAATTGGGTAGATAAACTAAGCTAAATTAACAACATCAAAGCTTTCTGCAGGCTGCAGTCAAAAGCTTTTCATGAAAAATAAACACTTGAAATCAATACAAATATCATTCTGCAAGGGTGAAAGCACCGTGGGGGCAATTCATTTCTTCTGGCCTTCCCTGACAATCCTCTGCTATGTGGGTGGAGAGCTATGAAGGAAAAGACCATGTGCTCCATCTGGAAGTGAGGGGGCTGCACAAAGAGCAAGGCTGTTTCAGTCCGGGGCTTCAGTTGCACTATTGTACGATGCACAATACTGCTTTGCACAGGGAAACATGGTGACAATCTCAAAAACTGCTAAGGCATTTGTCTGAATCAGGTTCCCTTCTAGTATCTGCACACTGATTTTTGCAATTGACAACAGTAGCCCCTTACTTTCTTCCTTTTTAGATGAATGCAAATTGTATGGTATTGAGGGGAATATAATCAGGATATTTAGTATCACTTTTTAGTATAAAACACAGCAGCACTGAAATAAATGTGCAATTTTATATGAAAACTATACAAATAAAAAAGGGATAGTTAGCCCCTGCTTTTGGAAGGCTTGGCTTTTATAAGCAATTTAACTCCTGTTGAAGAGAGTGCATGTCATGGATTCGATAATTTATTCTATAATTTAATTCCTGTAACACTGCCAAGCTAATAAAAACATTTTGCTGGCCTTGCAAATTATAAAGAAGATATTCAAGTGACCAGTATCTGATGCCGATGCAGTGTTGCGGTGGGAAGACTTGATTATGGTGATTTAAGTTAATACCTCCATAATTCAAGGTTTTTTTAAAACAGGATAACTACAGTTTTACTGCCAATGTGTAATGGTTAAATATGGAGCTATAGTTGGCTCTATATTTCACACTTAATTGTAGCAGCTGTTCCACAAATAGATAGCTAGACTAAGGCTGAATATTTTGTTTGATGTCATAATGTATGGTAAGTATTACACATTTTATGGAACTTAGACACAATCCCTTCAAGGACATTGTAGCTTCATAAACTACTCTTTAAAAAAAATCAGGGTTCTGGAGGTAGCTAACAAGAGGTCTATAGAGTGGGCTGTAGAGTACAGTTGTTCTTTCTAGCAAACCTCTTGACACGTGTGGAAGAGCAGCACAACATCTGCTGAGCCTTTTTGTTCAGAGCACTAACACTGTAAACACCACACCACAACAGCCCCAGGAGAACATCTACCCATCCTGCACAGCACGAGAGTACAAAAGCAGCTCCACAATTTGGAGTGAGTTAATGCTGCACATCCAAGACAATCATGTGCTCTGCAAGGGCACAATATAGGAATGCTGTGGTGAAACAGACCGAGTCCACAGTGGCTGTTGCATTTCAGATTAAAGAGATTTCTCCAGGGAAAGTTTGGTTTAGGGCTTAGTTTACACTTTCGAGCACTGGCAATCTGTATGAAAATAGGTAAGGATCTTCCTATGAATGGGGCTAATTTTCATGACAAATGAAGGCAGAATTGCTAGCAAGAGGTCTCTTCTCTCTTTCTAAATGCTAATGTTGATTTCTTGGGAGAAACAGAATAGCAGGAGAGCATCTTTTCCCTTGTTTTTTCCCATAGATTTCCCCTGAGTAAAACCTGGTATTTAGTAAAAATTCAGTGTATTTTCCAGGCTGTTTACCCCGTGTGGTGAAGTAAAAGCTTTTCATTTTTTTAAATATTTATTCTTTATAACCTTTATCTTCCTTTCTGATGGCATCAGGGACTGCTTTTAAAATATGATAGAAATGAAATTTGAAAATAATGATCTTCCACAGCCATGTGGCATACCCTTTGAATGGAGAGGTGTGTTTGAAAAGAATGGGGGCTGGTATGCAGCACAGGCTGCAGAAGTAGTAGAAAATTTTGATAGGCGCAAAGGCATAGTTAAATTCTCCCTGAATAGTAGACACATACTGTGATATAAAATTCTATCTATTTTCTGCCACTGTCAACTGGATCTAGGAGTTATACTCAGGATAAATGGATGGATTATCGTGTTAGGACTGTAAGCAGACTCTTGGTGTCCTGTTTTCTGTATGATGAACTGCAGAATGGGGGGAATATGAAGTACCCTCAGCTTTCTGGCATAATGAAATAGGAATTTGGGGACTTTGATCTTAATTTTTGAAATTTCCATCTTACTGCTTTGGGCTGACAGCCAGTGTAGTGACAGCATTTCTACATTGTGTATCTACATTGTGAGGTACCAAGTTACACCCTCTCTCTCCTTCTTTAATATCTCACAATCTCCAAGCAAGGTACAAACTGTTCCATAACAACTTTTAAACATTGGTCTTTGGCAAATAAGGGAAATACACAGCACCTCTCTTCAATGACTGAGAAAACATTGAGTCAAAGTGAATCATCCATTCCCCACTGAGTACAAGGCAAGATAAACACCTGTACATTGCACATACCCAAACCAGCTTGACAGAAACCTCCCTTCTTCTGTGACTAGAGCAGGACTGTTACCAGCAATACAGCAGCAACAGACTGAGGTAAAATATCCTCCAGGAACCTCTTCTCTTCCCAGCCTTCATATCACATCCTAGTCATGACAGAAGACAGCAAACACAGGAATCCTCTCTGCTTCAGCTGCTATAAGAGGAACAATCTTATTTTTCTGTCAGTGGTTAGACCACCTATTTAATCTTCAAGGATGCTGTGAGATTTCTAAAGGTAGCTGTTTACCTGTGATGATGTGGGAACCTATCAGATGATGATGGTTTTAAGTAAAGATGAAAAAAAGATTTTAAACTTTTGGCTATGATGTCTGTGGACATGCCAGCATCCATTACTGGCAGCACCAGCAGGAGGTCAAGAAGGTCTTGAATTCAGTGCAGGTTCTAAAATAAAGGTCCTCGTCTCAGCTGCTTCTGCCATCAGCCCATGTATGAGGATTTTTCATTTGTCATTCCTCCAGATAGAAGAACATGACTGACATGAGTAAAGAAGGTGGTTTTTTTGCAATACTCTTTTGCTCTTTCAGCAGCACTGTGTTGCTATACCATTGCTTTGGGGGAATATTTCCCTTGGAGGTAGGAATTGACCAGACATCAGAATTACTGCAAAAGGGAGTGGAAAGTTACAGTTGCTGTCTGAGAAACTGCACATAAGTTATGCTTTGTCTGCAGTATACTTTTACATAGCAGTCTTTGGCCCTGCGGTTTGACAATACTACCTTCTGCAGCACCAGCACTAAAGCTGCTTTAGGGATAGTCACAGATGACACTGATGTGTTTCCTTCCTGCATATATCATTCCAACACACCTTCTTACCAGTTCGTTCAAACCAAATATCCATAAAGAAAAGAAATAAACACCCATATTTTCTTTCAAGTGTTCCTTCGGTCTTGTTGAAAAACCTTCCAAAGCTCGTTTCTCCACAGGTCTTTGCATGCAAAAATCATCTGGCAACTTCAGAACCTATATTTGCTTTCTAGTGGCCCAACATAATTGTCTCCCCTCTCAGATGTTGTATGCCCAGTATGATGACCTTGCTGATCCCAAGGATGAAGCACTGAGACCCTCCTTGCTCTAAGAAAGTGGCTATTCTAGAGCTTTACCCTGTCAGTAGTCACAAAAAGAGCTCAAAAAGTCAAAAAGAGCTCAAAAAGTCAAAAAGAGCTTTACACTGTCAGTAGTCACAAAACTAGTAGTATTACTACTTTAAGCTCCATTTAAAGTTGGTTTGCGTATTTCTAAGTTGGAAAGGAATTTTCAGTGGCCATCAAAATGTGTATTTGGATCCTGCCAACAACACATCAGTACATATTTTCCAAAGACAGCAAAGTCAGTGTGTTCCTGGAGAAGGAAGGAGAAAGTTAGGAAGAGAAAAGGGATGTGTGGAAACATGTAGCTACATGTGCTGAGGATTGGGAAGGGTCAGTGATAATTTTTTGTGTCATGAGGTGGGAAGAATTTAGGAGCTCTCCTGGGAGAGGAAAACTGATGTATGGTGGGTTGACTAGATGCTACACAACCATCCTGACTAGATACCAGGTGACCATCAACGTCACTCTATCAGATGAGCAGGGAAGAGAAGATATTACAAGATATGGGTCAAGATAACAACGAGGAGACATCACTCCCACTGACTGTCACAGGCAAAACAGACTTGATTGGGGGAAATTAGCTGAATTTATTTCCAATCACATCTGAGTAGGAAAATGAGAATTAAAAACTAAATCTTGAAACAGGACAGGGAATGGGGGCTGTGCTCAGTTCATCACATATCTCCAATGTTCCTTTGACCTCAGTGGGAGGCCACTCCTGCTGACAGGAGTTGCCTGAACAGCATAGCATTGTCAGAAATTTTCTGGCAGAAATTCTTCTGACAGGATTGTCAGAAAAAGAAACCAAGCTCAGGCAAGATCATAAAGTTGTGGAAGACCTGCACCACCCTCTAGACTTGCTGCTCCTGCCAGTGGGGGAGGGATGGAAATTTCTGTCACAGGAAAGGCCCCTCTGTCTTTCAGCCTTCTGCCAGCTTCCTGTGATTCCTGTCCTGTTATTCCTGATTCCAAATTAATTTTTTGAGCACATCTCCTCCACATATAGTAAAAATAACAGAGTGGAAGATAGCCAGGCTGGGTTGGAGAGGGTAAGATCAACTTTGGGCAGCTGAGGTTTAACAAATGGTGGCTGTCTCTCTCTGTCTCAGTGCGTGTTCCATGGCAGTCAATACCACGGCCAATGCCAGCTCACTTCTCTCACCGACTTGTTATCATGATAAATTATCCAGATTTTAAAAAGTTGAAGCCATTCCTGAGCAGCCTTTGTGCTTTTTCTTGGTCTAGATGACTACTGAGCAACAGCCAGGATGTAGGGGGTGTTTGACTTGATACAGTCCTGTGGCCAGCCGAAGAAGGTCACTATGCAGTGGGCTCAGGGGAACATGCTCTGCTGACAGCTAATCCCAAAGAGTCTACCAGGATCTGTGCTTGAGCTGGAATTCTGAGTGTGTATTTGGTGTATGTGGTTTTCCATAGCAAGATGAAGTAATTCTTCAAGGAAGGAACAAGGACTGTTCACAAGGCTCAGCTATGAGCACCCAGCTCTAATATACAGGATGAAGGTATCCAAATTCAAATGCAGCCACAACATGCTGGTCACATGTCTCCAGCAGTTTATGGTACTGGTTCACTTGGAACAGTCTCACTGGAAGAGCAGTGCTGTTGAGTTCATAAGAATTTTAATGAAAATGGAGGCTTGTGTTTAACCTCAGCTAACTTTTCAGTCATCTGGTAGTAAATTAGGTTTAATTCATGTCATCAGATACATGGCTTATAAGTCTGAGTTGCCTTCAAGTGATTACTTTCAGCTTTCCCTGAGCCAACAGATGTCTTAAAGTGTCCCAGAGTTGTGGACTGAGATATGCTTTGCAGACAATCCTGTGCCTGTATTTATTTGACAACATAGATCCTTGGACAACAAAGCTGGAACTGCCTTAGTGCTTAGATTCCTCCCTGCAATGCTGGTGAAGACCAAAAGAGATAGAGCATGCACTTCAGAAGTAGGTGATGTTTTTCTTCTACTTCTCTTGTCCTGTAGCAGCTATGTCCTGTTATTCCTGATCCCAAATTAATTCTTTGAGCACATCTCCTTCACATACAGTAAAAGTAACAGAGTTTCACTCCACTACTATTGAAACAACAAATTGTTCATGGATTTTACCTTATATGATCTAATTTTGGTGAATTTTGACTGTACAACTTCCCTCCATTAAAAAATAGCTACCTGGTATTGTTTTGGAGTTCAAATCCCAGAGAGCATATTTACTTAATAATAGATGATCTGTGCAGCAACATATGGGTAGGTCATTAAAAGGGGTTCATATTATCTAAGTCAAACTAGTTCACTGTTTGACTTTCTGCACAGTGATTAAGGCTTGGCTCACAACTCTGCTTCTCTGCTCCCCTGAGAGCTCCAGTCCAACAGCAGGCTAAAGCTGTAACTGACCCGAGACGAACCCTTTTCAGCAAATTCTGCCTCTCAGCCCACAGATGACTATCCCTTCCCAAGTAACCTTGAACCTTGGCTGGCTGGCTGCCTGAGGAGCACATGGGTGTGTGTTTCCCTTCTGCAGATTCTACAGAGCATCCTGCTTGATGTCTATTTGACCACGGATAAGCCTGCTGACTGCAGAGGCAGGGAGGGAGGAAGGAAAGGTAAGACATGGCTTTTGAGTGCCCTGTGGAGCATGAAAGGCTGCCTGGCCTCTGGTGTGGATATACACTGTATCTAGCTTTTCAAGCTTGAGAAAGAAAAGGCTGAGAAAAGGAAGTTGAAGGCAACCCTTACCACCATGTTCCCACATTTAAAGGAAGGCTACAAAATAGATGGAGATTCCCTTTTTACAGGGAGTCACATAGAAAAGATGAGGACCAATGGGTACAAGTTACTTCTGGGGTGATTCTGATTAGACACAAGAGAAATTTTTTCATAGTGAGAACAATCAACCATTGGAATAATCTCCCTAGGGAAATTGTGGATTCCTCAACATTGAACATTTTAAGATTCATCCAGACAAAATGCTGGGCCATCTTGTCTGGACCGTGCTTTTGCCAGGAAAGGTTGGACCAGTTCATCTTTGAGGTCTTTGATACTTACTGCAGTCTATTCTCAATCCTAGTTATAGGCGATTTCTGAGTGATGAGATTTATCAACAAACAAGGAGTTAAGACAAGGGCTTACACTTTCTGGAAATTTTATCCTGCTATTTTAACTTAAAATTCCAGGGTTTTTTTTGTTTTTTTACTTGTAAACAAAATTGGAAAGCACATGTAGTTTCTTCACATAATATTTTCTGAACCTCATATGATTCAGAAACTGCTTCTCATAGTGTTTTCTTAATGCAGGTGGCAATGGACAATTCCTTTCCTCTACAGAGCACCATATTTCTGTGAGATGATTCATAAGCTATGATTGATATACAGTCATTCTTCTTTAGTATATAGTCCAAACATAGCATGCAGTTAGATAAATCAGGGATAGAGGAGCTCAGAATACAGTATACAGATGGCATGCTGGTTAGCTTCTGGGATGTCCTGGCCCAGGACCTCCTGGAGGTCTATGTTCTCTGCTGTCCTAATTCAGGCTAATAGACTCCAATGAACTGCTGCTGTATGGCTGGTTTCTGTTTTCCCTTTAAGTCATGGTGAAACAATGCTGTAAAAACACTCTCTTCAGAATGTCTAGGTTACTGTTGCAATTCTAGCCCAAACAGATGTTTCAGAGATGTCATTTTTAGACAGTGATGATTTTTTTCAATCTTTGTGACATGTTCTGGGATGGATAAGCAAGAGCATTCCTCATAGAAAAAACTTGTTTCCAGCACATTATGTGATAGCATCATAGCATGCTATTCTGTGAAAATACATTTTAAAAACACACTAAGGATTCATGCTTGAACTGGTTCAGTAGATGTACATCCTGTGAAGCTGTTCTCCTACAGTCTGTGAACAAGTTGGTACAGCTTTACACAAAACACATTGCAACTTGTTCACTGCTTTCAGTTCCTCAAAGCTTCTGGCTGGTTGAACTGCACTGGCAGTGGAGACCAGCTTATGGAGTAGTCACAGCTCACCTAAATAGTTCCAGGTTACCAGGTTATGTGTGCATACCTGGACTCTCACAGCTTTGGGCAGAGTCTCTTTTCCAACTGACTCAGCCAATGGTGAAATTTTCAGTTCCCTGTTCAAAGAACCTGTGAGATGTTGTCTGCTTCAACTAGGAAGTAAGAAATTCCAGGCTTACTTCCAAGGTTTGGCATAGCTCAGAGAAGCCCAGAGTCCACAACAAGACTCCAAAGGGCAGATATATGACAGTTTTGTTTCAAAGAGCCAACTTTGGAAGCCCAGGGCGTTTGAGTTAGACAAGGGGAGTGTTGTGCATGTAAGGTGGAGCTATTTAATTTGAATATGTATGTGGTTCAAAACTGAAACATAACTCTTAGGGACACTATTTAGCTTGAACTGACTTCAAATAACTTGTATATGTTTTTAATGCACTTTTTCCATGTCTAGAATGCTAAGATGTAAGGAGACTTATTAAACAACAAAGCTAGACATTTCTCCTGGGCTTGTGGTAGGCAGGATAATTAGACTCAGAGATCAAACAAAGACACAATTTTTAAATTTAGACTTTTCATATATTGGCTTATAATAATGGGTGTCTTCACTAATGGTCCTATATATTTTTCGTTCTGCTCAAAGCAGAATGCATTTTTTTGGAAGTTCATCAAATTAATAATATAATCTAGGTAGAGTTAAGGTGGTATGCATACTCCTTCAGTTATCACATGATAAAAGATGACTGCCAGATACTGAGGGTGATCTAACAAACAAGGCATTAATTATGCCAGTAGCTATACTTGTTTCAGTGGGATTAGTTATGTGCCTAAATAGAGAAGCTAATGTGAATATATTGCTGGCCTATGGCTACTGTTAGCACAAACCTGAATCTGCAGGAAATGCAGAACGAGCATTCTCAGACTGACAGTTTTCATTTTGCATGTTCAAGATGAAGTGGAACATTTTAAGCATAATTGGGATGGGATAAAGGATATGAACAAAGAGAGAGCTAAGTTTATTAGTGATTTATATTTTTTCTTTTGTATTTCCATTTTCTCTGTCACACTTCTAAGTGTGAACATCTTATGGTTCACTTCTGATGAGCCTGGAAAAGTTTCCACTGAACTACCAACAGTGACTAATGTATGGTTTGTTCAGATTTCTTCCAAATTCCTTAATCATCCTACTTTAAGCAACAGAGATTCTAATTCTTTGTCACCCTAAGCACATGAGACAAATGCAATCGTAGAGTCAGCATATGGGTCAATGAAGAAAACAGTATTTTTCAAGGGTTTGGAGTTTTTTGTTTGTGGGGTTTTTTTGGTTTTGTTTTGAGGTTTTTTTGGAGGTTTTTTTGGTTTGGTTTTTTGTTGTTGTTTGGGTTTTTGTTTTAAGTTTTTTTGGTGGAGNTGCTGCAGATATCTAGTCTTTGAAAAAAAGGCATGAAAAAGGAATATTGTGTGGACCGCTCCAGAGTGAAGACCAAAATAGAAGATGAAAGGGGAAGGAATATTTTGGCATTCCAGGTTTTTCTGCTCTATTATTCAAGATTTCCTCTAGTGAATCAGACTAATGCTGAATTTAGACCTCTGCCACTAATCTTGCATTCAACTTTATCATGACAATGCTGTGATATCGGAAATTTTCTGAAGAGAGGCATTTCACTGCCTTAAATCTAACAGTCACAATCTTATTTCAGCTTACTTTTCTTCTATAGCTATTAGAAAATGAGTATAAAATGAGTTTTACAGTAGATGTTTTTGAGAAATTCACAAGAATATGAATGAAATTAGCCAGAGACCTCAGTCATCGTGGTTTTAGTTATGCAAGACAGAAATCCTCAGTTATAAAAATGGAGCAATAGATTTATTTCTGTTGCTTGGACTTAATAACTAGGCCCTGTTTAAAAATTTTCTTTTTTGTGTGTGAGTGAAACACCAGAATTTAAAACAAGTAACTTGCATGTCAGAGTGACTCACTTAATAGATAAAGGAAAGGCTGGGGATGCTCTCTTTCTGGACTTTATTAATGCAGGTTCCACAGCATCTTCCTGGAGAAACTGGCTTCTCCTGCTGTGAAGGGGTGCATTCCTTGCTGAGTGAAAAACTGGCTGGATGGGTGGGTCCAAAGGGTGGTGGGGGATCGAGTTACATCCAGCTGTCATCCAGTCACTGATGGTGTTCCCCGGGACTCACTACAGGTGCCAGTTCAGTTTAAGATCTTTATTGATGATCTGGATTAGGATTGAGTACACCCTCAGTAAACTCACAGACACCAAACTGGGCAGGAATGTTGTTCTGCTGGAGGGCAGGAAGATTCTGCAGAGGGATCTTGACAGGCTGGATTGATGGGCAGGGGGCGACAATATCAACTTAAACAAGACTCTGCCAGGTCCCTTGGGCAACAACAACCCCAGACACTGCCACAGGCCAGAGGCAGAGTAACTGGAAAAGTTGTTCATTGGAGAAGGACCTGGGGGTGCTGTGATGACAGTGACTGAACATGAGCCAGGGTGTGCCCAGGTGGCCAAGAAGGCCAATGGCATCCTGGCCTGGACCAGCAACAGTGTGGCCAGCAGGACCCAGGCGGGGATTTTCCCCCTGTACTCAGCACTGATGAGGCCACATCCCAAATCCTGTGTTCAGTTTTGCAACCATCAGTGCAAGAATGACATTGCTCTCCACAATTATCTGAAAAGAAGTTCTAAAGAGGTGGTGATCAGTCTCTTCCTCCACATTTCAAGTGAAAGGACAATGGAAAACAGCCTCAAGTGGTGCCAGGTTAGATAGTTTTTACTGAAAGAGGGGTTAGGCATTGGAATACGTTGCTCAAGGAGATGGTGAGTCGCCATCTGTCAAAGTGTCCAAGAGCACAGATCTTGGGGATAAGGTTAAAGACTGAATATAGTACTACTAGGTTGACATTTGGGCTACAAGATTTGAAGATCTCTTTGAACCTTGAGGATTCTGTGATTAGGAAAGCAGGTTAAAGAACCATCTGTAGGGGAGGGTTCACAACATATCTCAAGTAAAGAGAGTTGTGCATGGAGTAACTGCACTTCTATTCTCCAAAGTGCCCAGAATATTCTTTAATTCCTGTTTCCTATTGGAAAAGCAGTTGAACTCCAGACACCTTATGGTAAACTGTGATGAGAAAACACCACCCTGAATTTCAAGTAGCTTAAGACTGGAAAACATGCTGTCTTTGAATTCTCCAGGGTACTTCAGGTGGTAAAGTAGCAATTGATATTTAAATACTCACCAGCTTTTACAAATTACTTCAGCTAATTCAGTATTTTCTTTACTTCAATGCAGCAATAAGATTCTGATGACATATTTGATAGTTTTTATTTCTTACATTGCTACGAAAATATTCCTCTTTCAAAAGTCCTTGCTGCTCTTGGACACTGCCCTAAAGTAGAAACAAAATCAAAACAAAAAGTCACAAGTGATGTGTTAGATATTTCAGCACTGTGGTTATTGTATTCTGCCAGCATAGGCAGCAGACTAAACCAAGATCCAGCTCAGTATTATGCTGTGTTTGGTGGGAGAAGAACAGCACTGCTGTAAAGGAAGACAACAGAATCATGGAGTAAGTTGGCAGCTTTTAAGGATGCATTCTTTGTTCAAGATAATTATTTGTCCTACTAATGTCACTAAAGGTATTTGGTGATAGAGATTGATGGATTTAAAGATACAGTGGAGAAAATCTTGGTTTGAAACTCCATAAAGAGAGACAGAACTACCCTAAGTGTTTTTTCTAAGTGTTCTAGTGGAAATGAAGGCCACTAGCCATAGATAAGACTATTTTTGAGGAAACAATATGCTTATATTTTACACAAAATCTTTTATGTGTTCCCTTTTGGAAGGAATATGGTGGGGGAAGGGGGAAAATGTACAAAAGCCTGAATTAGCCTGAAGCCCTGAATTAATTGTGTTTTCTTGACATGTTCTCTAGGCAGATGAGGTGCTTTCCCTAGCAATTTTATTTTCATGAGCTGAAATCAAATTTCTAGGTTAAAAAGGCTATTGCTTCAGTAGAGTTGATTTTATGATAACACAAAAAACATACAATTCATGGTACTACATGGAAGTCACTATGATGAATTGAAGTATTAGCAGAAGAACATATTTTGACATTGGAAGCCAAACTTCAGGATATTAGTCCTTATTCCAAATTGGATGAAAACCCAAGGTATTGCATGTGTAACTGTTTAAGAATTCAGCTCTTCCACATGCTTTATTTACATCCTTGGCAGCATTTTCATGGGATTTTTCCAGTCAGGTCACACCTAGTGAAAGATCTGGAGAGATAGTCGGAACTCTAAAGAGCCTAAACAAAGCAGTTTGGCCAGGTTAAGCTTCACTTCAGTTTAATTTTTGTGATTTTTTATTAACTGCACCCATATGGAGCTCACTTTAAATTTATATTAGTGTAACTCATTGCAGAACTTGGGTCCAAGTGCCCAGTGTGAATAAACAAAGTGATTGCATTTCAACGGTGAAGGGGTTTTGACTCATGTTTACTGCGGACAACGGGTGAATGTTATGCTGCTATTATCCATTGCTTTCTCCTTTTTCAGTTGTTTGTTGCTAGCATAAGAGTTACTATAATTACTTAGAAGTTCCAGTGACTGTAAATTCTGTTGTAGAGGGGAATTGAAATCTGTTGCTGCAGATGAGGACAGAGAAAATGTTAAAGTTTGAGAAAATTCTGAATTTTTGAAGACCTGTCTGAGGCCTAGAAAAAAAGTGTAGAGTTTTAATTCCATTCCAGTCTATAGGTTTAATTAATGTTATAATGACATCAGGAATGTATCAATAATAGTATTGGTGAGTCTGTTTATGCCTTTGGGGCATAATCAGAACCACATGTACACCTACCAACATATTGGAGAGTACTGATGCTTAGGTTTGAGGTTTGAGAGCAGGTACCTCACTGTGGTTTACTTTTCTATAAAACAAGAAAACTACATTTTTTTAACAAGGAAAATAAAAATGCGTTTAAAAAAAGTCAGAGATCCATTTATTGTTAGTGGTCTTTCTGAGAGAGTGGTAGTCCTCAGCTACTTATCACTGTGTGATCCTTTTCTTAGTTTCAGTAAGCTGAACTGAGCTCTGACTGTTTTATCTTCCTTTGAGTTCAGCCAATTACTTTTCCTACTTTTTTTTTTGAGAACTAGCAGTCCAGAAGTCTTCTCTCTAGGTGCTAAGTTGAATTTTACCTGCAAATAAAGAGAAAGAGTAACACAAATATATGGGGCCAAAACATAAATCATGTCAGCTAGCTCATTTTTCCTCATAAGATCTCTGAAATAGAATAAACTTTTTAAGTAATGTAGTAAGTAATTCATTCTGTTAGGGAAGCATAGAACAGTTTATTCTTCCTATTTGCCAAAAGGAGCCTGCGATGTCGAGGGTGATGCTGCCTTGGAAGTACAACAAATGCTTTGTCCTTGGGTTGTTTATCAACTGACAAGTTATATCCTGAGAATCAGGCACCACCTCTGTTAGCAGTTGAGCCACAGATGAGCCTGGAAGTGAGACAATCAGCCAAGTATGTACCCACATGGCCTGGAATATACAGACTGTGACTTATTTTAGTCTGAGTAGAAATGTGTGCTCTGCAACGAAGAAGTGCTTTAGGTAGTTTCAGATTAGAGCATCAATATGCACTGCAAAGCCCCCTGTGCTCCAGAAAGCTAACCATGTTTGAGCTATATAGATGCACATTGCTGGATTTCAAGGTCTCTTGAAATACAACCCTGAAAGAAAAAGAGAGCTTTAATTACATCTAGTATGTATTTTAGTGCAGAAGATTTCAGTCACTGGAAGTCTTAAAAAAATCTCTACATTTTCAAGGTTGGGAGAACTATCAAAAACCACCCTCCAGTCACTTCTATAATTTTTATACCATATATTTTAAGAAGCAAAATGAAGTGTCTGGTTCTCTGTCCTTGTGAGCCTTTCCATGTGATAACTTCTCTTCAGTGCACGTTCTTCATTCTGAGAAATACAGAGCTGGCACATTAATGTTCTGAAGGGAGGGAAGACATTCAGCAGGCAGTTCTGGAGGGAAGAGATTGATTACACCCCGATAATGGTATGAATAATTCAGAAGTCTGAAGTAATGAGAACCTGAGTACTGATGCTAAGAAAGTATGTGGGGGATACCATCAAGGAAAACTTGTTTCATGCCTTCCTCACTCACTGAAAAAATGAGCTGAATAGTCTCTTACCCATGTAAAATGACCATCCCACTTCATCAACCTAGAGTTTGCTTAAGTTACAAAGAAGGTCGCAGGGCAGTTTTATTTTAAGGTCAAAAAACCTGCAGATGTAATTCCAGAGATCGTTGGTGAACTCTTTCGACAACATGACCTGGGAAGTGACCTAGCTCCCAAGTGACATACCTCAAGAAAGTACAGGGAAGAAAAGCAAACGGAGCTCCACCAGTACTTCTATGGAGTCTGATAATTCTGCTGCTTAAACTTCTTTTCCACGTAGTCAATGGATTATCACAAGAGTTGCGAGACAAGTCATTGTTGAAGCGGCGCATCATTCAATTTCTCACCACCTTTGAAAGCTTACATAACATGAATTTTCAGATCTTGATTCCTAAAAATGTTTTCTGATGCAGAACAGTGGAGATTAAAGAGTTACTGGAATGTCTCTGTGTCTGACAGGGGTTTCAGCATGGATTTTATTACCTCCCCATTGTGCCTTTCAGTTTGGCAACTTCATATGTATTCTAAGTAAAAAATACACAAGAAGGGAAAGAACACAGCCAGATTTTCCTTAAAGATAATTAGTCAGGTAGTATCATAGGTAACATTTAATGAGTTATTGAAATTATTCGAGACACCAGTAAATAAAACTCAATTTGTTGTAGAAATGTGGTTAATGGGAGGGAATACTTCTGAATAAAAAATTTATACTCCTTTCCAAAAACTATAGGTTTAACTTTTTGAAGTAAATCCTGGTAACATATGAAAAAAAACCCCACATATAAGTGACAGCAAACGATGGATCAGTTGTAACAGAGAATGATTTGTTTGGGGCTTGGTAGGACAGAAGAGAGAACCTTCCAATTAGATAACAAATTGAGCTGATTATCAGAAAATTAGTTTTCATCTGAAATGATGGCTGTTACAATTGGATTATGGTATATCCTGTGGATTTTTTTTCCAGTGGCTTGGTTTATACAATGTTGGTTGTCACTATCAAAGCAAAAGTCAGCTAAGGGGCACGTTTATGTTACAAGAATTTTTGCAAGATGCAATGATCTCCAGTTTGCTGATCTCATAGTCAAGATTTGCTTTCTAGAACAGTTCCAGTAGCAAAAGACTTCAACAGTAAATACTAAGAAGCATTTAGCTCTTTAAAAATATGTGTTCCTAAGTAAATCTGAATGTTGGGAAACACTGATAGGTGTTATTAACATTTTTGTTGTATGTTTGAGGCTGATATTTTTGGAGAGGCATCTTGGTGCTCAAGAAGCTTCATCTGAAAACACCAGCATCATATCTCCTGCCATGATTATGGCTTCCCATTATTTCTAGTGTATTTTTTTTAAGACAGTGATGAAAACACTCATGCTTTGTAAATTCAACTATTCAAGCACTTAAATATAAACAAATCTGTTCAAGTCTTGATCTATGAATAACTGTTTTTCCAGTTATTTTCCATCAATTTTTTTCATATGTTTTGGAATTAGAAAACATTGACTTAGAAAACTGAAATTTTCCATAGTTCAAGGAATTCTGATAGTGAAGTTTGTCTAGATAATACATGTCCATAGTCAATATTTTGAGAGCATAAGCCTAGATAAGAAAATCATTGTTCTTTCTGCTGAGTCATTCAAAAGGCCTCCTCTCTGCATATATTATGACTAGCATCTACTTACAACTTTTTTCTATGGCTTTGCTTCTGGTATTCAAAAATTCATTCACAAGATTTTAATTGTTGGAATGTTTTCCTTGTGTACAGCTGGAAGCTCATCAGGGTATTTGTTTATTTAGTCTTTTTGTTTTTCTGTAAAATATAATTTTTTAAATTATATTTTATAAAAATTGAATAATTATTTTAAAATTCCTTTGCATCATACTGACGGTTTTTATATTTTTAAGTTAATACAGATTTTCTATATACTGATAGAAAAGCAGATCTTCCAATCTGTAAATAAAATTTTTAAATCACCTGTTGCTGTTCTGCCTTATATTGTGGATAGGATATTAAACCTTGACCTCTAAACCTTTACCAATTTATTTTATTCCTTGGCACCAGACAAGCAGTCTTGTACGGAAATGAGGTCTTGTCTTGGGTTGTGGAGCCTAAATTGTGTATTCTATTTTTCATCTGTTGAAAACAGCTGGGGGGTTGTTCCTCTTTATCTCTTGTTTACTCTGGAGGGAGGGGGGCAGGTGCCTTTTGATAATGGCCCAACGGTTAATACCAGGGAGGGCATTGTTCTTATCTCTCTTCACAATGGGCCATTACAACTCCCCAGGCTGTTTTCTTCCCCATGCTGTTCCCCTTCCCAAAATACACCCACATTCCATCATCCTATTGTGAGATCCTCCATGCAGTGGGGGGAGCCAACCGTTCCTATCTGGATAAAACTGGGACTCCAGACCAAAACGCCCTCTTGCTTCACCCGATTACCGGAGGAAGACTGGACCTTTCTCACCATCACTGGACCCTTCTCACCACCTCTGAACCCTTTTGGCTACAGGATCATCTCTACCTCAACAGAACCACATCTGCCACTCCAGGAGGACTGACTTTTGGACTGCTTCCAACACCCTGACCAACAGGGCNTGTCTTTCTAAACCGAGACAGGTCTCATCTGGACAAAACTTATTTCACACTCAACCCAAGCCCAGCAGAAAAGAATTTCAACCCCTCTGTTTGAGTGCTTTTAACTGTGGAAAAACTGGAAGTTGAATGTTACTTAAGCTATCAGAGGTTACTTTAAGGTTAGGCTCAACAGGAGAAGGAACTGTCAGACAGGCCTTCTGAGGGACCAGTTTCTGTGCATTGGGATCTTTGTTCTCAAAGCTGATCCACAAAAGCACTATAGACCTGTGGCTTTTGCTCAGAAGAATTTCCAGGATGAAAGATAGTCTTAGTGATACCAAACATTGAAATCTTGTTGGTTTTTGGGGGATAATCACTGAGATTTGCACTTCCTGTGACTGATTTACCTCAGAGTGGAATGAATTGGATATTGAATATGATGTTTGCTGATGACTAAACAGGAATCTATGCAGGTAGTTAATGTCCTTTTAAATAGCTGAAGTTGGGTGAGATCAACTCCACCTCTAAAGAAAAGTGTTGGATTTAAGAAATCTGTCCTGCCAACACTCAGGCCCAGTAAAACTGACCCACAGTTAACTGGAATGCCATTGACAAGGACTCAGTACTAATCCCTGTGCTACAAGTTATAAATCATTACCAATCTTAAGCCCTATATTAATATATGGTTATGTTGCCATATAGCCAGTGCTAAGTGAAAAACGATATGTTACTAATTCTGAGGAAAGGCAGACTGGACAACAAGAAGTAAAAACTAAAACAGAAAACATCTAGCAGTCCCCCTACATACCTTGTGCCTTCTCCATTTATTTTCGCTACTCTGTACAAACTGGATCTGGAAGAGAGAGTGACATCACCAAAGGCATCATTGAATAGCCTGCATTCAGCTTTGTGAAAAAGAAATTATTTGTTGTTACTTGACAGAAAACTTGGTTTAACAATTATAAAAGACTGATCATGATCTTGAATGAGTCTGAGGCTCTATGTGTTGCAAATTTAACTTAAAAAATGATGAGATTTAGCACTGAATGAATGCAGGTCTTGGTCAACACAGGGGTTGTTCCACTGTAGATATTCAGATTAAAAATCTCCATTACTTTCAGTAGCAAATTAAATTTAATGAACTTGTGTTATCCAAAGCAAAGAACTATGCTTCATTCAGTCTTCTAGGTAAGCATGGTGTTAATAAAGAGCTGAGATAATTTTTGACACTCATTGTGTCTTAGTTGGGACTGCTTGTCAAAGCATGCAGAGACTGTGGCCTTTACTGTCCAATATAAAATTCAAGAGCTTCTTCTTACTGCTGCTAGAAGGTTTTGCTCATGAAGGGCGAAGGCAGGTTTTAGCATTGACTTCAGGGAATCTGTCCGAACCCAGGTTTTTCCTTTGCAAAGGTTACCTCTCGTTACTGTTACAGTTGCTGACATCAGTTGGCCTTTGACTTACTCAGAAAGGTCAGTCTTAGCTGCACCTTTGAGGTCCAGCCCCTGTGGGGCTGGGGTGCTACCCTGTGGGCAGGTGTGGTGCTGGCATGTTCCCACCCTCTGCAGAGGGCTGGGAGCGGCTCCTACACTGCCAAATGCTGCGTTAGGGCATACTGCTGGGCAGAGGGGGACCTTGAAACAAAGTGTATTATCAAAGACTTTCCATTGAGTCACATGGTTCAGAAAGAATCTCGTGCTCCATGAACTCCTTAGAGAGGAGTCTAGGTGAGGCTGGATCCAATCCAATCCCAGATTTAGTCAACAGTTTATGTCTAAAGATTATACAGGCCTATTTGGACCTTTATATGATTTTATCCACTGAATTAAGGATGGCAAACCCTAACCCCTAACCCTAACCCTACATATATATTAACCTAAACCCTAACCCTACAAATATTTTAAATTTTTTATTTAAATCCTTTCACCTTTGGGAAGTGTGCTAGAAGTCCTTGCTGTGCAAAAATGGGACTGGCCTTTTATGGTACTGATTGTCATTTTTATTATTTTATACATTTTTAGACTCTGTGTTGTCATGTTTACCCAGCAAAACATTCTTTGCTGTTGAAAAAGGTGTTATCAGCTATTTTTTGCTGTTGAAAATTTTGACTCTTACTTCCATATGAGGGCCTGCACATCCTTGCTGCTTCCAGGTTCAATCATGGAGCATCTTTCTTGCATATCCTCACAACTGGGTTTGATGGTATGGTCAAGCATGTCTCAGTATTTTTCAGCACTAAAAACAGCAGAATCTTCTTGCTTGATCTTATCACTGATAAGACTCTCCTTACATAATCTATCACTGATAACTTATAAGTCAGACAGAGTTTGAGCTGCTGTATTCCTGCTCACACAGAGCAACCTTCTACAAGTAAAGCAGTGCTGCTTGCTTTCACTGACTAGGCTTAATGAAGTTTGTTGTCAAAACATATCAGCCCTTACCTCTAGCTAGGTAGAGGGTTGTAAATATCAGAGAGATGTACCAAAAAGGAAAACTAGTAGGCAAGGTAGTTGCTTGTAACTTGTGAGATGTTAAGTGCAAATTCCCAGGGAGTTTTAGGATATGTCTAAGAGAGGATGTCTCAGGGGTGTTTCCATGCGAGTGACAGTCATGCCACATTGCTTTAACAAGGCTGTTGGTATCTGTTAAGGTGACTACAGGAGTTTCTACACTGAAAGGCACATTTCCCAGCAGAAGTGCCTCCATACATCAAAATATCAGAGAGATTCAGAATTTTGCTCACTTTCACATTGAACATTCAATACTTTAGCTAAAAAAACCTGATTGTCTTGTCTGCAAACCAGGATCAACTCAGCATACCAGTAACTGACAGATCCAAGAGAAAGTAAAATAACAGCATGTGTTCAGGCTGTAATATGAATTAAGTTTTCTCCTTCACAGGAGTAATTCTCCTTAACTCATTATATGTAATCTATCAAAATAAATAAATAAATAAAAGCAAATAATTATGTGTGTAATTTGCTATATGTATATATATCTCCATATATTAAAAACTTCTTAGTAGAGTCAATAGGAATCTCTAGATGCATAATCATGAATGAAAAATATACATGTATTTGAAAAAGCACAGACTGGGCATCTTATATGTACCCTGCTCATCTAAGGAAATTTGATTTCATTGCATTTTAGGATGTTTTAACTAAACTTCAGGGCTGGATACAAAAAACTTTTGGAAATTATTTTTTCCAAAACTGTCTTGGAAAGCCCATTTAAAGGGGGGTAAAAGAGATCTCTTCTTTGATGAGGTATTTAAATGTAACACTTCGGGCTATGCTAAACAACATTATCAAGTCACTGGCTGAATTATTGCAGATACAGATACAGGAAAACTGCTAGGTCATGCAGTCTGTACTTTGCTCCTGCCAGATCTATTAGATTTTCTTACTTTCATTTACAGACTTTTTCCTTACCAGAATTAAAGCATTGTGTTAGCAAATTTTCTCTTGACATTTAAACCTGGTTTCTTTAAGCATAATTTTATTGTAATATCATAAATTAAGATGAAAAATTTCAAACAACTACTGAAGTATCATTTTCAATGGTCCCAAAAATTATACTTGTGGCTTCATAGACAAAGGACTTGGGAATTTTTGGCCCCAAGTTGAAATGTCATAATTTTTGAGTAAAGAATTCCTGCTGATCTGTGCTGGCATATTGTACAATTATAAGACAGTTTTTCTGCAAAGATGATGTATAAAGCACTACATATCTAATAGCTAGTGGAGACTGCCATGTGTTGTTTCATGTGAAAAGAACAAATCCTACTGGAATGGGAAAAAATTCCCCTTTAATACCATTTAAAAACTTAAATCATATTCAGAAAAATTAAATAATTAATGAGGAATCTATTTAGGAATTATTCATCCTTGGCCATAACTCATACACCAGCAGATTCCCCAGAGAGTAACAGAAAAAGAATGGAAGTTTAGAACAATATCACCCTGGGGTGTCCCATAATCTGATCTGTGGAGTCCCATCTCCGAGTCAGATCTAAAACACTGACCTATGCTGCAGTGAAAAAAAAGATAGGCTTCTAGGTAAACATGAATAGAAAAGCAAAGACTTCTTCCACTTTCATTAGCAAAGTAATTGTGGTATTGGCTGCCATCTCAACCATAATGTTGAAATTTATAGAGATAAGGTAAATGCCAGGAAGAAAAAAAGGAATGTAATAAAAAATACAAGTATTTGGGCTTAAATATGTGGACCACTGAACCTTGAATCTCTGGAAAAATACCTCAAAAACTCCTAGTGCTTTAAGGGTCAGAGTTCAATTTTCAAAGGAACCAAAAATTCAAACCTTTAATAACTTGACAGCATCAGTATCTGTGTTAAAACCTTTTAAACTTCTTTCAGCAATGGCTTTGGAGGAAATTCAGGATAAGTTGTTCCTTCCACATTATTTCATAGTGGCAGTTTTCCTGAGGGATGTAATTGGCAGCCACTGCATAAAGGAGCACAGGGATACAGTCTCATTGTATGCATATAAGCGCATATATATGTGTAAGAAATATATAATAATTATGTACCTGTATATAATAATTATGTACCTGTATGATCTATTTCTCTCTCTCTCTCTCTCTCTCTCTCTCTCACTGCTTTGAAAAAAAAAGGAGGAGTTTGGCTGCTCCAAATAAAATCAACGCTGTAGAAGTTATATCTCATTGTCTTCACTTTATAAGCAGTTCATTTCATGCTGAGCTCCAGATTTCCAAAGGAACAGAAATACAATTAATCAGCATATCCTACAACAGATCACCTTCAGATGTTAAATGAACTGCTGAGGGAAAAAAAAAAGAGAAAAGAATATAAACTACCATTGCCTAAATGTTTATTGATCATGCAGAAACTTTCCACTTTGCCTAGAAAATATCTAATAAATAGAGCTTCAAGACAGCTGGAAAACAGTGATTAATGCTAACATTAGCTCTCCTATTTCACCAAACTAAAATCTATACAAATGGATCCAAAGCAGAAAGCAAGGTTGTGTCACTACTGCCAAGGATTCTAGCATAAATAACATTGCAGAAGACAGAAATATGAGAAACAGAGCAACTGTTCATAGAAACAAAGAATCATTAAGGTTGGAAAATACCTCCAAGATCATTGAGTCCAACTATTACTCCCACATGCATTTCTACAAACTTTTGCATCCTTTGGTAATGAATTGAAAACCCTATGTGAACTAACATCTATGACCCTGAGAATTCCTTATAAAATCAGAATTCCTTATAAAGGGGTCCATGATAAAGCTGCAAAACTGCAGGGCAATACAGACATCTGCCACACTTTCTTACTGTATCTGCCATAGCAGTATACATAGTTTATACTTGTGAATCACATATTTAAACTAGGTTAAATTATAGGACAGGATTTTATTTTTTTCTCTTTCTCCAACACAGTTATCATGGCTATTATGGACAGTTAAATGTGGTCATAATTATCTTAGTGAACAGCAAGGTTAATTTTGGTTTCAGATACTTTATTGTCAAAGAGGTGTTAGCATCTTAGATGTTAGACATTAGACTAAATGGCAATGGAGTCAAGAGGGGCCCTGGGAAAACTCATTTGGAAGCAAAGGTGTTAAATTTTGTTTCAAGTGAAGAATAAAAATAACATAAAAGCAGCTACAGATTGAAATCTATGGCTAAGACTTCTCTTTAATTTCCAGAAAATGTAGATAACTTTTTTCCCCTCATGGAACCTTTGTTCCTTCCATCTGCACATCTTCCAGGTAAAATCTGTTTCCTAGAGAAAATTACATTCTATGCATCTCTGGATAAAAAGGGAAAGAAAATATGAAAAGTTTGAATTTATAGTATTTTCTTCCCCAAAATGATATAAAAACAGATATTCAAAAGAATATTTTCTCTGGCCAAAATGCACCTTACATGTTCTTGGGACTCTTCCCTTAGATTTTACTTGGTTTCAGCTGTCAAATATACCTATCCTACAGTTTTTCATATGGCCTGCTATTGCTGTGCCCTGGCTCTGTAAATAAGTGTATGTGACAGCTGTAAATGGAAATCAGACAACAGAATTCCTCAAAATTATGCTCACTGGGATCTTGCATTTGTGTGGCCAGAAAAAAAACCTCATTTATTTTGTAGTGTTAATTTCTTCAGTCTCACTGCAGAGAGACTAAGAGCAGAGAGAAAATACAAAGTGGTATGTGTGTTACCCAAAGGGTAAAGCTGCTTAAATAATGATATAGTCAGATTCAAACTCTTTCTGGTTTGGTTCAAGTTATGGTCATAAAAAATGGTATTAGAAAGGGAATTTTCTTCGCTGTTTGAAAATGGAATGCCCGCATGTTAAAAGTAATAAGATTATACCAGCCTTCAGGTAATATTTACTTGTTTTTTCCTTCTTGGATGTCAGATAATTTTTGAAGGTCATTATGAATTTGGCAGGAAATGCTATCAGCAGAACTTCTAATGCATTTGAAATCATTCTTCAATTAAATCATGACCTAGGTAAAAACAAACATACTAGAAACTGTAATTGTGATTACCAATGAACCAATAATTCATCACCAATGAACTGGTAATTCTGATGAATAGTTCATCAGAGAAAATGTATTCCTGCTGTGAGGAACAAAAAGCTTACATCATCCATTTTTGTTAGATGTAAATAGCTGAGAAAGAAAAACAAAACTATTTTCAATAGGCTCTCTGAAAAAACCCTCAAAACCAAAGAACTTTGGTACATATAATAATGACAGCTTTAAATATGAGTATGAAAAGTTAGAAAGAAAACAATTATTTACGTCACCTTATATCCCTAGATATTTTCTAATTCTAGTAGAGAACAACTTTTGTAGTACACATGTACACTAAGATGCCTATCTAGCTTAATCTTTTGTTGTATTTTTCAAAGGACTGGTAATTGTATAGAATCAGAAAATCACAGAATATCCTGCGCTGGAAGGGATCCATAAGGTTCAACTCCTGACCCTTCACAGGATATCCCAAGAGTCACACCATGTGCCTGAGAGCTTTGTCCAAATGCTTCTTGAACTCTCTCAGCCTGACCACTGTCCTGGGGAGCCTGTTCCAGCACCCAGACACCACACGGATGAAAAACCTTTCCCTGATATTCAACCTAAATCTTCCCTGACTCAGTTTCATGCAATTTCTGCAAGACCTGTCCCTGGTCACAAGTAAAGAGATTGGTCCCTGTCCTTCCACTTCCCCTAATGAAGATGTTGAAGATTACAGCGAGTCTCCTCTCAGTCTCCTTTTCTCCAGGCTGAACAGATCAAGTGACCTCAGCAACTCCTCGTACAGCTTCCCCTCAAAGCTCTTCACCATGCTCACTGCCCTCCTTTGGACACTCTCTAATAGTTTCATGACTTTCTCATATTTTGATGACCAAACCAGCCCCCAGCCCTCGAGGTGAGGCTGCCTCAGAGCAGAGCAGGACAATCCCTTCCCTTGGCTGGCTGGTGATGCTGTGCCTGATGCCCCCCAGGACAGGGCTGGCCCTCCTGGCTGCCAGGGCACTGCTGAGTCATGTTCAGCTTTCCACCAACCAGGACTTCCTCGTTCCTTTCCACAGGGCTGCTCTCCAGCCTCCCATTCCCCAGTGTGTTTTTACATCCAGAACTGACTCAGATGCATCTTTCCCTTGTTAAATTTCATATTGTTGGTTATGTCTCAGTCTTCCAATTTGTCTCTCTGCAGGGCCTCTCTGCCTGTCAATGAGTCAACAGCTCAATTTAGTATTGGCAACATTACTTAGAATTCCTTCAAGTCCTGCATTCAGGTCGTTAATGGAGATGTTAAAGAGAACAGGGCCAAGGATGGTGCCCCACTAATGACAGGTCCCCCAGGCTGATGTCACCCCATCCACTGTCCCCTTGTGCCTGACCCATGAGCCACTTGCTCACCCGTCACACGGTGTGTGTACCCAGCTGTGGGCTGCACATTCCGCCCAGAAGGATCCTGTGAGAGATAGCAGCAAAAGCCTTGCTGAAGTCTAAAAATTTTACATCAACTGGCTTTCCTAGATCAACTAGGTGGGTTCCTCTGTTGTAGAAAAGAAATCAGATTTGACAAGCAGGCTGTTCCCCACATTAAAGTGTGCTGGCTCAAACTGTGGCAAATGACTTCTTTGTTCTCCAGGTGTTTTTTCAATACTACCCAGAATAATTTTTTCCATGATTTTACCAGACACAGAAGTAAACATGATAGGCCTGCAGTTTCAAGGGTCCTCCTTCTTGCCCTTCTTAACAACCAAGGCAATGATTGCCAGTTTCCAGTCAGCTGGACTGCTCCAGTTTCCCAAGGTGGCTCGAAAATCATCAGTTGAGGTTTTGCAAAGATATCAGCCAGCTCCTTGAAGGTTCTTGGATTAATCCCATCATTCTCCATAGAGTTGTAGAGATGAACAAATACAAAGCGCAGATTGATCTTACCTTATTGTGGTCTTTCCAGTGTGCCAAGAAGTAATATGATTTATGTATCTGAAGCTCATGATCAAGTAAATAAAGCACTACCTAGCTCTCAGAAGTTACTGAAGTTTCTTTAAACAGAGACAATACTTTTTCCAGATTTGGTACTGCCTGCTGTTTTCCCCAATGTCATGTCACCTTGGGGACTGCAGTCAACTGAGAAAAACTGCAGGAGCTTCATAGCTGTACTGCAGTAAGGTATGCTGGTTTCATACCATATGGTCTAGTCATCCATAAAAGAAAATCTCTGAAGAGAAAAGAAATATATTTTGTCAGGCTGTAAGGTTCCTGTACACTATGCCATTCACTGGCTGAAAGAATGCCAGCATAATAAAACACAGTTCTGGGAGTTTTGCAGTATGCTGGCATAAGTTTGTCTTTCACCTGTGTACTGTAGATATGCATGTGCATGCACAGCATAATTTAGTTTCCCCTATTTATGAATCTGAAGTAAAATACTGAACCTGTCCAATTCTGGTGCCCCTACATTGCTGGCATTGTTTAACCACAGCCCTATGCAGTTACTCACCCACTCTCCCACCAGTGGGACTGGGGAGAGAATTGGAAGGGCAAAAGTTAGAAAACTCATGGATTGAGATAAGAACAGTTTAATAGGGAAAGCAAAAACTTTGCATAGAAGAAAAGCAAAACAAGGAATTAATTCACTTCTTCCCGTGGGCAGGCAGGTGTTCAGCCTTCTTTGGGAGACCAGGGCCCCATCATGCATAATGCTTAGCTGGCAAAACAAACACCATCACTCCAAATGTTCCCCCTCCCCTTTGTGTTTCTTTCCCCATTTTGTACAATGAACATGATGTTGTATGGTATGGAATATCCCTTTGGTCAGCTGGGGTCACCCTCCCTGCTCTCTTCCCTCCCAATCTCCCAAGCATCCTCAACTTCCTGCAGTACAAGAAGCAGAACGGCCTTGGCTCTAACTTCCTGCAGTACAAGAAGCAGAACAGCCTTGGCTCTGTGCAAGCCTTGCTCACCAATAACAAAAGCATCTCTGTATTATTGACCCTCTGTTCAGCACAAATACACAGCCCCATACCAGCCACTGAGAAGAGTAAGGTACGCTGGCTCCATCCAAAACCAGCACAAGTATCTAACACAAATACCAGCAATGTACAACTCTTGTTTTGATTACATATTCCACTTAGTTATCTGCCCTGCTGTACATCCTTTCTGCTTTGTTTATAACTTCAGTGATGCATGCTGGACTGGAAAGTATCAACAGCAAAAATACAGAACATGTAAGAGGTCAAGTATATTGTTGGAGGTCTTCAGTGTTTGCAGACTTATTATCATGGAAAACCCTATAATGAGACAAAATGTTAAGCTAATCTGTGATGAATCTGCTGACAAATAAATCTCTATATCGTTCCATAGGGGAAAACAAAAACCAAAACAAGTAGTCAAAATTTTAGGCATTAAAAAAAAAAAAGTGTGTGTAGAAATCACTGCAGTTGAAGGAATTGATACAATAGCTTGTTGTATCCTAAAATATATTAAACCAGTATCTCTCTAGCATTTACTAACCTGTTTCTGATTTCATAGATGGTGGTTTTGCTCTGTAAATATTTCTATATCATAATCTATCCTCATTCTCAATAATAAAATCAGAGGTATCTTCAAAGGTTCATGTATTAAGACTGAGGCAGGGGGTTTGGGGTTGGGGCAGGAATTGAATGCTAAAATCCTTGTATTAGACCATAAGAGCCTAGAGTGCTAATACTGAGTGTTAATACTAAGCTTGGATTGCTTAGTTCTGTAGATGGGAAAGGACGTCAGATGAATGAAAAATTTTTCAGTTTTTTTTTTTTAATCTCTTAAATCTTTATCCAACATCAATGTTTCTTTCTACAAGGCAAATGCATAAGATAAAATGGAGAGAAACATCTATGTTAAGCTGCATAAATTTAATTTCTTTTGTCAGCAAAGAATCAAAAATTCTTCAAAGTTGTTAATCATGGAGAAATTTTAGAGTTTATTCAGTTTTTGCTGCAGATATTTGTTTTTGTATCTGTACTGGTATGTCCACCACTAGCTCACATGAAGGAAAAACATTTCGTCCACATCACTGTCCTTGCAGCACCATTAATTTCTGTGTCCTACATTCTGATTCTGCTACTTTCAATGGATTCCCCTCTTTTTTTTTTTTTAAAGATTCTTAGAAGAAAAGCTCTTTCATAACAGATGTAAAACTTCATTTTTTGCCTTTAGTTTTCCAGCTGTGACAGTTGAATATTTTAATCAACCCAAAGTAGAAAAGGGACTCAGGTACCTTGTAGTTTTTATCCCTTTAAAGTCACTTTTATCCTGATCTCAGTAATTAATTTTATGCCACTGAGTAGTGAACATTATGAAGATGAATTTTATAAGTCACAATAATCTTAACTATAGTTATTAATATTTCACTCAGTGGTGCATAGGAAAAGAGTTTTAGAAAACATTTCTGCAATAATTGGAAATTAGAAAGATTCACACAAGAATTTTGTACCTGCTGAATAAAGTATGAGGTCACAATGCATAGAATCTTTCAATAAATCTATTTATTAGAGGATTAGATACTTCCCAAATGTCTTTACCTGAGTTCACCCTAAAGTCTTTCACTCACCAGCTGTCAGGAAGAGGATGATTATCATGCCCTTTGCTGCAGCACAGAGCCAGGCCATCCAGGGCAGCTGCCTGACTTATGCCACTGGTGCCTCTCCTGCTACACACTCTTCAAGTCTGAATAAACCATCCTACAGTTTTCCACAACTTCATGGTTACTTAAAAGTTTTCTCAAGTCATGGCATTTCAGCTCCTCTTCCTTGCTTTACAAATTCAAAGGCTGTTTTACTGTTTCATGAGTTCCAGACAACTCTTTCAGCTCTGTTTTCAGCTCAGTGCAATTACAAAATATCCTGCTGTGCGCAAGCACAGACTACACTGATTTTTTTAGACAGGCAATCTCAAGTGACAAAAACACAAGCTTCCTCAACTTCCTCCTTTATTTCTTTCTGATGCTTACATTCCCTTCACAGATTGAGACTAGTTTCTGAGGCATCTTGAAATTTTGCCTCTCTTTTCCAGGTTTTCAATAATTAGGGAAACTGGAAACCTCTGGCAAATACTGCAACATAAAAAAATACTCATAAAATTCAGGCTAGTCTAAAGTCACGGTGATGGAGAAACCAACTATGTCACATGCACTTCATTTGCAGACTGCAAAAACTCCTTTCTATGTGGAAAAGTTTAGGTTTTTCTCTCCTGTAAACTGAGGAACCTGTAACTTAATCTGCTCAGGAGACATAAATGTGCCAAAGACTTGGAAAAGAAGCGGAAAAAGTGGAAAGGGAAAAGTTAGGATTGATTTATTTCACGCACATCCCTACTGTTTGACTGCTCTTTTGAGAAATCTGGCATCAAAACTGTTCTGCTTTCCTCTTATCTGCAAATCTCTTTGACAAACCAGTCAGACAGACACTGTAAAACTCAGAATGGATAAGCTTCTTCATCAGTGGCATTTCTGGTATTTTAGTGTTTATATAGAGAGTGGAGTTTCAGTCCATGTGATTCAATGGAAAAGAGTAATGAGGCTGTATGCCTTTCAGACTTTCAGTTTCCTACAGTGAACTGTATTAGTTATCCAAAAACAAAGTATAAAGAAAGAAACAGCACATTTATCCTAGTGACAGAGGGTTGTTTTTTTTCCTGTTACATTGTTAAGCTATGAGGCTAGTGTACCACCAAACATCTAAACACAGCAATGCTTTGAAGGAATCCCTGAAGAGACATTTAGTGAAGATTTATCTTCTTCGCGCTTGTTTAGTCCTTCTGAATATAATTTCCACTGCCACATATTTTTGTGGAATAGTGTTTGTCTGTGGGGCTGCTGACAAAGGAGAAACAGGGAGAGATAAATTTGCAAGAAGTGCACAAGAACTCCTAAATGTCACTGTTTTCAGAACACTTCATGTGGTAGATGGGCTTTATGGGCCTGCAACGGGAAGCTTCTCAGGCATGGTGCAAAGGTGTATCTGGAAGGAGGGCTTTTTATGTGTATATTGAAAAGCAATTTCAAAATGAAAGGTAACTTTGGATGCTCACTTTTTCAGTCCAAATATTACTGAGTAAATAAAACTTATGCCTACTGGATGTTTAGGAACTTACTGATGTATCTCAGTGGATAGTAATTTTTAAAAATGTGGAGTCAAACTTCACAAAGGTGTTCAAGATTAACTGATTTATGATGTATTCTTTAATTTTCACTGAAATATCTTAGTAGCTCATATCAAGATGATTCTCAAAATCTGACTGTGAGCCAATAAAAATCTTTAAAAACCCAAATCCATTTTAAACATGTAAACAAATGCATTTATCTAAAATTTCTCTTCCTTTCTTTCATATTACTAAAGGTATCAACCATGTGTTGATATACTAATGGGCCAGCTGAAAGCCATTTGGATCCCCTGTGTAATGACATGAGCATTTCTAAGAGAACTTATAATACAAATGTTCCATAGTCTTTGTCATTCAGTCTTGAAACCAACATGACAAAATCTGAACAAAACCAGAGAAAAAGGTTGAAAAATTTTACTATTAATAATATTTTTTATGAAGGATAAAGCCTTAGTTTGAATTGTAAAAAAACTAAAAACTCTTAATTTTTATGTTCAGATCTATATGTACAATAATGAGTTCTGAAAGAAATAACTATTTTAGTAGGACCCCATATGATTTTTTTCCTGATTATATATTTGATTATGAAGGAAATATTGCAGTTACTCTTGTCTAAAGGTTTCCTGAGGGAGCTGGTATGGGATGCTGACATTTTCAAGAGCAAGAACACAGAAATTCACAAATTACTGAGGAAACAAATGGAATTCCAGAATATTTTAAAGATGGAATTTTTTTCTGGGGTTGAAAGATAAAGGGTAGTTGGCATTCCACATGTGTATTTATTAAAAGACATAAAACACACTTTGCATATAAGGTAAGGATTCTTGGGAGGACCAGAAAGCAGTAAAACTGTGCCTGAAACACAGTTATTGCTTTATACCATCAGCAGTAAGGGCAGTCATTATTTTCCAGTTGATTTGGTCAATTTGTTTCTCTTACCAGTTCCCTCCAGAATCATGGTTATATTCTTTATCACCAACCCCTACATCAGAGTAAATTTTATAATATCTAAACCAGCATGTGGGGACTATGTTATCAAGTGCAAGGTATTTTTAATAAATACGCTGTTGATCAATGATTTCAAAACCTTACTCAGTCTGATACTCCTTAATAATTTGTGCCTGTTCAGATGACAGAAAACTTGTAAAGTGCTGTACCAAGCTCTGCTACCTCAGACCTGAAGTAACTTATATTGCTTGACATCCTGCAGAAAATGCAGCTAACAGGTAACAATATCTCCTGTGCTAAATGCAGAGACCCAGTTTAGTTTGAGAAATATGGTAGTGACATTTGACAAATACCAAAGTTCACTGGTTACAAAACTGAAAATCAGAAAGGGATACAAATTGCTACTTACAAATCTGAATTCATAAAATCTGTACCGTTATAAAAGAAAACACACATCTTTTGCAGGACAACAGCTCAGTAGTGTTTCCTGGATGTTGAAACTGCATTCACAAGAAGGATCCTTGAGCTAAATTAGGATTGTTTGTCACAGATGAAATGTATTTTGTGATTTCTTTTAAAAACACCTATCATTTGACCCAACTGCATTGCTGAAGAACAGGGCAAGGTATTCCTATTCATTCTGTAGGGGAGAATTATGAGTCCACATCTTCCTACTGCCATTGGCTCATCTAATTTCTGAGTTTAGTGATCCAGAACTCATGATTTAAGAAACTGCAGACAGCAGAAACTGATGAAAAAAAATAGGTTGTTTAAAAGCTTGGTGAATAGAAGCCCAACCCTAGTTTGCCTTGAAGTGGCTGAATAACTCTTACTCTGAAAGACTTTCATCATGTTGCTACGTAATTGCCTTATGTAAAGTGGTAGATAGGAAGGAGAAGAGACCTGCGGCTGTTGTCACCACCCACAGAATCTTTTTAACTTTTTTTTTTTTCCTAGATTTTGACTTAAGGATATGCTGTGACTGGAATTTCTAGCCTTGTAAAATTCTTTGAATAAATAGAAATATATTATGCTTGAGTCGTTATGCTTGCACAATAGACCTAGCCTTTTGTAGCCTTAGAAACACATATCTTATTTGTCTTTTCACAGGCCTGAACAAAGAAACACAATTTTACAGATGACAGAGGTGACATATGGGGCTTCAAATACTCAGTCTTCCAGAGAATGATCGAAACATTTTGAGTTTTGAAATTAATTATAAAAAGTAAAGCATAATAATAAGCATTCCATGTGCCTAAAAGCAAAGATCAGTGATAAGAACAAATCTACTCCTGTTTAAAACAGGAAAAAAAACTTATGCAGGTTTACTATGACTCTTAGTTCACAAGGATCTTCTGTTACAGTCCATTGGTCTACTCAGTCTTATTTAATTAAAACTATTTCCTACCCTAGGCTTAGGCTAATCCCTGAGAATTATAGACAAAACCAGATATATAAATAAGAGAGAAAATAGTTACTTATAGCTACTCATGGAGAACAGATCGGGGCTCTTTGAGGTTTTCATGCATGTTTCAAAAGTGAGGATTAATGCATAGGTGGCTATTTAAGATTTTGTTTCAAAGTAACCCCAAAGCATGAATGTCCACAGTTTCTCTCTGGTCTGGATCTAAATAGCAACAGCAAACTAATGCAAGGGAATGTGAGAGGGGATGTGAGAGGCAGTGGGAGAATGAAGGGAGAAAAGGAGGGAAAGAATGTAAAGCAGAGCACCACAGTCACTTAGAAATATGTTCTGACTTGTATTCTCCCCATTAAATATTCCCAAGCATTCTTCCTCAAAGTTTAAACAGTTCTGTTTCTGTTCAGGGCTGCTATACTCTGCATTGTGGCAGGTCACAAAGACCACTCCCACGGTACATTCATTGAATTTTTCAATGATAATATTTTCAGATTTGCTCTGCTTCTTACAGATTCAGCAGGTAAAACATCTGTATTTACTACAGAGATGTAAAGTGAAATGTGTTCAGTTATCACTGGACTTTAAAATCTTCATGTCTTCTAGGTGTATACTGTGGGGAACATAATGGAAATTGAACCGCAGAAGAGACTGTAATGTTGACTTCATCAGGGATTCTCATGGTTCAGGTTAACCTGCACAAATAATTTCAACCCAGAAATGAAGGGAAGAAGTCCTTAACTCATACTATTTAATGATAACAAGATCATTTACTAAGATGAGGCTTTGCTCTTAGTTTTGAACTACTATAAAGTGAAACCACCATGAATATTTGTAAAGATCATTTACAAACTTCTGCTGTTGGCAGCAGAATGTAGTTGGCAGAAAAAACAGTTTATGACAGTGTGGCTGCTTTCTTTCTTCTCTTCTAAAGCACATTGTTTGAAAAGGTATTGTACACAGATAACTTATAAATGGTACAAGAAATGGAGTTGCCGGTGCTCATTTATTAAATGGCTATCAAGGGAAAGCTTTCAAAGCAGTAAACAACTTTTGATTCTCCATTGAGTTAAGATGAACATCTATATGATGTCCTCTAAAAATTTCTTTATCAGATCCCAGGTATGTGGATTAAACTTGGAAAAAATTGTAAACAAGATTTTTGTTGTTCTTTGCCAATGTGCTGTCAGGAAACAAAACCATTTTTCTCTATGAAAGCCAAAGCAAATTATAAAATTAAGAATTATTTATATATTGTTTATCATCTTGACTTGTATAAGATTTTTATCTTTTAATGGACAGAAAGATAAAATAATAATTACACAAAACCAACTGAAAGAAACAGAGAAAATATAAATCTTGAAATGGGAAACAGAACTGCATTAAGTACCTTCACATGTGCACTCCAATCTAAACTAACCTTGCTTAAAATCATGACTTTCATAAGATTGGAATCCCCTGGCTGGAACCAAGGAATGCAATGCATCTGTTTTTCTTAGTTCCTTCACTAGCCATGAGGATGCCAAGTTTTGATAATTATACTTTGTTAACAAGAGGAAAGGCCTCCCTAATGCTCCCTGATAAACAGTTGTGATAGCAGCCTCAAGAGACCAGTTACCTGTTGGTCCTTCCTTTCTGCTATATTCTTCTTTGTATGTAAAGATTTCACCTACTGACTTGAATAATTGTGCCTTCAATTGCATGTATCAGAGCAATTTACAAACAAGCATTCATTAATAAGGACAAATGAGTAGGGGTTTAACTATCTTAGTTTGTTATTTTTTAACTTCCTTATTACTGATTTGGAATATTAAGTCAACACCAAGCCACTGACAAACAGAAATATAGTATTAATTCCTTATGTATTATTCATTTCATCATTTCCCACCACATAATTGAAATTATCTGTGAATTTATGACAAACACATTGTATCAGGAACTCAGTAATTCTTGCATGTTTGGAAAATTTTACTGTCTTCTAATCCAAACTTCTAAAAAAGACAAGGCTGGTAATATAAAAATAAAAGAAAGGGATTAGGAACATGAACTTTTAGATAATAAACACCAAAGTGCTTCTTAAAGGAAATAAAGAAAGAAAAAAGGAAAATAATTTTTTATTTTTTATAGGCTTTGACTATGGAATATTGTCTTTTAGAACATTTTTATGTCTCTTTTAATTGGGTAGTTTAGAAAGACATGGAAACAAATTTAAAAAAAAAAGTTCTATATAAAACTGATTTATTGCGATTAGTTGTCCAAAGTTTTGTACTTGTGCAAAATGTCTATGACAGCAGTAGCTAAAGAAAGCTATCAGAAAGTAGCATTTTAGTCTTCCTAATACTCAAGGGAGATATTTTGTGATCTCTAGGCTCTCTATTGATAAACAGGAAACCTCTAACAGGTATTACAGCAGTATTCTTGAAAAAACAATGAAGGGTTGTTTAACATCAGAAAGTTTTAATTGTGAAGCAAGGACTGATCCTGGAAGCCTGGAAGCCTTCAGGAAGCCTAGAGGAAGCCACTCAGGAGCCTCAAGCTGTTCAAAACGTTAAAGCTTAAAAAGAAACTACCCATTGCTGAGGAAATGAATAGCAGTTTGGGAAGGGGAAAAGCCCTGGGATACAATGCTGCTGCTCCTACAGAAATCATGTTTTCCAAAGTTCAGAACAGCTTTTCCACATTTCACCTACACTATATCAGCTTTATGGAATACAGGAATACAAGCTTGAATGACTGGAGAGCTAATTCTTAATTTTCTCTCAAGTTCAGGAGAGCAAAGCTCATGACATATCTTAGAACCCACAGGAATTTCTTATAGTTTGACCAATCTCTTCTCTGGAATGACAATATGCCCCATGGGTAACCTGCAAGAAGTGGAGCACCCAATGTTTGTCTCATACTTTCAGTGTCAGCTTGTACACCTGAGAAACTGCACTGTGCCTGGTAAAAACGTGTAGGACTTCTGGCCTGTGTCTTTTTTTGCCTCCTGAATTAGCTCACACCAAAAAATAAAGAAATCTCAGCCACAAGCTCTACAATAGGCTGAGCTCTGAAGCATGAGCTGAAATTTTCCCAGTCCACAAAGGAGAAATTAAGCTCTGAGCAACAGTGCAGCACTGGTATTTTTGCACTAAACTCATCATTTCTGTTTGAATTACAGTCTATCTTTTGAAAAGACAACTGGTGTTGATTTAGGAGCTTCAGGTGGCATGGAAAATATTCCACCATTAATACAGTGCTTTATTTTTAGTTGGCATTCACCTCCATCAGCTTCCTTCCCTTGATCTCTTTACGCTTTCTTTTCTGCTAAAATTCATAAATCTCTCCTATGTAGATACTTTGAAAATGAGATCAAGTCACAGGCTAACCTCCTGTTGGATCATTTGATGGATTGATACCTTAAATCTTCCACAGGAGAAGGATCTTAAATCTTACCCTTCATAGTCCATTATTCAGATTTCAGACCATCTCACTAGACCTTTTCCAACTTCATATATTGCGTTTAAATATGTCTTTCAGACATAGTAATAGCCTCACTGATACTATAAAGTGTAAGAGCATTTTCCTCCTTCCCCTAATATCCTTCAGCTGCTCTGTTCTGGCTGTATTTGAAAGGTGTTTCTCTAGCTTCTTTTTAAATCAAAGGTCACCTCTTTAAAAAAAGGTGGATGAATTTTTTTTCCTTGGATGAAATTTTTCTATGTATCTTTTAAACCCAGTTTGTCCATTCAATAGAGGGTATACTAATTATATGATATGTTTCAAAAATCAGAATATGTGAACTGAGCCAAAAATGTTCTTGGCCTGATTCTCTTAACCATGAAGATATCATACTACTCTGCAGCACTGTTTTAAGTATTAATAAATGCAGTCCTCAGTCGATGCAGAACTAGGGTTTTACTCTGCAGCACTTTCCCCTCAAACAGGATATAAATATTTCTTCAAACGTTGCTGTTCAAACAAATGTGAAAAACAAAATTCTGCATGTCAATAAACATACCTGGTGCAATCTTTCCTGCAAACATCTTTTCTCTCTGAATGCTTAGAGAAACACAGGGCTTTAGAGCACAAAACACTGGGCCTGGAATTTTACACACTGCACTTAGTTGAAACAGTGTGGAAAACAGATTGTACTTTCCTTTCCTTTGAAAATGAAAGGAGCAGAAAACTGACCCCATTTTGCCATATGGGTGGGAAGGGCAGAGGTAAAAAGAATGTGACAGTGGTTGTATCTGCATGTTGGACAAAAGCTTTTTGCTGTATATATTGCGCAGTGCAAAAGGTAGTGTCCTACTGTACACCTATAACTACGTAGAACCAAATACAGGTGCTTTTTTGAGGCCATGAGGAAAAAAGTGAGGCAATCCATATGGAAACATAACAAAAAGTGCTTTTTGAATTTTACCTCATTGTGGTTTATAGATATGAACTCTTATATCACCAAATTGAAGCTATGGAGAAGGAACTACTTGTCCAAGGTCTGAAGAAAGGTTTAAGACAGAGCTGGTTTCACAAACAATTAAACTTTTGTACCTCTCTTTGAGACCTATAACTGAGACTTTAAATTACCCTTGGGATAAGATCACTGATCTGAGATACTGGAAAAAGCACCTAACACATTTTGACAAAAGAATCATTATATTTGGGTTTTCTAGTGAACACCTAAAAGTCTATGACAGTGCAGCATGCAAACCACTTCTCAAGAACAGTGAATAATCCAGTGAAACCACAGAAAAATAGGTCTGAATCTTTCACTGCAGAATTCCTGAACCAATCTCTACATCTCTTGAAATTTTATGTATGGTGATTGAACTTCCCCTACTCATTACAAAATCAAACCCACCAAAGTATGTTTCAATGCTATTCATTATTAGGTCTGCTCAAACATTTTCTCTTGATTGGTTCTGTTGGAAAATACTTTTTTTTTGAAATGGAAAAGTTTTTGTTCTGTGAATTCTTGCTGCAGAAACAGCCCTGTTTTCTAAAGCAGGGCTCAAAGTCACCTTGTTCCCAGCTATGTGCCAGATTGCAGCCCAAAGCAGTGAGGCCTGGCAAAAGAGCCAGAAAGGATTCCAGGCACTTGTCATGATGTTTCTTCTTCTCCACAAGGTTTTGCAGGATTGGTGAAGTTTGAATCACTCTGCTTCCAGACTGTCTTAGGAATGGAACTCTCCATATCGTTCTCAAAAAAGAGGACATGATGACTGGATAAAATATACACAGTAGTTTTCTGCTGCACAAGGAAGAACCCAGTGTTTTCCAATTAACATGAAGGCGTGGAATGCCTTCAACAATACCTGTAGGTATTGTGCATATACCAAACATATACTGACATCTAACTGCCTAGGAATAATGTCTTTCAAGAAAAAGAGTCTTCATTTCCTGAAGTCTTTTTTGATATAGGATAGGTCTTTGTCAGTATCCATGACACCTTGGATCAAACTCCATGATAAGAGGCTATGAAAGGTTTTGGAGCAAGTTTTCAGATGTACCATTTTAACCTTCCAAGGCTTTTTCTGCTGTGGGTTTTTTTGGTGTCCAAACCCCCTTATCCAATAAATCTAAACTTTGTAACTTTAAAACATCATCCTATTTTTTCTCCTGTCATGAAAACCATTTTTTATGTTCTAAGCATCAAAAACCTTTGTGGGAATATTTCCACAACCTACCTGTAGTACAATGTCAAGTAAAATATATCCTCTTCAGCTCATAAAGACCATGTCATCAGTGGTCCTTCATTAACAAGAAAGTGAAGTCCAGACCAATGCTTAAAAAACCTGATGCCTTCCTACTTGCCATACAAAGCTGTCTTAAACATTTTCTCATTCCTTAAGAAGCAAGAAGCCTTTTCAAGTTTATTAATCATGTATGAATTCTTTCCAAGGACTGTTATTAAATTCCTTTTGATACTTGCCCACTACAATTGAGAGAATGGTGATTTTGCATTTTCCCAGCCTCCTTTTTTGACAACATTGTGATTAAAGAGCAAATATTTTGAATCAGCTTTGGAATTTGTCTTCCTATGGGCAAATTAAATCTAAGAAACCTTTTCTTTCTAAAACTGGACACAGATTTTACATCATTGGAACAATTCTCTGTAATCGCATTGAAGCATCATTCTTGCATTTTACAGGACAACTTTCTCAATTACTTCATTTTTTAGTTTTTATGAAATAATATTTTCCTTTTTTCCAATACACTAAATTTCTGCAAGGGTTACTCAGGATCAGGACTTAATATATTGCAGTGGTTAGGGTCCAGGCATAACAAACGTAAATTTCCTTAGTCATAACTTCAGCCTCTTGTACTTTAGTCCTGCATTTACATTAGAACAGTAATAATGACAAGTTAATTACATTTGAAATGCTAAGGGTTTTATATACAAAAATAACTTGTACTTACAAATTCCAAAGCAAAAGCATAGACATGGGTATGTATGCCTCTAAGTTCCAAACTAATTTTACTAATCTGAACTCTTGTTTTACCAACTACCTCAGGAAGGAAATTGGGGTGAAGAGAAAAAAAATCAGCACATATACAGATTACTAGGAGTTAACTAGGAGTTAAATTACAGATTAACTAGGGGTTAAATTACAGATTAACTAGTAAAAATATTAATAAGAAATAATATTTTAAGTGGCAAAATAATTAGCAACAGAGAGCAGTGGAGGCCAATGAGATCCTCCTTAACTTTTGCTTCATTTATTTTGCCAATTGATGAACCTAAAGCAATAAGAAATGGAAGGTGAGTAATTTTTACATATTATAGGGTTTAATGTTGTAAAAAAGCACACCAAAACTAGACAAGAAATGAGAAAAATTAGAAATTTGGTCAGAAAAAAAGAACATTTGTCTAATTTGGAAAAAACGCTGGCTAATCTAGGGGAAGAATAACCTGAAACAAGTATCAGAAGAAGGATTCAGCCAAAATCCCTTGGGGTGACTCCAGATAGCAAATTATAGGGAATCTTGTAAAGGAACATAGCAACAATGCTAGTGTAAATTTAGGTTGTACGTGTAGAGGCCTAGGCAAAATATCTCTCTAGTCTGTGTAGCATGAAAGAGACCACACCATACATACAGCTCATGGGAACAAACAAGGAATTCCTGTGCCAAGGAATTTCAGCACGCTGGAGGCAGTTCGGAGAAAGCAATGGAAATAAATGTGGTTGTAGGGATTATTTTACAAGGAAAGTTCAAATGAAATAAATACCTTGATTTGACTAAATAGCTACTAGGAAGAAATATGATTGCATGCTTCAAACACTTCAGGACTGTTACCATCTAGGAAGAGGATAAATAGGATGCATAGAAGATCTGGCTCTACATCTACTCTCAAAATGTTCACACGCTTGAAAACAACTTCTGTACTGTCTTCCAGATGAACTCTTCCTTTTTACATCAAATTTGTCTCAAAAATGGATGTATCGGTATAGAGGTCAAACTGAAAAAAAAAAAAAGTTGTTTTAGGTAAAACTAAAAAAAAATTAACTTAAAACATTATTTTAATTTTACGTCCCTTTTAGCGTGGTTTATAGAAGACATTAGGTGAAAGGTAAGCTCTTTCATAGAAGATGAGCCCTTCAGATTTTCCTGATGATATGGTCCTATTTTGTACAAAATACATAAAAAAACCTAATAGACAGCAGGACTGAAACTCAAATGTGCCAGTTCCTAGGAGAGTGGTTTAAGCTACAAGCCATGTGACTGAATTAGAAAATATCTAGAGGTAAAGAAATGGAAATTAGGTGTAGAATGGATGTGAATCAGGATTTTCATATATTAATGGTAGGCTAAGTAATGGACTTCAAGAATAAAAAGAACTTCCTTCTTATTCATTTGGAAGACAGGTTTTGGTCGGTCCCCTTTCTAAGGCTGGAGAGGAAATTTTAAATAGCACGTTCCCAAAAAGTCAAAATGAAATTTCTTGCTATTTCAAAACTAATTCTTCATTCAGCTCAATCTAAACCAATAAGTCTAAACCAATAACTATCTAAACCAATAAATCTAAACCAATAACTGAATAAGGGCTAGATTTATAAATAGTTTTAATGTGGCAAAGTTGGCATGTTTCGGCCAAGACAGCTATTAAAAGAAACACAAAACAAAAATAGTTCTCTACCTTAGAACCCATTAGGCTGTAAATACTTCCTGTGCAAATCTGTTTATTCAACTAATATCTACAGCTTAACTGGTGCTTATAAAGTCCAAGTCAATTTTGAATTTGATAGAACTAAATAACTAATGGAAGTGTTCAATCGTGCACATTTAATTGATTAATATGAAGTTAATGGGCAGTCTGAACTTAGCTTCACCACTGGGGACTTAGAACTGGTAAAATTAGTCTTTCTTAGCGGAAAGATGTTCGATCTGGACATGAGTCAAGCAACAAGCCAAAATTAAATCAATAGCCAGAGTCATCTTGGTAGGACTCCTAAGAGACAGAGTTGAGCCAAAATATTCAAGCTTACTGGGAAGAGCATGAATTTTGGCCTGCTTTCTTGAATTAAAGGATTTTGTGATGTGCACCTCATTTGTGCACTTACTACACATCTCCAGACACAACTGAAGACACAAACACAAAATTTAAGATATTAATACCTTTCTGCTAAGATGTTGTCAATACCTTCTGCCAAGTGGAAAGCAGAAATGTGATGAACATGTAGTTCCATGGTGCTGTGGGATACTGGATCAATTCCATGTTTACCTAAATATGGATCTATTTGCTGAGTTTCAGGCAATACATTTTTAAGCTGTTGACTTTTATTTCAGGACAACTTGCTCAAGTCAAACTATCAAACTCTCACTGAATTCAAAAGCAGTTACTGTTAAAAGTAGCTAAACTGTACTGTTATAGTGGCAAGAAAATCAATATTCATCTATTTCTGTTGACAGAGGAAGTGAATCCACCATCTAAGAGATTCACATTGAAAAATAATTGACTGTAGCTGCATAAACTTTTCAAAGCACCAGGCAACATATTCTGTAGGGAAAACATGAGTCTCACACATGGAAATATCTCCAAAAACCAGTAAAAATTTTCAAGGGCATTTCTATGCCAGATTTTTTGACACTGTTTGATAGTTCTGTTTTCACCTTTTTGAACAAGAAAATTGTGTTTTGTCTATACACACTGATACTGTTCATGATTCAATTTAACACTTCTGTGAGATGCTGGCTGGCCCAAATTATTTGTGTTCTTCCACAACAATCTAGAAGCTTTTCCCATGTAATCAACATGGAATCCCCTGCAGCTATTTTGCTACATAGCTTTACAGAGTGAAGTGAATATAAATTGATGGTTTACTCCTAATGCAATTACAGACATTCCAGCTCTTGTCAGATTAGATTGTGCCCTTCTGAACATTCACACAATTCTGAAAGGATTTATTCCACCCATCATTTTTGCCACAAAGGTATTATCATATTTTGACAAGAATAACTGTCTTCATACTGCTTCTCCCTCTCAGTGAAAGTAACCATTAGATTAGATAATAGTTCCAAGAGCTTTTTCCATTGCCTAAACAGAACAAAGCTTTGAAAGTTAAAACACTTGCATGTATTTATATGCTTATACCCTGAGGATGCAATATACTGTAATCATTCTTTTTTCAACAGCCATTGATTCTTCTACACTGGTCAATACTTATTTAATTCCACAGCCTATTATACAGATTTCTTGGTTCTTGCATTCTATTTGGTATAATCCATTTAATGTGACCCAGCCAACCATTTGTCTGAATGTCCTTGAGCTTCACAGTGAATCAAATGATCATTTCCTAAACAATATTGCATTTCCAACAGCAGATTCTGGTAAGCATGAACCACTTTTATAATTATAATGTAAATTATATTAAAGAAATAAGGAATAAATAGCTGGTAATTTTCTTGCAAGGCAGTTTTGCATTTAAAATAACAAAACCCCTCATCAGAGCACGATAGAAATGGATTTGATCTGTAAAATGAGGGTTTGGGTTTCCTCCTTTGCAAGACTGCTCATTCCTTGTAGCAACCTTCTGGATCTATGTTGTTTATGACTTCACACTACAGCTTGATTCTCCCTACCAGGTCTAGGTTATTTAGAAGTCACAGTACACACGTGTGAGAAGAAAGCAGCACAACAGACAGAAAAGAGTAAATTACATAGGTCGCACGGTGTGGCACTAATATTCAGTATACTGTGTGTCCTTTATTGTCCCACAAGTCATTCTGACAAAATTCCTGGAACAATTTAGATAAATAAACCTCAGCAAGGGTGAAGCTTTTGGCAGAAAGAAAAGTCTTCAAGCATTTTTAATTGATTCTGTTCATGCTAAGATCTTATTGTTGTATTTTCATTTTAAATGTGAGATATTTCTACACATTTCTGCTTTCTCATCCCTAGAACTACAAAGTCTGTGTATTTTCTGCTAATGGGATCTGTGAGAAAGGATGGAGATAGTTAGGCCACACAACATTTTCTACTCATTTTAAGAGAAAAAAAAGGAATATCTTTTAGTTAATCCGTACCCAACTCCAGAGACACTCTAGGAAAAGTCGAATAATATGTCTGAACTTCTTGATCAGAAGACACAAACTGTGCTCCACAACGATACATATGCTTATGTAGCTCCAATTAGAAGGACACTTTCTGGTGCATTTACCTCCCTTTTGCTGTGATAGTCAAATGGGTCCCTAGGAGAAAATTAAAAAGAAGAGGCTTTTGTTCCTTGTTCTTTATTGATAAGCAAGAGTTTAAGAGAAGCATTAGCAAAAAGAAAATCCAACCATTGCCTATAGTCTGAGCTTAGTCACTACCAGCTGATAATTCATGGAATGAGAATATCAGTAAAAATACTACCAGGACCTAGGAAGAGTATTCATACAGAACAGATAGAGAAATACAAATGGATTTACCCTTTGTTTTCCTGATCTCACTCTTCCATATTTGAATAACACATTTGTTGTCTTCAGAGAGAACACTACATTAGCACACAGCTCAGGGGAGTACATGGTAGCAATATTCAGGATTGATCTTCAGGGAAAGAACTATCTTTACCCAGTAAGATGAAACAGCTCCCCTAATCCTTAACAAAAAAACCCCCAAAAACCCAAAGAAATCCAACCAAACAACCCCTCCACAAACAAACAAACAAACAAACAAAATAAAAAAGGGAAAAAAAGCTGGGGGTTTTTTTGTTTGGTTTGGTTTTACTTTTTTTCTCCCCCATCCCAGCATAATTTGAAGATTAAAAAAACCCAGGATTTTTAAATGTCTTAAGCAGGTACTATGATATACAGTAGTACTGAATGAACTATGACTGAATGATTAATACTTTCTTTACTCCTGTCCCAATGCATATTTTCCCTTCTTTTTGAAAGACGGACTGAAAAGTTGGCCTAGATTGCAAAACACCTTTAATCAAGCACTGACATTTAAAAAATGAAAACTAACTTGTATTCTGACTAATAAGCTCCCTGCATTTTAACTCAACCCTGGTATGGTCACAATTTCAATTACACCATTACCAGAGAATATTGCTACATGATGATCTCTGTAAAGATTAAGAAGAAAACAACTGAAAGGTGAATTGTCTGTCAGTAATGTGGTGAGGCATTGTAGAAGCAGTGAAAACAGCGAACTCTGGATACTAAGTGAAGACCATTTGGCAAACTTTCATTTAGAGAGATTCAGGATCAGCACAGAGTTGTATCTGTGCAGGCTCAAAGGATAAAGAGAAGGAATTAGTTCCTGATTCAGCCGGGCATTTAAGGACATGAATAGTCTCATTGAAATCAATGACATTACTCACTCACTTGAAGTTAACCACATACTTAAGTATCTTTCTGAAGTGAATGCCTAATGAATGCCTACACTTGCAGAAGGGTTGTAGAGAACTGGTTTGCCAGAGACTGGCTGTAAATCAGCTTTGTAATGTTTATTTGGAAAGTCTGTCAGAACTTTCTCATGAATTTTTCTACCCCACTGAACTGCCGGGATAGCTAGAGGCAAGTAGGTAAAATAGATAAAGTAGTCCTTTGCCCTGTTCTTTAAGAAGATTATGCTACAGCATAGAGTAAGCTCTTCCCACTTTGCCTAGCGTGTCAAGAAAGCCAGTTGTTTTCCAGATTAGATTTTCTTGTATTTGCATCTTAATGATTGAGCTTATTACTGTAGCAAATGCTACTCCTGGGAAGCACTTCTAAAATGAAATTAAACTGCTGATTGATTTGCAAGATTTGCAAAATATTATTCATGTGTTTTTTTTTTTTTCAAAAATGAAAAAAAAACCCCAACAGAATTGTTCCAAAAGTTTGAAAGGAAGTCTCCTATCACTGTGAAAGAATAGAGATCTGGGTTGAAAAGAAAATGAAGCTAAGGGAGAAAGATGGTATTATTAGTCTTATCTAAATTCAATTAGGTCAACAAAAGAGAAAAGAGTGTCCATGCTTCAGGACATTAGAAACTCAAAAAAAATGGATGAATCATTAATTTAGAATAATTTAAAACAATGTTAAAATGTAAACAGTAGATGCTTAATATTACTAAACAATGAATGTGTACACAGAACTAAAGTCTTCCTAGTTTCCAAGATGAGGCTAACTGTACAAGAATTCTACATATAAAGCATAAAATTCATAGAAAAACACAAAGACATACCTAGAGTATAATTTCTTTCCTTACAGGCTGAAAGCCATCAGCCATGTTTGAAGATGAGATACCTATAGCAGAGAATGATATTTTGTCAAAATAAAAAGGTAGTCCTTGATAAAGTTATGTGACTTAGGTACTCTGGGCTTTATTCCAAACTGTACTTTGAACTTCCTTCACTATCAAGGAAGCGACAAACCTTTGTACCTTATTGCTCCATATAAAAAACATAGGGAATTCTTCTTTATTTGTTTGTTTTTAAATTTATTTTTAACTTCTTTGTGGGAAAAGCTAGACTTTCTGACCTGCTATTTTGATTTTTGACACAATGAAGCCCCATTTTGTAAACAAACTGCTGAAACAATAGTAGAATACAGACCGTTGCCGAATTAAGAAATTATAAATCTTTAAACTTTGTCTTTCACCACTTTTTAGCTAATAAAGTTCTGTTTACTGTGCTGGTTAACACAAATCAGCAGCTAGCAAAGCTTGGAGCACAGTTCTAAGAGGGCAAGGTGGGTTGAGCAGTGGCCAGTTTTTTTTCTGCCAGGATTCCTTGCTTAAGTGTTAAAAGGTAGACATTAAGCTCTTTTTTTTTTTTTTTTTTTTTTTTTTTTTTTTTTTTTTTTTTTTCTCTTTTTTTTTNAGAAAGCCTGCGAAAAGGAATACTGTCTTGTGAGTGTATATATCCATGAGATCTGCAGTGGAGACAGAGCAGACTGAGGAGGTGGGATTGTTTTCCCGGTTCCTGTCTCTCATGACTGATCCTGCTTTGTGATTTTGGTTCCTAACCAGCATCGTGAACCTACATGACACAGCATCTTTTGACATTGGCTGTGGTAGAATCCTTTCTCTCCTCTTCTCCAGCTCCTAATCACTGGAATTAAAATGATATAAAACCATGGACAATGACCCGCAGGAAGATCCCGGGAAAAGCAAGGGACATCCGAGAACCGATGAACTGGCAGGACAAGAAAATCAGCAAGTGAAAAGGTATTGCCGCCGAGGAGATGAGCCATCAGTGACCCCCAGGACTCGGGACGCCTGCGCGATGGGATCATCCTGGCTCCTCAGAAATCTCGTCTGTTCATCAGTATCGCCCGGAAAAAACCTATTCAAAGAACCCAGAATCCCAAAAGAGGAACGATGAATACCTATACACAGACTGGTAGACAAAGGAACTCTGCCTCGGGGAAAATAAGAAGTATAAAATCGGACTGTCGGTGGTGGGACTTTGTGAGGGAGGGGGGCGCGGGGGAGACCGATGCGCTGGAGGCCAGTCAGTCTCTTGTTCACCCAGTGTCGATACCCGGGGTCGACCTGACTTTTTCGTGGCTGTAATTTTTGTTTGTGTTTTTTTCGTGTTCGCTGTCACGCGAAAATAAATTTTATCTTTACTTTTTTCAATCTGGCCGTTTTCATTTATAACATACTCGTTCTCACTAAACAATCCTCTTTAATATCATACAAATGCCAACTTTAAGTTTTGCATGAAATAACCTGGTGCTGATGGAAATGTGTGTTCCTTTTCCAGATCTGCTTGTGAGAAAACCCAGCGACACAAGCTGTGGGTTTTTATCTGGCTCCTGTTCAAAAACATGTCAAGTTTGTCAAAACTGTCTGACTGAAGCCCTTTATTATCACACAGCGGTGAAATGATTTGCCTGAAGGGGAAACAGAGCATTAATAAATTTAATGAATTGTACATTGTTCATGACAGTCTCTAATGGTACAGTCTTCTGTGTACTGTACATTCCAGATACCACTTCAGGTCCTACTAATTAATATTCATCAGTATAGAAGCATAAAATTCAGTTTGGGATTTGCAGCACAGATCAGCCATTCCCAGGATGTCTCACTGAAAGCATTCCCCAGGCTAGGTCATATGCCACCTAGTCTTAAAACATGCCAATAGATTGTGTTTTCTTTGTCACTGGTTTATCAGCCTAATGTCATGGCAAAACTGGCAATTCTGGCTTTAAATATTTATGTCATAATGTCAAGATCTTAATCCACTTAGAGATGTGGAGGAAACCAGACTTGTTTCTTTTACTGCGCTAATTGCCATGGTAAAGGATCTGAAATTGTGGATGTTGTAAAGTCCTATACTATTTTTAGCTCGTTGAAAAAAGTAGTAGATCTCTCTCTTTCTAAATAATTCCAACATCTTTAAGAAATAACAACAAAGCTTTAAAAGCCTTGCCAGAATTTTGTTGGCCCAAATGAAAAAGGTAAGGGAGCCCCCCACCCCCTCCCCCCGTCCTATAATTTACTGTATCCTGGATTTATTCCATTACGGAAAAGGGAATTACAAAAAATTCAATGAATTTATATTGTGCAGAAATGTAAGGAGACCTTGGTCCAGGATTGATTTCCTTAGTAAACTTCTTCAAGCTGATTTCCTACCATGGAAATTCAAATGCATACTAAAATATTTCATGCATGCTTATTTACAGGTACAGAAAGGCCAGCATTTTAACAGAAAGTCCAACTCCATGGAGGCATGGTGTTAGCATTTTTCAGTGAATGTCTTGGTGGTTCTAATTGTCAAACACTTGGAAGCACAGACAGAAAAAGGGAAGGTATTTGATTTCCTAAACCACAGATTAATACAAGTTTTCTACCTTACCATTGTACAGGGTAGAAAACAATCACTCAACCAACCAAACCCCACCCCACAACCAAACCCCTAAAACCCGCAGCCACCAAACATTTGCCCATAAGGAAGTCTCCACAAATACTGTTTCAAATTCCCTGTTGTATGTAAGATTCACCTCTGGAAACCAATCAGATTGCAATTGTCTTCCAGGACCTTTGCTAATGGATACTTAACGGGGATCAATGGCATACCCCATCCATAGTAAGTCACTCCCTCATCTGTGTGCTTCAGTTCACCAAGAAACTGCACTACCTGGATAGCTTATATTCTCTCTCTGAAGTAAAAAGAATAAAAATAAAAATTAAAATTAAAAAAAAATTTAAAAAAATTGTCCCTCAGCAAGTCCAGGGGAACATTCTAAATTTTAATTCGTTTCAGAGCAAAAAGTATAATAGTAATGTTTTCATAACATTTTTGACAGTATCTTTCTCTATGTGTTTAGGTGTAAAGGGTCATCAATAAACCAGTCTTCCTCTTACAAACTGAAACTCGCCCTTAAACTTTCATCAATGGCCAGAGTAATTTAAGCTACTGTAAGACAAATGGAATTATAAAACTGAAAATCCTAGGTTTGCATTTTTTTAAAAATAATTACTATCTGAAAGCCTTTCTCAACTCTACCTTTCCTGATGATGGTGTGCTGAAGAGCAAACAGTTTTATGTGAAGATTTAACGAGTTGGTAGCTTCCCATATAGCCTTGTGACTCATTCCGAAAATCTCTGCTGTTACCAGCATGTTGAATACCAAAAAGAAAGTGACCCAGCAGTGACTCTGGGCAGCTCCATGGACTGATGCAAATATTTACATTTATTCAGACAACGGGGAGGTGGGGTAGCACAATGAAAGCCATATTTGTCCTAAGAGTTATGTCTCTGTCCCAAACACAGCTTGTCTGTGCAAAAACAGAGGAGCATTTTAATTACTCTTCCCCTCCCCCCTCATCAAATTATTTTTAGGATTACTTGACCGTGCAAACTGTGATAGCCAACTGTCAGGAACAAAAGGCACTGTATTTCTGAGAGAAAGAAATGGTCTGAGCAATCAAAATTCTCAGAGATGCACAAAAAGTGAAGAAGTTCTCCCTAATTTGATCACTTGTGTTATCAACTGGGCAGTTAATAACTTTGCCTAAATAACTGGATTGTAAAATATATACACAATATATATTCCCTGGAAAACCTGCCTTTTAGAAAAAAAGTGGCTCTCAGAAAACGAATACAGGAAAAATAAATATGAACTACTGTTAAATAGCTTTTTATATTCATGCACTACTTTAATATAACTGTAGGAGGTTTTCTTCAAACATTTGAACAGTTCTCTGGAAATCAGTATGTCTTAAGGACAGAATAAGCAATCTGGAAAACCCGCCTCCCCAAGCTAAGTTAATTTTTTTTTCTTGGTATAACAAAAGCTTTTAGGTAGAATTCAGTAAATCGAAAATGCACAGGAAGCATTCAGATTTGTTTTCTGTGTATAAAACATTTAGTCTGCCTCCTGCCAGCCTGGCCATAGGGTCAGATTTGTCTGTAACATATTGAGATCCCGTATCATTACAATGCACACAGAACTGGGTGTATAGATAACTACTCTGTCATTGTCTCTTTTCCTTCCTTTCCTAGAGAAAAGTCTTTGGTTTGCTTTTTTTTGTTGTTGTTTTGTTCTTTTTGTTTGTTTGTTTTTTGTGGTGGTTTCTTTTGTATTTTTTCCCCTAAAAAGGAAGCACTATCACTTTATTACAAATACTTCTTTATGCTGTATTGCTAAATTCTGATTTGCCTGATAAGATATATGCTATTGTTTAGACATTCATCGGTAAGATGATGGGAACACTTCTGCCAGTAAAGCTTGAACAAAGAATTAACCAAGTGATTTTCTTCAACTTATCTCGCAGATAACATTAAGTGTTCTTTATCTGTAGTGCTGGTTCTTGGAAATTTACTTGGAATGCAATTAACAGTATTTTTAGAGCCCCAAAGAGATTTTCTTTCTTTAAAATGAAACTAATAGCAATAGCCAGATTACCAACAATGAATAATTAAAATTATAATTTCTAAATGTTAAACCTATTTTAAATCCAGTATTTCATTAATTGTTTTAATGCTTTTACAACTTTAAATAATTCTGAAAAAGCCTCACATACCATCTGAGAAAAGTAAACTGCTTTTATTCTTTAGGGATATAATATGCATTGAAGATAAACAGTCTCCAACAACATTGAAGAGAAACATAGGGTACTACAATACAGACCTAACACAAAAATATTTTTACTTTCGTTGTGTATTTTCTTGAGTTCATAATTCCTAATTTACTGTATTCTAACAATAACACTTTGCTTCAAAAAATCAGTATCCTTTCTAAATCTGAAAGGTTTTCACGATCTTACAGTATTCCAGAAGATGAGCAATGGAGTCATTATGTGAAAGGGTTTAAAAGTATAATAATGTTGTATCTGTTAGCTGTAAAATTTTGGACCCAGCAATGCTGCCAAATTTGCTCTGAGGATAAACATTCACAAGTAAAGGCACGATTTCAAACCTTTGGGCACAAGCTTGCTGCTCTCTCTCCATATGAATGTCAAAAAATGGTGGAAAAAATTTCAAAACTGCTCAAGAATACCAACTTGATTTTTCCAGCCAGCTTTTAAAAAAANACAAGAAAAAAAACCTACCAAAGAACCCTTCCGTCCCTGCACCTAACAAAAATTTCGTTACTGGTATTTATTATCAGGTATTTGTATCATGTGGTCCCCTTACAGTAACTAAAAGATGTGTCTTATCAAACATCCTTCTTTTGATATTCAGCCAACACAACCAAGCAAGATTATAAGGAAGTATCAGTTTGGAAGACCAGACGTTTGCTGGAAGAGGAGGCTTTTTAAAGGACTTCATAAAGATTGCTTACCCAACTGGTGGTATGCCATAGCATAAAAAATTCCCTTAGTGGGGGGAAAGAAATTGTTTTACTTTCACTCCAAACATACTTAGTAGGGAAATTTAATCTCTGGCCAACGGGAAGATCAAGTGTAGGCAGCATGACTCTCTTTTTAATTTATGTAAGGAAAAAGCTTCTGTTTGTTTCAGCATAGGATGCTCTTAAAATGTTTCTATAGTAAATTCATAGGTATTCTGAGAAAGACAAACTTGTTGTAAGTGCATTTAAAGCAAAACAAAGCCTCCTTTGCTGTAAGGTGATTGATGCTTTCTATTGATCTCATGTTTATTTGATATATGCTAATTCTTTAAATCAAAGACACATCTTTTAGACTAGGTTCAGAAGTGTTGGCAAGATGAAAAATACTAGCACAAGTTCTTTCTACAGCTTAGTAACTGTTCAAGATTTTTAAACAAAACCTCCACAGTTTCTCAGTCGACTACATAGAGTTATATGAGATGTATCTACCAGACATTATTTCAGACTTCACCCATCTTGACTAATCAGCTCTCTTTTTCAAAGAGAAATGCAGAGAAAGATTTTTTAAACATCGAATGATTCAATAGCATTTTACCACTCTCTTCAAAAGTCAGGGCTCACTTTGAAAAGATACCACCAGATTTCTGCATTCTCTAAGCATCTTGTTTCTATTACAGGATAATGGTAGCTCACCTTCCAAAGGCAGAAATGCTTTTCTGTCTTTGGTCTTCTAGTGCAATGTCTCTGGCCTCCTGATGGATGATTCATGCGCTCCCACTTGGTTGTTCATGAGCCAATACAACCTTGAGATCAATACTAGACTTGGCAGCTGGCAGGGAGATTTCAAAGAATTTTAATTGCTCTTTTTAAAGTGACTCAAAATGTCATAGACTGTCTTGGCAGAATCTTTAAAGCCCCAGTTTTCAGATGTGAAAATGTTAGGTTTTTTCTTTTCCCCCTACTTAAATAGTTTTTTTTTTTGTGGACATCCATTTACTAGCTGGTTCACATCAGCAAGAAACAATCATCCTAAATTAGAAAGTGTACTAATTTACCTTATTTTTGAGCATCCTTTATTGTCTCTGAATTACAGCCTACACAGCAGAGTGGTTTTCAAAGACAAAACTTCAGTGGTATAGAAATAGGAATAGACTGGGTGTTGCTTGTCTCCTGTGATTTTACAAAGTGTCTTGAAATTATTTGTCATTCCTGAAAGCAAGCTAAGTCTCAAAAGGGCTAAGGTGATAGAAGACGGCACAGAATAAATAATATTTACTATTTATCCATGCTTTTCCTTTTTAAAAAGAATTCTGTTGCTTTTACCCATTTGAAACAAGCTTAGCTTTGTAAAGTGCTTTCAGATACTTTGCCCTATTCTACTTAATCTTTTTTTTTTGTAATAAGTTCTGTAAATCAGATAAAAGCAAGTCCATGCTGGAAGAGGGCATCTGGATTCCTTTATGCCACACAAGGATTTTGCAAGACCAAGGTCAATCAGGTAAAGAGGAAGCTGGAAAAAAAATACGTGAACTATTTAAAAGCAGAGTTAACAAGCCAATAGGAATAGTTTTTAACAATCACTGAATTTTTCCATTGTCTAAATAGTCAAGTTGTAGTTCAGTTTTAAGTTATTTGACTAATTTTAGGAGATGATCAAATGTCATGTCTGTCTTTAAGTGGCAAGCCAAGAGTATATAATTATCTTCTGACTATGAAACCCTGTTAATTCCAATTAAGAAATGCAAGTCATTCTAAAACTTTGAAGCCTTTAAATTTTAAAAATAAAACCCAAGATGTTAGTGTTCTTTGATATCAGAAACACAACACCTGGAAACATTTGTTTCTAGTAGTCTTCTGCCATCTTTGTTTTGCCACTTGTACTCTTTCCCCACTTCCAGTCAAGAGATACAAAGGAATAAAAGCTTCTAATCACATACAGCTCTTAGTTTTTGTTTCCCCAGCTTTGATTCCCATTTAAATGGACTTTTAAATCATAATGTGATAAATCTATCACTGATAAAGTAACCCTTTATCCAGTGTTACAGTTGTGAATAAATAGGTGACAGCTACAGCTTTCCTATTTTCCTTCAAGTAATTTCAGCACAGCTTGATATTTGAGAAGGTATGTTTAGAATATTCTTTTATTTTCCTCATAGTGAAAAAAAAAAATATGTACTTGTTGGCCTACTGCCCAAAACCTCAGCTGGAGAAGGAAAGACTGTATATTGCACATTCACATTTGATTTAGAGAGAGTATACATCCTGATATGCAACTCCCATGCCAAGCAATAAAGGTAGAAAAACTTCCAAGGGAGTCATGCTTTTATATCAGGGAGTTAGTTCTGTTACCTAGATCAAAATAACTGATCATAATAAAATTTTGAATTCCCAGTCAATTTTATACTTAATGTCAGCCTGAGAAGAATTTTTTCCAAGTTTTTTTCTTAAAACTTTAGTTTTTTTAAGCAGCAGTCATAAGCTGTGGTAGGAATTAAAATAAGCCCTTGAAAAGTTTAATCAGCACAGCATTGCTATTTTTGAGGGCTTGCCTCATTTTTCTTCAAGCTACCTGCAATATCCAGCTTGATCTGAGATGTAGAACTGAGAAGGCTTATTTTTAGCAATGAAACATTTCTTTGCTATCTCTCAATCTGATAAATCATGATGACCAAAACAAAGTATACATCTTCTTCTTGAGTTCTGAGAGACACAGACATCTTCTGTATTGAGAAGTGATGGAACTGGGCACAAAGCAAAAATTACCACTTTTAATTTCTTGATTTTTTTACCTTTTCTGCATACTGGATGTTGCTCAAGACAGGACAAGATGGATCCCTGGAAACGTGGCTTGGAGGAGCAGAACTTCATTGGACTATCTCAGAATGAACCAAACTATCTCAGAATGAACCAAACACATCAACTGCTGCATGTACTTGTGTTCCTTTAGAACGTGTACAATAGTTTTTACATGGGAGTCTACCTTATATTTAGTAAACATTACTTTAGTGAAGGAATTTTATGCCTTCACTGGCAATAGAAATACTGTCAAACTTGGTGAAGCAGAACACTTTTAGATGATGTGTGAGTATCAACACCTCACTGTCTGTATGCTGGAAATACAAATTCATCATCTGTTAAGAGTGTCTGGTTTTATTTTATATTCTTTTATTCTATTCTTTTTTTCTTACTGTGTAAGGATAAAATCTTCAGGAGTTTCTTATGATTTTGAAGCACTTAACAGAAAAATCTACTTCCTAATCTGCACAAAAGCAGGGTCCAGGGCAGCAGCAAAGCCAGAGACTACATACAACAGTTACTGTTTTACTTCTCAGCTACTTCCAGTATCACTGATTAGCTGCAGCTCTCAACTGCATCAGTAGGCACAAAAAAGTTAAGGCAAACTCTTACTCGTAAAACAGGAAAGAAAAAGCAGGGCAACACTGCTGAATCTAAAAGAAAACCAATTTAGAGTCAAATTTAACATCAAAATTACAGAAGAGACAAGAAATATAAAGCATTCTAAACTTTTCTGTATGGGGTTTCCTTCACTTGGAAAATGGAAGACGCCCCATCTCGGGTTTGGTTTCTCACCCGAGAATCAGGTGGTGGTTTGAGTCTTTTTTGCTCTCTGAAGGCTTTGAGCCTGGTGTGAGAATGAAATGGAGTCTTCAAGGTCTTGTTTTTTCTTGGTTTCTCACGTGTTTATAAATTCTTATCTTACAATTTTCTCTGTGCCCGGCCGAGATCTTCACAGCAGCTCAGACACAGGCGACTCCCCCTGTGATGGGAGGTCGCTGCTTCTTATACAGATAATTATGAGTCTATTATTTACAATTTCATGCCAATACGTATTACTGATACTAGAAGGGTCATTTTTATTTGACCCAATCCCCTTAAACTACTTTGTGCCATCATCACATCAGAAGATGGAGGCACAAGGGAGAACAAGAAGAATCCAGGGCACCACCCTAATTCCTCCATCTTGTTCCCCATTCATCTCCATTCTAAGAACCCCAAAACTACAAGACTTTCCACCTGGTGATAAACTACACTACTGTCTGTCACACCTTTGTGACTTGTAATTCCTCTCTGTGTTGGAAGTTTTTCTCATGGACTGAAATCAAAGCCTGTGTCTTTCTGGGCTCTGTGCCAGGGTCTACTACAATCCCCCTGGACAGACCCTCTGTCCAGGATTCAAACTCCCTTCTTCGGGTCCCAGGCCTCTCTGCCGAGGACAAATTTGTGACCTTCCAGGGCAACCAAAGGAATGCCCTGGACTCCAACAACCCCACACAGAAAAGTTAAGAATACTTTATATTTCAAATAAAGACAGCTTAACAGAATTGAATTTCATTGCTTAGAAAAATTACTTTGTAGAGGTATTTCCAAGATTCAGATTTAATGCTCAGTAACAACAGTGTCTTTGGAAAAGCCAGATCTGGTGGTCAAGAAAATTTATGACAACATATATTTATCAGAGATATTTTATTGACAACAAATACAAAATTGTTGCTCTCGTTCCCTGATGTTTCATTTTAAAGATAAAGCTTTCCCTTCACCACTTTACAGACATGTAAATAAAGCACTGTAAAAAATTAAACCAAAAAAATTGTGACAATAAATTAAGAAAATGTGAGGCAGAGGAGGAGGAGAAGAGGGGGAGAAAACCCAACCCATCAAGGAGAAAATGCATTAGAAGCAATAGAAATGTTATGCAACAGAATTGAAGTTATGGTATTATATTCTCCTTCCAAGAGAACTTTGGGGGATTTGCACATGAAATAAAATAGCAGCAAAGAAAAAGGATAAATACAAGTGCATTTGTGTCCCACTTGAACTTGTTCATATTAACCAAAACAGTAGTACTCATCAGAATCAATTTTGGGATGCTTATGCAGAGACTGTGTATCCTCCATGACAGAGGAATCACTGAACTTGTCCATATCTGACGGGGTCTGGTGACCAGGGACATCATCCCCTAAGGTGTCCAAATAACTCCCCACTGATATTCCATCCAGTCCATCACTACAGTCTTGTAAACTGCTACAGCTGCCATGGAGGGATGTCTCCTGACTTTCTAGCAAGCTGCACAGGCTTCCACTCAAACTGCTGCCTCTGCTGGCAATGGCTTTCTCTTCAATCATCCACTTGATCGATTCAATACTTTCATTGATTAGGAGGAGCTGGCGCATCAGCTTCACATCAGTGGCTCGGAGATTAACCTACAAGGCAAAAGTGATTTAAAAAATTACTTTTTTAATAATCAAGCCAAAGAGCAGGCTTGAATAGGTTAAAAGAAAACACAAAAAAATCCAGCTTTCATATCTAGGACAAATCTATTTCAGTAACTAGTAAAAAAGTCCACAAGCAAACAAATAAAAAAAATCCTGAAAGCATAGCTATATTAACACTTTCAGTGAAGGTCAGCTGGAAACCTGGTCAGCCTCCCTGAGCTCTCCATTAACACGACTGCTAGTCAGTGATAAAACCCGTATGCACACTGATACAACGCTGTTTAGATGAGAAACACAGCTGCTACAACAACTCCTGGGTATAGCCTTTCACTAATGAGTGAAAGTCTATACCCAATCACGACACAAAGCCATTTCTATTTACCATTACTCTACGCTACTTACAGCTACAGACATCTAGGCAGTCACCCCATGTCATCTTTACTACCATGGCTACTTGGACAACCTAGAATTTTCAGATGTGCATAATTTGGAAAAAAGCTTGTGGATATTTAACTTTTACTCACATTACTCCTGAGTGGACATGAAAATCTGCTATATAAATGTCTGAGAGTTGAAATATTTAACTTATTGAAACTGTAACTTTTAGTTATTTAACCCCATATTAGATGAAGGCGATGAAGTTCCGAGGTAACCACGTATTACAAACACGGAGCAAGCATTTGCCACAGCTAACTAAATAAAAACTGGACATTAAGAACAAACTTCTACTTTCTCACTTAGTTGTGGTGGTTGATGCAAACATGCAGAAGTGTTAATAGCAACACACAGTGGAATATTAGTGTTGCATTTCACAGACATATTTGAGTTAACCATTTTAATAATTTTTTCCTAACAGGGAAACTATACAAGCCACTTTTTAAGTCACTTCAGCTGACAGATAAAGGTGAGACCTAAGGTCTCACTGCTTCCTTCTCTTCGCCTGAAACATCATAGATACCAGAAAAAGAAAAATCTGTGACCCTGTCTTATGTGCTGTATTGAAAATTTGAAAGTCTTCAGTCAACTGAAAAATAAAGAAAAAACAAGTAAGATCTAGTACATCAGACAATAGACATTTTATACAATTCTCCAAGTCCACAACTGTTGTACAGAAAAATGGCACCTGTATTGTTCATACACAATGGACTGGAACAGAATCAGTATTCTCAGGAAGCAAAGACTTGTTTTGCTATGAGTATAATCTGAACATGATTTTTTCCATACTCAAATCCCATCTTCTCAGTATCCCAAATTTCACTGAGCTGGTACAGTTGTTCAAAACTTATTTTGAAGTATTTTTATTCCCTTAGATACTGCAGAAGGTTGTAGTGGACTCAGCTGGGACTCCTAGCAGCCAGTAAGGTTTTGTTCTCTGTATCTGTCACCAAACCATGTTGGTACCATTCCAGCGTTTCAGCTCTTGCTGAGCAGCGAGGGCAATCAAGTGAGGGCAATCTGTTTTTCACTCTGCACCTTCAGCAAGTAGACTAGGACTGAGAAAGATGTTTGGAGTGGACAGAGATGGGACAGTTGACCAGAATTCACCAAATAGATATTTCTTGCCATACAATGCTGTGCCCAGCAATAAAACCTGCGCATTTGATCTTTCCTATACAGCTGTTGCTTGGGGGCTAGCTTGATCTCCTGGTGGGAGATGGTGTCACTGACTTTGCATCACTTGTTAATTTCATTTATTTCCTTCATTTTTTAAACTGTCTTTATTACAATCTAAGTTTTTCTCACTTTTGCTCTTTTAATTCTCTCCCTGATCCCACTGGCAGAGGGAAGTGAGTGAGCAGCTGGTGGGTGCTTAGTTACTTGTCAGGGACAACCCAATGCAGAGACATTTCAGGCTTTGCCAGTAGCAGACTGCCTGTGTAACTGTCATATGTATTCCCAGTTTCCTTCCCCAGTCCCCAGAATGACTTCCGAATTATTCTCAATCCAGTAACAAAAGATTTAACACAGCTAACCTTGTATTGTGCAAAACAGCTCCACCTACCATGCATTCAGTTTTAACAATACTGCCCATCTATCATTGTTTCAGAAGTCAGGTTATGAAAACAGATTGACCATTTTGTAGTTCTCCTGCTCAAGCCAATTCCTCTACTCTAACCAATAAATCACTATAAACCATTTGCTTGGCAACTAGGCTGTCACAAAAGCAGGAGACTACCCAGCTTCTCAAATGCAACTACAGACTTCAGCAACTTGAATATAAAGATGCTCAGAGACAAGTTTCCCAAAATGCTGATTTAAGAAATGATTAACAGAACTAGCACCACCATGACTCAAACAAAACAGCCCCTTTTAGATAAAGTAGACATCTTATATATTTCAGAATCAGTCCACAGGAACTAATTTTTTTCTCTAAATACAGCAACAGAGTCAGTATTTTTGTGGAATAGCCTTACTGGAAGCAATTTTTTGCATTCCTGAGTACTAGAGTTGTTCTCCTAGCTACCATGTCATTCCAAGTCTCCCATATCAACAGTGTTCTCTTCCTAAAGCAAATATTAAAAAGTAGTTTAACAAGTGTCCAAGTGTCATCTTTCTTTAGTATGGTTTACTTCATCATCTGTTTGATAACACAGAAACGTCAAAATGACATTTTTGCCCCTTCTGTGCTTTAGCACAGACACAATCACATTAGCTTTTACTCACATATGTAGCTGCAATCCATTTATCTTGGAAGTTGTTGGAGTATACAAATAGGAGTGTTTTTGGAGTAAACAAGTCAGTCCAAGACTGACTTCAGCTAACAGGCCTAAACATGGGGTGATAAAATCTCACCATGCCTGACAGCTCCATTTGTTATGTTATAGCAACAGGTGCATTTCAGGAATAATCTAAATAGTGTATCATAGCTAGTAAAGGCTTTTCACAACAGTTTTTATAGTTGTCCTTTGAGTCAAAGCTAGAGCACAGGACCACCACAGGGAAGGTGTCTGCTATTATGGATCAGCCCTCAGCAAAAACTTACGGTGTGTAAAAAAACTAAGAGAGCAATAACTAATTTCCTGTTATACGTTAACTTTTATGTATTTTTTGCTTAGTTTTGCTCTGTATGTTTGCAATAATGCTGATCACAGAAAGGATGCTAAATGTTTAACATTAAGACCTAGTCACAGCAAGAGAAAGGAATGAAATTAAAGTGACAGCATCTTTCAAGTAACACACTCTAGTAGCATAAGTGCACAGATTAGCATTTAAACAGAACCAGAATCATAATCAGGAAGGAATAGCTGGACTTAACACCCGTCTATGCCTCTCTCTCATACTTCTTCTACACAAAACATTTTTTCCCTTTCTTTTGGTCTTCTAATATGCACAACACTGTCATAATTTTTTCAAGAGCATTGATACATACACAAACACAAGGGCTTTTGTGCACGTGTACATGAAGAGAGACACACAAATATTCATGCCATTTTTATATATAATTCATTGTTTTTGAGAAAGAACTTGACTAGGTAATTGCTTTTAGAATAAAACTCTTAATCACCAGGACTGTTAACAAAGACAATTATTGCCTCCTGGCAGTCACCCAAAGTAGTGCATTAGCTGCCCCTAGCCTGATCACTTAGCTTTTGGATAGAAGTCACACATGTAGTCACAATTTGAGCAAAATGGCCTTCTGTTTTGCTGCTGCACGTTCTGCAGACATAGCTTCTAGTCAGCTCCAAACATGGAGGGTCACCCTCCTCTCCAGAAATGGCAAAGCTAAAATGTCTGTTAAACACACCCTTCTAATCTGCAAAAGCTGTTTGAAATTCTAGTTTCTTCTTGCAGATTGATCTCTTTTAAATTCCTGGATTCACATCTTGCTTCTTCTAACTACAGGAACTCTGCAGCAATATTAATGGCAAACATAAAAAGTGGTTTAAGGAAAAGTTATCCCTAAGTTTAATTAAATTATATCAGTTTTATTGTTCTCTCAACACTTTCACGTTCTGTGCTGTGAAGAGTCTACTAGTAAAAGAAAAGGAAGCGAGCAAACTTAAATAATAAGTTTTCTTTTTTTTTTCAGGATATGTCTTTTAGCCAGAACACAGTGAAGTCAGTCCTCACAACAGACAGAATCTCATAAAACTTAATGGATTCAGGGTGCTGTTTAAGTCACTCAGATCAGAAGCTCTGCTCTGCACAGAATCTCAAGATGAATCTAGGGTTGGCTGCTCCGAAATCTGTGTTTTAAAAACATCTTGAGTTTGGACGCAAATTCCAAGATAAGTGGAAGTGGATGGAAACAGTACAAAGTACAGTAGTCCTGGGAAAGCCCCACAGAGGTTCAGTCCTGGGAAGTCTTGCAGAAGATAACAAACATGTGGAGAGGTTAGATGAAACAAACTGCAGTCAATTTCATCTGTTGCCAAACACTACCACACCCATCTCTATCACACCTTTTACAAACAGAATTTCAAACCAGTAGAACTTTTCCATACTAAACAGGTGTGCATGACCACTAGGGTTCAGGAGTATTAATGCTACTATTGTTTCCATTTCCTAGGATGTGTCAGAGATAGCTTTCTGCTTTCCTATTCAATTTCTTCTAGTTCCCATATCATTCAGTATTAAGAGCCTGCCAGCTATGCCTACCTCCCCTTTCATTTTTAAAACGAAGATTACCTCAGCTTTTCATAAAATAGCAAATTCCATAAATTAAATCAAGATGCAATTAAAAAAATCTAACAATCAATGTCCAAATAACAATTTGTTTTGCATACTGAGATGTCTCTTCCTCAAAAAAGCTAACCTTATTCCACTTTCTCCTGGTGCTACTTTTACTATTACAAACACTGAATAACAACTTCTAAAGTAACCAAGGAAATTAGTTCAGAAGGCAAAAGATGAAGGTGAGGAAAATAAAACAGTGGTTGGCAAGTCTTACCAAGATTAAAATATAGTAAGAAGATATATAAGGATAAAGAAGGATCCATAAGGTCAATAAAACCTCATTGACTAATTGTGTGAGACCGTAACAAGCTAAACACCATAAGCAACTTATTCAAAATCCAAAATTCAAGTGTTATTTAAGTCACCAAGCTAAATTGTTTACAACAGGGATAAATCTGCTGACACAAACAGGATTTGCTTATGAAATATGAAGCATGTCATTTGAAGGTGAGTAAGCTCAAAGTGACACAATGGCTTCTTAACACCAGTGAGTAAAAGAGATGCTCTTTTTTTTTCCATTTAACATGTCAAAAAAACCCCCAAAACACCAACCACAAAAAATGTCACAATAATAACCAACCACAGATAATGTCTGCTCCTTTAATATACAGGATGATTAATAGGCTGTGCAGAAGCTGCATCCTACTTAAATTAAAACACATGCAAGTGCATGTTTTTAAAATTCTTGCCTGTTTTTAAATTGTCCCACTGATTCATGGTGTTTGCATTGGTTTCCTTATAAAATTATGCTGCTTTAGGCAATGGTATTTCAGGATCAAGATGAAAAAGATTAGAATACCCAAGCTGACTTCTGAATTTGAACTTCTCCTGAATCTGAATCTTCAGCATCTCCTGTTAAAAACGCATGGAGTTTTACCTGAGAGTAAGAAGACAAGTTTGCTGTCATCAACTGGAAGACATCTTCTATGCACCAGTGAAACAGTAACTGATTGTGGCAATGTGCCACATGCTCTCCACAGCAAAGCCAACTAACTGTGGTAAACTGAGACACCACAGTAATTCAAACTAACCCAACCAATCTGAAACTCTGTATGAGCACTCCCAAAGCAATGGACCAAACCCTGGCAGAGAATGAGACTCTCAGTCAAGGTAGGTGCTGCAAATTTCATCACTCTGTCTTGTGTCTTCTCACTGTGATTTATCTCACACTGATCTAGCTAAATTAAATTTCAGTCAACAATGATAAATGTAGATCAACAGCTTCTTCTCCATCTGGTTTCTTTCAGCATGGACTTGTGTTATAATGTATTCCTGTATCATGTTCCCATTTCTTCTCTCCCGGTTTTTAGGCTTGTGGCAAGCTTCAGACAGTGAGGAAGCACATACAAAAACTACATATATACATGAACGCTAAGTTTATGTGATCCATTGTTGATTTGTAGTTATGGTTTGCTGATCTACTTTCTGCAAAGTGAGCAAGTTACGCTGACTCAGATACAGTTGCATAATGAGTCACAATAAAAATATTGTGGCAGACCAGAAGTTCTGATCACCTAATTTTTGACTTCTTTTGCAAGAGATTGTTTCTACTCTTGCATCTCTTGAAGACTCCAAAATTGTTAAAACCCTCAAAATTGTTAAAACCCTCATATCAGATTTTTTAGGTAGCATTTGTTACAATCGCTGAACTCCCAGATGCTCATAAAGTGAGCAGTCATTGTGTTTTCAGTTTCTGTCTGCACCCTTCACTACTTTAAACAGAGGCTCTAACCTAGTCACCGTCCTGCTTCAAGTTCCTGCATTTCCTGCAATCCTTCACCAAGTCCTTGCAATAAATATTTCCACAGGTCCCTCTGTAAAATTTGGCAATCATGTAACAGCTTTGAGCACAGTGATTTTTAACTAGGAGGGAGGAAGAGAGACCTTGTGATTCCACATCAGCCACAAAAGGATTTTACTGTAAGGAGAGCTAACCAACCCACTAGCTAAAGTAAGGAAGTGGGCAGGTCAGGTCTGAGCCACCACTGGAATAAGGTAGGAGAATACACTAGAATAATTAGGAAGCAGAGCAACTTCAGGAGACAGCAAGTTAGTTCATTAGGCAATGAGAGTAAATAACTCAACGAACAGGTTCCAAGGACATTTCTTGCAAATATATGAACAAAATATTATGCTAATATGGTTATCATCTGATAGAGGAAATTATAGTATTGGCGATTTACATTTATCTTATAACAACATATTTTAATTATATATATACTAATTGTTTCCCTTATACTTGACAGGAAAATATATACCACCAAGTTGTGAAATTGTTTAGTCATATTATCTCCAAAAAAAAAAAAAAAAAGAATCTCAAGACCTTTTTTCACTGCCTTGAAATATGGAGGGTCCTTGTCTGGGGAGTATTGTGTGGGCAGCCTGCCAAGCGTATTAATACCTTTGATAATAAAATATCAATGATTAGGATGAATCAGTCGGTCAGTAGGGTACATATTTTCTTTTAACATTACACGGTAGGTACCTTGTATATTTAAATGTAACAACAAATTCCCAGGGGACGAAGGTATATTTTTTATTTGTTTTAGTTTTCTGGCCATCTCTTTATTTCACTGTGAAAAAGAAGAAACTATTTAACTCCTAAGTCAATATGACAATGATTATCAAAAAGAAATATGATGTACAACTGAGAGCAAGTAGAAGGAAAAAAGAAGTTTTTTAGGTTCTTATTTCCTCACCTCCTGTCCAAGTAAAACAGATGTTAAATAAATGGAAGTATCACAGAATTCAAAGAGAGAAACATCCAGTCTCAGAAGGATGAAAAATACAAAAGAAAAACCCTCATTCTTTTACAGTTTAGTTGCATTAACCTGACAGAGAGCAGTGACAATATGTAGAGATTTGTGAAGAGGAAAAATTTCTAATGCTGCAGAAAGGCTTTACTAAATGCATCCAAATAGCTCACAGTACTGTCACAAAAGCATCATCTGACCTTAGAAATGTATCTACAGTGACAAAGGTGAACATGTCCAGAACAATCCATACTATGGACTCACATTTGCTGACAGACAAGATAACTCCATTGCAAACATCCAGGTCAATATGAAGCTGTAACAGTTGGCTGTGCGTGTCAGAAAGCATTACAGCAGATGGACGATCACAGTATCATTACAAAGTGTTCTGGACACCTGCCATAATGCAGGACTGCACGTTGTCTTCTGACCAACACGAGACAGCACTGGGGCTCAAGAACATATCTAATTTCTTTTTTTTTTTAAATTGCATTTCACTCTCTGCCTTATTTATATTTGTCTTGACCAAAACAGTCTTAGAAACACTACGCAAAAAACCCCAAAAGAATATAAAAACCATTTCATACCTGTTCATCCCTTCAAAATGAATTACTTTTAATACTAGCACTGTGGAAGTATACTCAAAAGCATATAACTAAAATGAAAGAAGATAATGGGGTTTGCTTATAGTTATACCCAAAATTTGAAAATACTGCCTTTATAGAGATAACAGCTAAGTTTGAAAACATTTTAAAACGTAAAAAAGAAGAAGAAAACCACCAAATCTAAAAGAAACCTCATCAAAACATGCAACTTATTTCATCAAATCACAACTGAGACACAGCAATAGTAATACTGTGGAGAAATCTGAACTCTCTTGAAATTCAAGTCTGCTTTCACAATACCACTGGAGAGACACATACAATTAAAATAAATTAAATCTTTGTCTCAATCTCCCCAGAATTCAAAATGCAATTCTGTTTGAAACAACTCTGTATTCCTGGAGAGGGGGTATATCCTATTGAAATCATATTTTTAATCTAAGAATCAAATCTCTAGGTAAAGGCAACACACAGTCCTATTTACTGAAGGTTTATCTGGATAAGAATAAAAACTTCAAGAAAGCCTTGGTATTATAAATGATCACATGTGCTCCCAAAAATACTTTAGTAATCCTAGAAACTGATTTGCTGATCACTGGGATTTTTCCTTTATTAAAAACATTATGAGCGTTATGTTTCCATACTATATTTTTGGATTAAAATCAGTCAGTATCCTAAAAAATAAGGGGGTTTGTTTCATTTTATGTTTACTATTTGAATTTGTCTTTCAAATTCAGCTTCATTTTTCTTTTTAATGCAAAACTTCATCCAAATCTCCTCAGTGGTGTAATCACCATTCTCCTAAATTATGATGCCTACAGAGTCTTTACATCTCTCTGAAAATAATAGCAAGTTCGAGGTTTTGAGTCTTTCAAACAAAAACACCCTTTCAAACTCCCTGGTATCTACAAAAAAATTAAGTAATTTCATTCTTTCTCAACCACTAAGAAGGTACCAAACAGCTAGCAGCTAACCTGCACCTGGGACCTACAGATTAAAAATCTAGAAGCAAACAACAGGCTACAACCATTTCTAGCAAGCTGAAATACTGAAATGGGCCAGCACAGTAAGCCAAGCAGGCTGCTGAGAACTACACCAGCTGCAACTTTCGAGCCTTTTTGGCTCAAAAACCCACAGACACCTTTGTTTCCCACAGAACACACCACAGCAACTAATTCTGGAGGTCACAAGGCATGATTATCAATGTATATTAACAATTAAACAAAGACACATCCTATGCCTCCAGACAAAGATGTGAAAAGGTAGTAAGAGCACCAGTCATGAACTATCTTCAAGGCAAAACCAGGCACTCAAGGTAACATTCTCTTTCCACAATTTTTGATCCCTTCTCTGATCAATAACTATTCTCCATGCCATACAGTGTAGTCCTCAGCTTCTTTTATACCACTCTAGCTCATGTCATATTGCTGTTTTTATACTTAAACCTGTCCTTAGTGAAGATCTGTACACAGAAGAGCACTGGGGTATTGCAGTGTGATTCCAGTTCAGCAAAGAATGTTAAATCATAGCTACCAATGCAGTTATGAAATGTATGAGTAGCTTTAGAAGGAACCAAGGTCATTGCTTACATTTCTCATTTCTTTTTCTACTAGTTACTAAGCTAGTTGGGGAACAAAAATAAGGTTCAAGACTTGCAAAACATAGCTAGGAAAAGACAAATATGGCCTTTGTAAATAATCAAGGGTAACCCTGAGAGAAGAGAGAACTAGTCAAGGAAAACACAGCAGATTTGGACTACAGAACTTTGGTCGTATTTGAAAAGGGCTCATAACAGCTCTTCTGATTTAATTTTCTTATTAAACTTCACTAGGGTACAAATTAATAAAAATGAAGGAGAGAAGTTACAAAATATTAAAGATCATAGTGTTGCTTTGGTCGCATTTTCTTTCTTGTCTGAAGTGGGTGGAGTGATGCTCTGCACTGGTGAATGCCTAAATAGCTTTATGAAGTTACCAGCACACATGGCTACCTCATCTGGCTATGGGGAAAACTGCAACAGTGCCTTTACTCCCCTTCCTCAGTCACAGCAACCAGTGGCAGGTGCTAAAAAAGGAGGTTGAAAATTCCACAGGTCTGTGAAGAATATCACTGTTGCTTTGGTATGATAGTAGTACTGCTCCTCTTCTGCAAGAAGTACTTCTCCTCTCTCTGCTGTAGCAGGATTTACACTTTTCTCCTACAAACGTGTAACACTAGAACCCTGCCACACAACACCACTTGAAATAAAAAATATTTCAGCGCACTGCACAATTCTGCCAAGACATGTGGACAAGCCATTAATATTCACAGTGGTTGAAATAGCCATGTGAAGGCAAAATGTAGTTGAAGTTACATAACAGGAAAAATCCTGTAAAAATTATCATTCTGGTTTCATATTTGCTCCTCTCATAGCTGTATTGTTTTGAAGAGACCAAAAGATTAGTCTAAAGTTTACAATGACTCCTTGAATGACTTCCCCAAATTGCCATGGTTTTGTGCAGACTCATCTAAATCCCATTAGTCAGAAAACCTTCTTGCACATGGAAAGGATTCTTCAACACCAAAACCAACATAAATCCCCTACATTGCCACTGTTTTATTATAAAGCACTTTGTTCTAAACATGCACCATTTGCCTTTGTCTAACAAAGAAAATAGTCTGTATTAGCTGCCAAACTCCACCCTTTAATGTGGTCAGAACAGGCCTTCTCGAGGCACTCTCATAAAGGTACATATTAATCTCACTCCAGGAAGAACACTAGATACTCAGAATGAGAATCACAGAAGAGCTGGGGTTGGAAAGGACCTCGGAAGATCATTTAAACCCACATCACTGCTATGGCAAGTTGAACAGGATCAAGTCCAAGCAGGTTTTCAAAATTTTCAGAGAGGTAAGACTCCACTACCTCTCTGGGCAGCCTGTTCCAGTGTTCAATCACCCTCAAAGAAAAGAACTTTTCCTGATATTTGGAAGGAACCTTCTGCATTTCAGCTTGTGCACATTATCCCTTGTCCTGTCACTGGGCAGCACTGAAGAGTCTGGTCCCATCTTCTTGACAGCTACCCTTAAGGTATTTGTACACATTGATAAGACCCCTGTTCAGCTGTCTCTCCTCCAGATTAAACTGGCCCAGTTTCTTCAGCATTTCCTCATAAGAGAGAGGATGCTCTAGACCCCTCTATAGTCCCCTGCTGGACCAGCTCTCCAGTAATTCATTGTCTTACACTGGAAAGCCCCAAATGGATCCCCAAACAGCATTCCAGATACAGCCTTACCAGGGCCGAGTAGAGGTAGGGTGTGTACATAATTTTCACTAGTTTTCTAAAGAGGTGGCTAAACAATACAGATCCTATTCCTCTTTCCACAGAAATGCTTCAGTTTCCTCCTTTGTATCAGGACTGTTTTTTCTAGTAATTTATAATTATTGGAAGGATCAAGGTCTGAGTCTGAAGTTTTTAAATTAAAAACTCTTTAAACTGTATATTAAGAAAGTCATGTCCAATGATTGCTGCATCTCACAAGCGTCTCAGCTAACAAAAGCAGTCCAACTATCTCAAGTACAATACTTCTTTAAACCAATGGAATTCGTTAGGAACAGAAAAAAAATTAAAAAAAGAAAAATACAAAGCTACCAAGCTGTCCTATTTTTGTTTCTACCTTGGGGTAAAAAAAAAATATCTGTAAGCTTGGTAACACTTGTTGCATTATAGTTCTTGGATGTGTTTCCTTCTGTACCTATAGAGAAGTAGGTTTCATAGTCAAACCAGAATGCAGTAAAATGGCTCTTCTGGAAGCATTTGAGTCACGAATACAGCTGATATCTAACATCAGCAAATAAAATCACAAATTATGCTAGTAAAGTGTTTATAGAATCTCAACCCCCCCAGCAGTTAAATCGCAATTTACCATTGCTTTAAAGCCACTAAATGCATTCACTTCATCTGGCACTGTACCCAGCAGGGCCATACAGCACTGAGAGGAGTTTATTGTACAGCACAGCAAATGAAACATTTGGGTAACTTCTCTGGCAGCTTAGCTAGTGTTTACAGTTAATTAAGAAATGTGCCATACCATTCTCTTGACAAACTTGTGTTAAGAAAGGTTAGGTTGGTGGGGAAAGACAAGGATTGGACTGCTGAGGCCAGGGTTGCATTGGTGTGCCAGTATTGTCCATGTTTATGGAAGCCCTAGGTGTTTGCACATCCTGACAAAACGGAGTAGCTGACTTTATATACCCTATATATGCTCTAGAGTCCTTCCTTATCTTCCTTTATGAAAGAAGAGAAACCTCCCTGAGAGCAACTTCAAAGAGGGGGATCCTCAGAGACATTTTATTCCACATACTCATCTGCAGGCAGGCACCAGAGGGACTCAGCACTGAAACACAGAACAAGTGACCTGTGAAATAAATGGCCATCCCAATATCCTCTAGATCCGAAAAAGACTGAAGGCTTGAATTATGTTCTTTGTATCTTTAAAAGTGGTAATACAAGATGGCTTATGGACCCTCTGGATGTGTTTTGGTCACTCATTTTGGTCACCCTCCAGACTGAGGCTGCTTCCAGTTGCTTACCTCAAACACTTCCACCATGGGAAAAAGCTTATAATTACAAGTCATATTTGTAGGAGTAAGGCTGGATAACAAAGGTTGTAAGTCTGTTTTCACAACAAAAAAGTTTCCCTTTTAATAATGAGATTGTCTGCAATTTTACAATCAGAGTTCTTCATCTTTACAAATAGAAAACTGAGAACCATCTTTTGGAACTACTTACAAATAATAAGTATAACTTCATGTTTATAAATGCAAGTTAAATCCATCAGAGAAACTGCACCCTATTTAAGTGAATTCCAGCTGCTTTTCAACAGCTCACATCCTCTGTCTTTTTACTCCTGTAACTTCATCTTCATTTGCTTCAGATTCCAGTAACTAGCCTCCCTTCCAGAACATGGACAGAAATGAAACACATGGAAAATAAACATGTCCACTGGGGAAAGTTTACTAGGTTTTGACTGTGAGGGTAGAGAATAGACAAATAATCTAGTAACCTTTAAAACATGAATTGAAAATGCATTCTTTTTCTGTTAGTATTTACTGTTAGGAAAAACAGTAGTATTTACTTTTAAGAAAAAAAAAGTATTAAAGAGTAGAAATGCACTTGTTGGCCATCACCTCTGCTTAATACACATATTTGGTATTGTGCATTTCAAGTTTTTCCTGCTCATATACAAAAGGTAATTTTAAATTGTTGTTGTCGTAAGTAACCACATAAAAGAAAGCCTCCACACAAAAGCACGATGATCAAAGGGCTGGAAATCTGCCATATGAGGAAAGACTTAAGGAGGTAGGTTTTTCTCCCTAGAGAAGTCTTGGGGATAGTGGTATCTCCTCAGAGCTTTCCTGTAATTTGGGCTGATACAAAGAGGACTAGGAGAGGTTTCATCTTAAAACAAGCTCAATTTTTTTCAGTTAAGGCAATCAAGCATGAGAACAACCTCCTGAGTTACATGGCTGAGGTTTTCAAGATGGACAGGGTGCCTGACAATGTCACTCAGACTTCCTTTCCTTTGAAAGGTGAAATCAGGTAGTTTTCTGAAGTCCCTTTATGGAATAGCCCTTCCACTCTAGGCCATTCTATGAAAGCCATGCTACTATGCTGATTTAATTAGAAAGGTTATGATCTATTTCCTAAAAGTTATCATCAACTGTATAACTCTGTGCAGAAGTGGTTTAGTATTCACATAATTTCATTACAAAAATCAACTTCAATGATTCTTCTACTCTTGAAAAAGTAATCAGGAAGGAATCATGAAGTTATAATACATATTCTCTGAAATAAACACTGGTAAAAGTCTCAGTACATGGGCAATCTAACTGGAAGTCTTGACTGCAGTATCCCGGTCTCCGCTGTGAGCATTCACACCAGACGTATACTAAAGTATCTCACACTGATGCTGCTTGGGTAAGGTACCAGCAATATTTCATGGACTCTTGCCCACGCAGCAGCTAATAATGTAAGCACATATTCATCTGTACTTCCTGGGGACTTAAACCCTTCAGCAGCTGCTACAGCTGAGTAAGAATGGACATAAACTCTGACTGAGTACAACATCAAGACATCCCACAACCAAATCTTTGTCAGGCACTGAGTGAGATTTGCCAGTCAAAACATACGTTTAAATATGCATTAATTTAAATAACCTTGGTCACCTCATCCCTCCAGAGATCTGAAAAGATGGCAAACTTGGCAAAGTTCTAGCACCATAAGCTGCAATTTTTCCTTATTGGATTTATTTTCCCCAAAGATCAATCTACAACTGCGTTTTAACATGAGTCACTGTTATGATCACTGCCCAATCTGCATTATATGGAAAAACTATAAACTCCTCTACTACATCGTGCACATTGGAGGGTATGGAGAGAACTTGCTACCAAGATACAGGATTAACCCCTTTTTCAACTTCAGGAGGACTTGGGGAAACAATTTCTATTTCTGTATGCCTTCTTTGTATGTCTAAGAGCCTCACTTCAGGGATTCAGCAAATAACGGCTCATTAAAAACAAAGGTTAATCAAACTCTCCTGCATAGGTTTGAGTCTTAGCCACTAGTAATTTTACATTTAAGATTTTATCTTCAGTCAAGTATTTAACCAAAAATTACAACTAATCTAATCAAAAACCAGCATCTGATACACAGCTTTGCATTGCTGACTAGGCACACTGGAGCCAGTTCTTGGCTTCAGTTAAGACAACTGATGTTATCATACAAAATAGTGAATGTACCAGCCTGCACCTACAGCACGTATTAAAGAGATACTTCAAGTCACAATTGTAGACTTTTTAAAATCAGTTCTTCAAAGAAAATAATAAATGCAGATCCCCCACAACTATGGCTCTAATCAATCTAAGCAAATATGAAGTCTGCCAGACTCTTTAAATCTAGTAGAATAGGGTTACAACAGCTTTGCCCTCCAACCTGAAACTTCATTAATGTGCTAGGGATGGTTAAAAAGAAAACCCAAAACCAATAAAAAAAGCATAAAGAAAACAAGACGAACCAAACCATTGAAAACACCAAAGAGGATTGCCATTGTAATGATCACATTTGCCTTAATTCCAGTTTCATTTTATCAGGGATTAATGTTTATTGCCTTTAAAAAATATATATACTAAAATTAAACTAGGAGAACAAAGGAGAAGAAAACTCAGCTAATGAGTAGGCATAGGAACATGCCTCTATCTCAAACGGCTTTAGCCAAATCTGGAATGCTCAGCTCCTTGAAAATAGGATTGTTTTAACTACTCTATCGTTCAGTCTAAAAACTGGTGTGTTCACTATACCCAGTTGGATGTTCAGACTCACTCATAAAATTTGATTCTCAAGAGTGTTCACTGGAAGGAATCTCATTAGAAACCCCAGCATTGCCTTCTACTCTTCACTTCCAAGATACAGCTTTTCAGCCTTAAATATTTTTATGTAATACTTTTTTTTTTTATTATTGTATGTAACGTGGGCTATGCTGTGTTTAAATTTCTAGCTTGCAAAGAGGCATTAATGATTGATTTTGGAAACTTTTGAATTAAAATGAAAAAAACCCCACCCAATCTCTTTCTTCGAGTGTTGAAGAAAATCTCCCTTTGAGTAACCCTAGAACTTGTGAAGGACAAATGAGGCTTTAGAAGCAGTATCATTTCTGGCTGCAGAACGAGCCTCACAGATTATTTACTGCAGTGAAGGTGTTATGTGTTGGAACAGTGACCTCAGAAGCATGGTACACTAAAAAAAGGCTGCGGCTGTAAAGGTTTATAATCAACTCCCCAACAGAATGTTCCACCTAAAAGAAAGAACGATCTTAACAGTAACACTGTGACAAATTTCACACTGAATCAAGGGTCAGCTAGTGAGAGGTATTCATTCCACCCAAGCGTGACCACAGCACAGTGTTTTGACGCACGCTGGCAATTACATCTTGGTTCTCCTCTAATTTATGACCTTATAACTCAAAGGTTTAGGGATCCAATGTAGTCTCAACCACTGCCTTCATGGGAAAATGGAGGATAAGAAAAAGGAAGTAAACCTGGCCAAGCAGGGCCATATTTCAAGAATGGTACTCTGTGTTCTTTGTGTGATTACAGCAACCATTAGCAAAATCAGGTTTGAAATGAACCTTTTTGAACAGCAAAAGAATCTGAAGGAGCAAGGGAAAGTCTCAAGTCCTTCACCCAGCAGATGGACTGCTGCCACACACGTCTCACCTATTTGTCAGGTACGGCAGCTCACAGTCAAACCCAGCATTTCCAAGTCAAATATTGCCTTTTTTAATATACCACTAGAAAAGAAGAACCTCAATAACCTTTTCTCTTATATTTATAAAAAGTATGTCTCAAGTCTGGAACAAGGAAGTAAAAAAAACAGAGGTAGGGATGTTGCCCTGAATTTTCTGCTTTCTGTCTTTGTGCAGAAGTTTCTCACACAGCTTCATGTAAACAATGTTTATTTTTAGAATGTTTACATACTTCTCCTCTGAGGGAAGTATGATTGATGGTGATGTCCACCATCCCGGTGAGAGGGTGGCAACCTGAAGTAGCCAATCTCTTGAGCTCTGTACATATGTATAAAATGGAGTCAGATTTTTGAATAAAGAAGAGTCGTTTCGTTGAACTGCTGCTGTGTGCCTGCTCATCTTTCTGTCCCTGAAGTGGGACAATCTCAGTCTCGAAATCACAGCAGGTCTATCCAAAATTCAGTGAGTGGGCTGTAGAAACTGCCATAATAGTACAACTAGAAAAAGAAAGCTTAACGGATGACACTTGGTTTTCCAAACTTGTAGTAATTTTCCATGTTTTGCATGTTTACTACCGCAGCAGCTATAGACTACTTTCTACATGTCCAAGACCTCCTATGCCTTGCAGCAAAGCCAAAGAATAATGTATTAGAAAGAAGTGTGAAATCAGAAAATAGAGGTTTTGGCTCCATTTTAGAAATAAGCAGTAAAAAAAAAAGAAAGACACATAGAAATGAACCACAATTTTTACCTGGTATTGCTTTTAAAAGTATAAAATATGTCCAGTAAGAAAACTGCAGAGGGGAAAAGTGACTGATTAAGAAGCTGAAGCAACCCTTAGGGCTGAGGAAAATCCTGAAAAGGACAGACTAGAGAAAAAAATCCAGGAAGGTAGTTCACTTTCACACTCTGGATTACAGAAGACAGCTGAGGGCATGGAAAAGGTATAGACAGGGTACCAATACTGCACAATTAATCATTGTACTGGTGGTTTAATAGGCATATGCAGACCAGAAGTGAAATGGGAAGAGCATTGTAATTGAACTTTTCTTACTCAGTGTGAGAAATTAGTTCAGATAAGAAAAGTCAGCCAGTCATTGAAGTGAAAAAGAACAAGAGAGGTTAAAGCTTTTGGGACTAAAACATATTTATGCTTAGGGCAGGAAAAGAAAAAGAGAGAAACTGGATGGCAGGAAGAAGAGGCAAAAAAAAAAATAAAAATTGTGACATGAAGTGTGAAGTAGCTGAAGAGACCAACTTGAAAGGAAAAGGTGATATGGGGAATTGACTCAGATCCCCCTCCCTTAACAGGCCTAGTTGTCCTGACATGTAACAGCAGTGCCAAAAGCTCTGACTACCTTATCTGCTTCCTTTGCAGTCTGACATCCCCTACATTATAAGCTACCTGCAGGTCATCCTACAAGCTTAAAGTTAAAAAATAAGCATGAGATAAGCAGACAGTGTGTTACTCAATATTAAAACTGCCAGACTCAGAATTTCCCAGTGATTGTTACCCTAGAAATCATAGAATCACAGAACAGCTTCAGTTAGAAGAAACATTAAAGATGATCTAGTTCCAACCTTCCAAACGGCAAGCACAAAGGGACCCACAATGTCTTTGGGCAACCTGTTCCAGTGTCCCATTACTCTCTGAGTAAACAGCTCTTTTCCAACATCTCTGAATCTATCTTCTTCCAGTTTAAAGCTGTTTNCAATCCATTTCTCCTGATGTTATCATAAGTCCTTCTCTCCAGCTATCTTGTATGGCCTCGGATAGGTACTGAAAGGTACTTAAAAGATTGCCAGAGTTTGGTAGTTTGATTTGTGGAGGTCTCTTAAATAACATGAGGCCATACAGCAGCAAGTGTAATTTATATTTTACACCTCAAGATTAACATTACCATCTCAGCTATTAACTCTCAGAATATCCATTCTCTTCCCCTTTTTGCCCAGCACACTTATTCTTTAAAAACCCTTACTAACCCACACACCTATATACCTATATGTAGCACTGTAGAGGGACTTGTGGTATGGCACACTGGTTCACACAGAATGATATTGATTTATTTGCTGTGAATGGCTGAGTTCCAAGATTGTTGCATAAAGTTACCTCAACATTGCCAGAAAAATCCCCAACCCGATCAAATTTCATCCCATTTTCAAACAAGCTTAGTGGCAGGAGCTATGGAAAAAACCTGCTACTAAGAAGTGTCTTTTGGGACCCACATTACAGATACCCACTAATAAAAATGGAAGTTATCTATGCTCACATATTTGAGGTGCCCTGCATTTTCAAGATCGCATCTCGTGAGTGTTCACTGATCAATTGCTGGCAGAGTTTCCTTTTGGTTTGTCTTCGAAAAAGTTAAGCCAATTTTATGGCATCATTTTATGGCAAAATAAATTTATTGAGGTAGCGACATACAAAGTAGGACAAGCACCTGCACTAAGACAGTAAAGAAGTTAGAGAACCTGAACTACATATAGCATAGTCCCATCACAGATCACTGGCAAAAGAAAATATACCATTCGACCAAAGAATAAATCGTTGTTTTACTTCAAAAATTACCCTGCATCACCTGCAGCCTGTTTTGAACTAATTTAAGTCTCTGAAGACTAAAGTTCAGTAATCAAGTCGCTGCATTCCAGGCCAAATTTCCAGCCCGAAAAGATCCAGTGTGTCTTTAGGTGTTAGTCACGAGCAGGAAACAGGTGCAATACAGAAAATGCAGTTACAAGAACGGGAGAACAGTGCATTATTTCGTTTATTGGTACTCCAGCTTTCAGTACTTCTAAGGAGTTGACAGGAACAGAAGTCAACTGCGAGTCCCTGGCGAACTGCTCCGCTGCGAGGAAAAGAGCAGAGAAGTCCCTCGCTCCACGCCGCACCGACGAGCGGCCTTCTCGCTCCCCCGGCCGGCAGCAGAGCCCTCGCCGCCGCCCGGGTGCCCCGGGAGCTGGATGCGCGCAGCCGCTGCTCCCGGGGGCAGGCAGCACCTCCTCCCCGCGGCGGGCCGGCCGGCAGGGCGCCGGCAGCATAGTCCCCGTCCCGGGCCGCCGCCGCTGCTGCCGAGCGGGAGGCGGCGGTGCGAAAGGGCTGCGGCTACTCACCATCTCCTGCCTCAGGAGCTGAAGTTTCGTCTCCAGACGGGCCAGGGCGGCAGCGCGGCGGCGGCAGCGGAGGCCGGGGGCCGCGGCGGCGGGGTGGGCCGGGAGCTCCTCCCCGCGCAGGGGCCGCGCCAGGCTCTCGGGCACTTTGCGCCCCAGCTTCTGCTCGACGTCGCGGAGGTCAGACGGGGCGCCGGGCTCCATGGCTAGCCCTGCAGGGGGCCGAGGCGGCGGCACTACCCGCGCCCGCCCGGCCGCTGCCGGGGCGCGGAGACGCGGAGAACCGCGGCAGCGCCGGGGACGGCGGGCATGGGCATCTCCCGGGCGCACCGGCCCCTCCCGCCCCCTCCCCGGCCGCCGGGGAAAGGCAACAGCGGCCGGGCGAGACCGATGGAGGAAAACGGCTCCGCTTCGTGTACGAGACCGCGACGCGCCCCGGGAACCGCGGCCGGCACAGCGCGACCCGAGTCATCGTGCGTCCCGCCCGGCTGCAACTTTAAAGCCGCGGGCAGGTGGAAGAGGCGCGGCGCCGCCCTCCCACCGCGCTGCCGCCTGGGCGCCGGGCGCGGCACGCCCGCGGCCCCGGGGCGCCCCCGCACGGCGGGGACCGCGGCACCCGGCCCGCCGGGAACTCCGTGTCCCTCGGGGACAGGCAGGGGAGAGGGGAAAAGAAAGGGAAAAGAGAAAAAATAAAAAAGAGAAGAAAGGGAAAAAAAAAAAAACGGAGAAGAAAANGGGAGGGGTAGGAGAAATAAGTACAGTGTGAATGGCATTGCTACATCAAACAGATTTTATTCCAAGCAAGTGCATTCCTCCAATCCTCCCTTATTATATCTATCATTTTTTCCCCCTCCTCTTTAAGAAGCAAAGCTTGCAAGCTGAGTCAGATGCCCCAGCTGATAGCAAGGTGCTGATGCTGGCAGTGTAGACAGCAGTGCTGGATATGCTTTGTTGCTCCTTGTCCCACGATGCCCCTTTTCCCATGGCAGTGAAAAACATTTTAGGCACTCAAGTATGAATAGGTGCATCCGTGGAGCTACAGCTGTCACATGTCAAGGGGGTCGAGGAAGTGACGCTAGCCACTCTAGGTATCAGGTCCTCTATATCAACTAGAATCACAGTGTGGTCTGGTTATCTTGGGAAAACAAAGTGGTTTTACAGCAAACTGGAGGCTTCTAGTGGAATAATTTAATCAGTATTTTAAAATCTAAGATTTATTATCAGAGACCTTTGCAAGGGTTTAGTACAGTCAAGTAAAAAATCTGCAGATGTATCTGGTATCTTAAAGGTGCACTGATTTTAGACCAGGGCCCTTATTTTATCACTATAACCATCTGTAAATCCTGTGTGAGAGACATATGAAAATACATTTATTTCTCTCATATTTGTCATAAATGTTTAATTCATATGACAAAAACTCCATTAATATTCTTCTCAGAAAAGAAAGCCATAACCAGTTGCTCACAGCATACGAGAATCTTCCTTCTTACTGCCACCAACCCCAAATATTTCCTGAAGTTTTATTTTAATATATTGATATTTACAGACTAGCTTCTATATAATCTCATGTCAATATTGATTTATGTCATTCTGTAAATTAGTAGGGATCACACTGAAATTCTTCCTCTGTGAGCTACGAATATCTTGTTAAGTAAAAGTTTAAGTTTGCATGACTGTTGTTACAACTTTGAACTGTAGAACTCTTTTGTTCTACAAGCAGCATCCTATAAAAAAGGTCATTGTTCAGCTGTATTCAGAGTTTCTGTTTGAAAAAACTTAAGAAAAATTCTGAAGTATTATTTTTTCTTTAAATATTTCAGATGACCTGAATTATCAAGCTTTTAAAAATGAAAATGGAAGAGAAATAGTATCACAGAGCTCGTCAGTGCCTGCGATCTCTAGAGGGTCGCAGTGGCTAATTAGGATGGGCACATGTCGATGCAACCTGAAACAGAAACACTATTTTAATAAGCAAAACAACAAACAGCAATCCGAACATGACGTGGGGGCGCACCAAAAGGGGCAAAGGCCATGGGTTACAACAGCTTATATAAGGTAGGGTCTGGGCATAGTCTGAGGGATAGGGTCCAACAGAGTAACACTATAATGAATGTATATGTTACTGCAACAAAAATCAACCAACTGTAGAACACAGAACAGAGAACTTTCTAGTCCTATTTACAGACAGAGCTCCCATGAAGCTTTAAGGGTGAAATTTTTCTCACCCTAACTAGGGAGATTTTTCCCAAGGCCTTAATTTAGAGATTTCTTGAATCCCAACAAAACAATATAAAGAATTTATGCTACTTTGAAAAAAGGTTTTCAATGATAAATTCACCAAATCCTGCTCTAAATAAATCTAAAAATAATGAAAATAAGTCCTTCCTGTTATTCCAGATAAGCAACATTCAGAATGTAAATTACATAATGTAACCCCGTGCATTCTTGAATTTATGCTTTACCATCTGATGGCCTGGTTTTTACCTCCCACTGGCCTTGCATTAGTATAGCAGCTAGCACGTCAATGGGTATACTTTTGAATTGCAAAGATTAAAAGATACGCCTATGTTGCAGTCACCTTGTTAAATCTTCAAGGTTACTAGATTTGCTAAACTAATAAGTGTTTCCAGGAAACAGGCTTCTCTTTAGGTAAACAAAACCTGTAAACAGTGTGTAAATTCCATTTTCGTCTTGTGGGACAGATCCTCTGTCTTCATTTTAGAATCATAGCATCCTAACTTGTAAGGAGTCCATAAGGATCATCTAATCCAACGCCCTGTTCCTTGCAGGGAGCAGGGAGCAGGAAGCAGGACTAACTAAGCCTAAACCATATGATTAGGAACATCATCCAGACACCTGTGGACTCTGCCAGGGCTGTGGCCATTTCCCTGGGAAACTTGTTCCAGTGACCATCCATTCTCTTGATAAAGAACACTTTCCTAACGCCAGTATGAATTTCCCCTCATGAATCTTCATTCCATTTCCTCATGCCCTGTTACTGGTTACCAGAGTAACAAAGTAACCTCCTCCGATGCCCACTGTGAGGAAGCTGTCTGATAAGAACAACCCTCAACCTTCCCTTTTCCAAGGTGAACAAAGTGATCTCAGCTGCTCTTGAATGCCTCGTCCTCAAGGTCTTTCACCACCCTGGTCACCCTCCTCTGGACACACTCTAATAGTTTGATAGCCTTGTACCTAGGCACCCACAGCTGCACACAGGTCTTGAGATGGGCTACACCAGTGCACCAGAGCAGAACAGTTGCTTTCCTTGACCAATTGATGATCTGTCCCCCCAGGACACGTCTGTCTCTTTTGACTGCCAAGGCATACTGCTGACGCATATCCAACTCACCATCTACCTAAACAATCAGATGTCTTTCTTTGGTACTTCTCTTCATTCTCTCATCCACCAATTACATTTAACCAGGATTACTTTGTCTGAGGTTGAGAATCTGGCACTTACTTGCTCTCGTTAAATTTCATGCAGTTGGTGATTGCCATCTCTCTAGTTTATCCACACCTTTCTGTAAATTCTCTCTACCCTTGGTGGAGTTAACAGTTCCTCCTATTTTAGTATAACTGGAGAACTTCCTTAATATACATTTAATACCCATATCTAGATAATTTATAAAAACAGTAAAGAGCACTGGCCTAAAACTGAGCCCTGGTGAACCCCACTGGTGATTGGCTGCCAGCCTCATATTGATCACATTTACTATAATTCTTTGAGTCAGCAAATTGCTCACCCAATGTATAATAAACTTGAGTAGCTGTGTGCTGGACATTTCATTCAGAAGGATGCTATGAGAGACAGTATCAATAGATTTGTTAAAATTGAAGAACTCACATGCCTTTCCTTGGACAGCTAAATGGGTGACTTTGTCATAAATGCAAATTTATTTACAGTGATGTTACATTTAAGGGATCAGGCAGAGCACCTCAAATTACTTACATAATTTATTTTAATAATAGTGTATCTCTTTATAATATATTTATTTTCCATTTATATTGAATATAGTCCTTAGATGTCTTAGAGGACCAAAAATGTTGTAATAGGATTGTGAAATTTTGGAATCTTCCCCAAGTTAGGCACTTACAGTCAGGCCCTCTCTCAGCTAGAATTCATCCAAGATGAATTTGATTCAGTGATGTGGAGATACTAGCCCAGTCCAGAGACTACTCAGGGTTTTCAGTTGACTGACTGGACAATCAGACAGACCTCGACTTTTGGCCAACATAAAATGCTCCACCATACTGAACTGAATGCTCAGATGCTGTCATTTTTTCTGCCCCTTTATAAAAATAATGCTGGAAGAATATGTTGGAAGGCAGATAGCAGGTGCCTTAGGCCTATAGAAGTTTTTTATTTCCTTAATCTGTCAGGCAGATTCCAACAGTACAGCAAAAGTGTGGCTGATATTTAACCGGCAGTTATGTCATATCACACTGTGAATATTTAAGGATTTTAAAAGAAAATCATTTCCTTGAGGACAGGCAGTTTTGTGGGAGTTATTTCTCATACTGTGGTAATGTACTTCTCATAATAACCTACGTGTAGAGTTTGGGCTACAGAAATGGGACCTTCGACTTTCCTTCAAAGGCTGCAGGGGCGTTAAGAGAGTTCCAAGTACATGACAACATAGGGTGTGGTACACAGGAGTCCTGCCTTTCCTGCTTTCATCCAGTTACCTCACAGTGCCAATATTCTTTGTCAGACGCTTCTAGGAAGCAACCTTTATTAGTTTATTCAAACCAACACCCAGAGGAGGGTGAGTGTTTTGAGAGAGATGTTCATTGGTCATGCTTTAGTGTCACATTGCGTGACTCGTACCTGGGGAGAGTAAAAGCTGAGCTTCCTAAGTAGTTCCCTTAGAAGGAATGAAGATACTTTAGAACTGAAGCAAGTGAGTGTGGTCAGGTAGACTAACAGGAAGAATTAATAATTATCGTCAAGGTGACTATTCCTCAAATCCACTAACAAAATGAATGGTGCATGTTTATAGAATTGGAGAAGTTTGGGTCATAACAACCAAAGTCAGGACTTTCATCTGGGGCATTGTGTAGGGAATTCACCCCAAAGCAGGCTTTCCTCAAATTTAAGACTGTATGCAGCTATAACAAAAAGAACTGAGAAAGTCTGAAATAGCTGTCAAAGGTACCTTACACTGACAAACTCTTACCAGTCCAGCAGCCTCAGGAGGAATACCACTGCTATGCATTGTCCTGTGTCCAAAATCTGGTGAACAGTGGAACATGAACAATGGTGGTGAGAAAGTGGCAGGGCATTTTACTTCTGTCAGTTTTGACACACTGTGTCAGTGACATCTAAAAGGTGTTAATGCCATTCTGGAACTCCTTGCTATGTTGTGGGAGAAGAGAGCAGAAAAAGGAATGCAGAATCAGAAACACTGATTATTATTTTCTTGGCTCTGTTTAAAGGGACGAGATGAGACTGCTGCATTTGCTGTTTCACAAGCTTGTACAAGAACCTAGATGAATCAGACCTGAAGACATGTTCAGTTTTTCAATGTGTTCAGAGCAACTGCTTATGCACTGACTCCAGAGGCATTAATCATTGCACACAGCGAACATATAAGTGTATATAAAGCATTATTATTCTTTTTCTGTTGCTTTACCTGGGTACATATATGATTTCCCTAGTCATTACTGCCCCTGGGAAGAATCTGGACATACCATTTGTACAATCCAGACTTTACTTCAAAAATACACAGAACATGTATTTTTAAATACTGCACCTACGGGTCAAGTTTAGTGTAAGGGCCTTAAAGGCTGGGGTACACATGCACCTCAGAGTTACAGTAGTATTGATTTTTATGAGGCTGTAATCAGCACTGGAGGCTGTGTGTAGAATTCTGTTCAACACCCAGTAACATGCAGCCACCTCAACAACTTCCAAGTTCAGTGGTTTAATCTTTTTTCCCAATTATGAACTTCACAATATTTTCCTGCAGAAAGATCCATCACTGCAAAATACTTTGAAACCTGCTGGCAATAGTTTATACAGACCAGTTGGTAAAGGAAGCCTAAGAAACAGGCCACAGATCTCCCAAAGATTTCAAGCCACTGATTGAAAAACTGTTTCATTGATCCCAATGCACCAACAGAATATAGTCCTTTAGCTGTTGTGAAATTAATAATGTGTGTCATTTTATAGATAAAGTGAACAAGAGAATGTTACTCAATGCAACAATCTAAACTTAAAAGTTTTTTTCCTTGAGACAAAAAATTTTCAACCATTCAATGTTTTTGTACCAAAACCCTCCCACCAGGCCCAAGCATTGGGCTACATCACATTTACATTAAAAAAACCCAAATTAAACTTCTAGGATCAGTCAGATCTGACACATAAGGAAGGAAAAGAATAACAACATCCTGTGAATCATGCTCACCCTTTGCAGTTTTGATGCATTACAGGAGGAAATGTGAGAGTTGCCTAGTCATATTTATAAATCCCTTGACTGTCTGCCCTTCTAATATCACAGATACATCATAACATAAAGCTTGAATATGGGGATGGGTTTTGCTACGAAATTGAATGTTATTTTATTGTGATATCACCTCCAAATGTCACCACTTTTCTGGAGCCATTTTCATGTTTACTGCTGACAGAGTTGGACCTACATACAAGCACTGGTAGTTTTATTCTGTTAAAAGTCTCAGCCTGAGTGAGAAAATAGCATCCAGAGTAGAAAGATCAGGTGAAAAAAAGATATTTTACACATTAGTTAGAGAAAATTTGTGGGCACAATTTTTAGTCTGTTACATATTGATGTAGAAATGTTATGTAAGGATAGTTTCTTGTCCTGAATAGGGGAAGAAACCTCTGGGGAAAAAGCAGGATGCATCAACATAACACAGTCAATACTGAATTAGTGTTCAGAAGAATGTAGTTCTCTTTCCAGGTATTCTGAGGCTCAGAAAAATCGCTTCAGGCCTTTATTTGTCATGTTCCTATCTGTAGAGTGTATTTAACTTAGTCTCTCAGTTAGAAAGTTTCAAACCTTATTTTTGCTTATCTGGATGTAGAATTATGAAGTATTTTGTTATTATCAGAGGTTATCACTACTTCAATTTCTGGTACTTTGCTTCCAAAATATAATCTATTTACCTCTGTCCACAGGGAAGGATTTTGCTTGTGACTGAAAGCACAACCACCTTTGTGACTCAAAACATCAGTGTCTTTCTTCCCATAATGCTCATGGCAGCAAAAGTATGTCACCCAAATACCAAAAATATGCTTCCATGCAGCAACAGTTTGTATTTAGTTTTTATCAGTAGAACTTTCAGTCCTTCTAGCAAGACAAACTGAAATAGTAAAATAAGCATGTTTCTCTAAAATTTCCTTAGCAACTTGTAAAGAAAAGGAAAAGGTGAATTGGCTGACAGTACAAGAGGGTGGTCTCAGAAACCATACACTATTCTGTTCACAAAACAGAAATTATTTTGGAGACCTTATTCTGAGCACATAGGAACATGCTAGATTTACACCTTATATGTCTTTTTCCAATTCCCCTTCTTTTCAGAATGTGTCAGCAGTGCTGCATACTCAAATTCAGCCTTACTCTGTTGAGTCTTGGCCATGAGCAGGCCTGTGCCATGAGCAGACCTGCTCAGTTGAGTGAATGGGTCATGGTTGGGTGAAAAACGCTGTAGCAATTCTTATTGTCTCAGGAATGCAATGAAGCTTTGTGGGGGCCAAGGTCCGAGATTTCTAGAAAGTCTGCGTTTTTCATGTGTTCTGTTATGTGCTTTAAACTTCCTGGTCATTTGCCAAAGTACGAGTCCATCTGTGCCTGTTGGATCTTTTGCTTTACCTGGTGGAGTCTGAGGATGCTGATAAATTGTACAGCCCTATCTTGCTCTCTCAGTAGCTTCTCTGCCAACATCTGTGCACCCCACATTGATAGCACTGGTGGGGGAAAGCAGCTATTCTACAATGATTTTATAATTTTTGTATAACAGATTTCTTGCACCTGGCTCAACCAGGTGCTGTACCTGCTCTGGGTTGTTGGACTTGATGATCCTGAAGGTCTTTTACAACCTAGACAATTCCATGATTTTGCAATTTTTAACTGTGAAAAACAGTTCCTTTAATTGAACTTTGCTTTTTAAATTACTAGTTATCTAAATTAACATGGTTGTTAATGCAACTTCATTTCTTATATGAGAAGTATTTCTCTGTAAAAAGACTTGGGAAGGTAAGTAGTGGGATAAACATATTTTTGCAAGTGAACCTGGAAATTATTCTTACAATTTTCAAAACTAATACACATGACGAAATATTAAACCCTTGTAGTATATGATGAAAATATTCTTAACCATGTGGCTTATAATACTGGAACTCAGTGGCTTTAAACCTTCGTTCAGGTTTTTGGAGAAAATGTGCTTTTCTCCAAAATAACTGCATCCAAAACAAATGCATATTTTCTCCCATAACAACTGCAATTAAAGGGCAGACAAAAGGCAGCAGAAGAATTCATTTAAGTTTGAGAGTCTTTAAGAAAGAGACTTGCTATCTCTTTCTTTGTTAGGAAAATTACTTTTTTTCTGCAAAAAGTATGTATACATTCCAATAGTAGACCCTGAAATTAAGTACTCAGAAGTTTGGACTGTGTTGCAAGAAGTTGTTCAACTCTTTGAAGCACAGCTCAAACTGTCTTACTCCGTATTTTCGGTATTGCATTTAATTATGTGATCACAGGCTTTAGTTTCAACCACATCTTACTTTTCACATTCAGTTGCTTTCTTTCTTACATTCAATTACTTCCTGTCTCAACATAATTTCTCTCAGCCATGTCTTTCAGTTCCTCCCCTTTTTTAAGCTTTGTTGTTTCAATCTTACTTTTTTTACTCTGCTAGTCTTGAGCTTACAAATGGATGTCTTAATTTCTATTCTGTTACTGAAGTGCCAGTTGAATTCCAATGATGTCAGACTCACAGAAGTGTTTGGTTTGGAAAAGACCTTAAAGAAGACCTAGTTCACTCCTATCTTGGGGAGGAATACCTTCCACTGAATAGGTTGCCAAAAATAATTAAAAATTTAATTTATTCTTTCTCCTCTTTCACTTACAGTGAACAGTCAGCTGTTAAATTCCACATTATAACTCCAAGCCATTAAGAACCATCATGTAAGACCAAGAAGCCATTTATTTTCCATCTCTCTTTGCTTGAACCTAGATTCATTGTAGTTCACTCTACACCTGCTGAATTCTTCAGAATCTACTTCACTTTTTCCACTCCTCTTCTGTCTACCTGTTTCCCTTCCACTCAGTCTCTTCCAGTCTCCTTAATCTACACGTGACGTCTAGGGTTTTGGTTTGTGTTTTATTTGGTTTGGGTTTTTTGAGGGGAGGCAGGGATGATTGGAGGGGTACTGTCTTATTGTCTGTTGTTTTGTTTTGTTGTGCTTGGAGGGCTCAGTAAAAATGAAGAAAAGAGTTGTTTTCTACGTTGAGTTCTGGCATCTGATTACACAGTTGGACTTGTCAAAAGCAAGTGTAAGGGTCCGTCCTAGCAGTTAGTGACAGGATTAATGGGTTCATCTATCTTCTCATTGCACTTGGTTGCAAGGGGATATAGCAAAGACCCTCTGATCATTGAAGGAGCATGTTGCATGAGAGTATAGAAGTCATTAAAGGCCTTAGGGGTTCAGGGCGAGAAAGACAGCTGAGCACAGGTATGGTAATATTTTCAACAACAGTCATACCTAAAAGTTTTTTGGGTGTATTACACATATTTTACTGGGGTTGCAAGAAGAGAAGCAACACTTTATAAGAAAAAAATATTGTATATATCCAAAAAAAAAAAAAAAGGATTTGTAGTTTTTAGTTGTATTTTTTGTTAGTATCTCTCCCACTTTCAACCCATGATAAAAAAAGTGTTTCTCTGAGTTTCCACATCTCTTCTGCCTCTCTTTTAAGAAAAGAGAGAAAAAACCCCAGACCCTTAAAACTTCCCTTATTTAAGTAGCTGCCATGAAAATCTACTATTTTGTCAGGCTACATACAGTTTCCCAAGGTTGCTGCAGGTGATCTGTGCCCAAAAGGCCAAATGTCAATGCCATGACTATTTCCCCTGTGCCACCTCAGATACCCATTTTATCTGGTTTCCTCCATTAGTGATGCCAATATTGTTCCAGGTTTCAGTCTTGCTAATGGAAATGGACAGGCATCTGATGCTCTGATTGTTTCACAATTTGGAGTTTCTAATATTTTTATAGAAATAAAACCCATTTTGTGGCTTCAGGATTTGTGATTTAACCCTGGAGAGAACTAAGATTAAATTACTGAAGTTATACCTCTGGGATATGGTAGATTGCTTAGAAGTTTAAACAACTTATTTTCCTTATAACTAGCCATTTTTACCCTTGTAAGTTGGCATATTAATTTTCAGCTATTTGTCCAAGATGGACTGAGGTGAAATGAAGGCTGTATTTTACGAAAGGGCTATCAGTGCTGCTGGCATAGACTGCAGAAATTATGACTATGCAGAGCTTGGAGAATTGCTAAAAGGAACCCTTATGCTCAGTAACTATTCCTGGGAGCATAGCCATTCTAGAAGTGTGAGAAATGCCAAAACATCTATTTAGCATTGAGTTCAAGCATAGCAAAGTTAGGTCCAGTTTATTCAGTAAGCTATAGATACCACACCACACCTTCCCCTTGAGCATTTACAATGGAAGCATCTTTTCATAATGTATTGAAATGAAATAGAAATTAAAAGAGGAAAGCCTGTGAAGTGACAGAATTAATTGGAAGAAGAGCTACAGTAACAGCACATATAATTGTGCCAATCTAACCAATAAACAAAGGGTAGATAGTGTAAGATTCTCTTTATTAGATTGGTTCATAAGGAACACAGGACTTGTAAAGCCATTCAGTTTTGTTGTTGTTGTTGTTCAGCCTGGATGGCCAGTTTAAGACTTCTGGCTTTAGAAGCCAGTTGTAGTGCATGACTAATGTCTGGAGCCATGATGACATTAAGGATCCTGAAATTTTTCTGTCTTATGAAACTGAGTAATGTGAAGGTGCCTATTTGGATTTTCAGGAGAATGTCAGGGAACAAACTGCTCATTCCTATTTTTGTTGTTCCAGCAGCACAGATGTAAGGTATTCTACACACCTGACATGTTAAGGAGTGGAAGATATGATTGTTCTTAATTATATATTTATCATCAGCATTCTGCATATTTCTAGACTTCAATTAAAAAAAAAAATCAGTTAGCTATATTCCTAATAGGAGAAGCTGGTCACATATTCAAGGCAAAAATAACTCAAAGAAAAAGAATCACAATCATAAAGGAGAAAACTATATCACCAGAACTCAACACGGTTTCAACAGGAGCTAAGGTGTATTATTCTCACAATCCATTAAATCAGTCTCTAGAGAGGGTGCTTTACAGTTCTTTGTATATGAATGAACTATTTAGGCCCACACAGTAAAACTCCTAGCACAGTGAAGACACTGTGTAGCTTGACAGAGACATCCATTAAGGCTTTTTAAATTCTTTCAGTGTTGCTGCTCATCACACAAAGTTCCATGTAAAAACTTGTGCACTCCATAAATTAGGTATTGTCCCCTTGCTTCTTGTCAATTGTCCCCATTATCCCAGGAAGCTGCTGATCATTTGCAAACTACTTCCTTCTGCCACTTAACCCTTTCTCTGGAGGAGAGCCTTCATGCAGTGCAGCTCAACAAATCTCTAGACTTGTCGTTGATCTTCCATCCTCACAACATTTGATTGCTCTTGTGAGGCCATGGCTCCCAGGTAATAGCTAAAACTTTGAGAGTCTGTTTGTTCCATGTTTAACTTTACTAGGAAGAATTATTATTTTCTTGAGCATCAGCAAGAAGCAGATTTATAGGTCCAGTTTCCAACGTAAGTGTTCCTGTGCCCATCCAGTGTGGGAGGGTTGAGGGTTGGGTGGTGGAAGGAAAGCTCAAAAGGATCAAAAGGTTTTTGACATCATCAGTCAATCAGTTTCTAAAGGTGTACTTACTTTCCAGTCCCAAAAAATTTCTGTTGAACAAAAGTTATTTTTAATTCAACTATAGTGGACCTTAATTTTTACGTTAAAATTGTAAGTTAATGAAGCTATTTACTTTTTGAGACAAGATGTTCTTGTCTCAAAATTTCTTTTATTTGTTAATTCTTCTGGATTTTAGTTTTTTATAAGTTCACTTCTTGAATTCATAGACTAGAATGGTTAGGATTGAAAATGACCTGGAAGAACCTCTTGTTCCAGTCCCCCTGCCACAGGCAGGGATGCTTTCCTCTAGAACAGGTTCCTCAAAGCCCCATCCAATCTGGCCTTGAAGTAGATTTCTTTCAGTATGTAAACTAAAATAATTGCTTGGATTTACAGATTTCATACTGGGTATTAACATCTATTAACTACGTATTGGCTTACTGCTAAGGTAAACCTTATTTCTTCAAGACAATAGCATAAGGGTTCTGTCTTTTGAACAGCAGTCCTTTTGTTTGTAGCTTATTAATAGCACTTCAGCCAGTTCTGAGTTTTGCAAATAGTGTCGCCAAGGGAAATGACAGTAACTCAAACCTGGATCTGGCATCAATCTTCTGGGCTCTCCTAGAAAGATACCACACTCATTATTTGAAGCACAGAGCTTCTCATTGTCCCCAGGCAGACAGTGGAAAAGCATGGGAGGTCAGGAAGTGCATCCAAAGCAGGTCATGATTGTTGTCCTACTTTTTATCTTGCTGTTGAAATATTCACTTTTGACATCTTAAAGGCGTTGCTCATGCAAACTCTTCCTTCTTTTTTTCATTTGCACACCACTTGATGTCAGCTAGTCTTTTGCTTTATTTGGTAAAGGGAGCAGATGTTTATTCACTACAATAGCAGCTATGCAGTCAGGCTCAGGACCTCTCACAAGCACAGTAGGGTCTGTGTTTGGCCTTGCACTGATTAAAAAACCTGTAGTGTCACAAGATAAATGTCAATGAAAGTGGCAGTGAAGGCTGATTTTATTTATTATGGGAAGTGAACTGTGTTATCAAAGCTGTCAGCTGTAGAAGAGTCATTTATTACAGACAACCTTGATTTAATTGAAAGGAATAATACGAAGAGAACACATTAAATTATTGCCAGGAATGACTCCTCGCCCTCCCCAAGACAATTATTTTAAGTGCTATAAGGAGAGGAAATAGCTCCTTATTTTATGTGTCTTGAATTGCTTTCCATCCCTCCCAGTTCTACCAGGAAAATATTTAACATGAAATAAACACAGTGACAACAATAGTGTCTCTGTTGTGAGCTTTTAACAATAACTTCACCAACACTTATGAGTAGGGAGCAAGGGGTAAAAACCCCTAAAATTTCTAGGTTGATTTATTTCCTGCCTAGATTGGTAAAGCACACCAAAACCCTAGCCTATTCCCAACTTGGTTACATACAATTTTCATCTGAATTTTCAGATTTTCAATTTTCCCTTATTAAGTATAAACAAACTAATGGCAATCACCAGTTTCCATTGAGGTCAAGCAAAATATCATTTTTTGTCAGGGATGTTCTTTGGTTTTGCATGAAGTGGAGACCTCTTCCAAATATAAGTAAGCATGCAGCACACCTCTGACCTCATCAGCTCCATCCCTCCAAGTGGATCTGCTCCATCCAGCCAGAAGGTTCAAGCAGGATAGTCTGTGGATCTGTTCCAGTAACTCCCAGTAACCTCCAGTAACCAATTTTGCATGTTCATCTGAACCTTGGTCCTTGACTGATCTCTAGTCCCAATGGTCAGCCCTAAGCCACTCTTAGCCATTCTATCTGCCATTTAGTATATGGGTCTAGTGGTGTTATTTGCTCTGAAGTCAAAGACACAAAATGTAAATTTAGCATGTGGGATGTTTTCAGCTGGTAAACCTGATTCTGGCTGCCAAAACCACAGATCAGTCCTTGATGGTTTGAAACCTAATCTCATAGTAAACTATGTTTTTTATAATTTGATTTATTTATTTTTATATTGATTTGATTTAATATTTTCTCTTTGGACAGTTAATCTTAATCCATATTAGCACATCAGTTCCTCACATATTCTATACCCTAGCACATACCTCTCTATGAAGCACACATGTAGTCTTGAAAACTTTTCTCTTCAAAAAAAGTAATTCTTGCTGCTTGTCTTCCCTACCAGAACAAGTATTAATCCCAATGCTATCATTAAGTTAACCCATTGATTTTCTATAAAATGAGGTAAAGCATGGATGAAGACTTCTAAACCAGTTACAATACTGTGCACAATTACTGAAGTCTGCGTTAAGTTTTTAATACAGCTCAAGCCAGTAATCCTCATTTCTTGGAGTCCCCTGCAAGTGTCCAGCCCCATACCTTTGAGCAGATATAGCTGAATTTGGATCCAGCTGGATTTTGACCGTCAGCAGTAATCTGCAATTGCACTCAGAGGCACTATATCATCCCCACTGCTTTGCCTTAGCTGGTGGTGCTTACATGCCTAGTCCTAAAATCATGTCATTAACAGAAGGCACTGTGAACATTAAATTCCAGGGCAGCCCCTACAAAGCCCAACTTCCCAACTCCGGTTGATACTGTATTGAAATGGTTCTACTTCTACTGTGTTGAAATGGTTAATCCATAGCTTGCTTTAGTTAAGCAAGTAAAAATATTAACAGCTTCTGATGACAGCAGAGACTGCAGCTTTAACCAATCACCTAACTTGATATTTCCTCATGCTAACTAAACTTTACCTGCCTCAGGAGAAGAGGCGAATTACAACCTCAGGAGGTGACTAAGCCTACAGATCAGGTTTGAGTTCAGACTCAGGTTAATTGCAGCCAGATGATACCACAGCAGATACAATCTTTTCCAGGTGGCTAAGGGTCTTAAATAAAGTGAGATATTTCAAGCCTACTTTTATTGTCTTTGAGATACCCCTAAATGCACTTATTGAAGGATCTCCTGACACCAGCCTTTCCTATAGCTGGTCTTCTCCATTTTATGTTTGTTTCTCTGATAAGCTGTACCTAGGAAGGTGGTGGGTGAGAGCACTAATTTTAGATGGAAGAACACCATACTTAGCCATAGGTGAAGAATGTGTCAGCCCCAATTCTAACCTAATTCTAATTCTAGTTAGTTTAAATTGTTTTTCTCCTTTGTATGGAAGTTACCCTCTGCGCTTCCTGAAAAGAGGTTCAGGCACACGGTTGATGCCAATAAATAGCCTGAGGCAGAGAAATGTGAAGGTTATACAGGTTGGCTTTATTTGCTGTTTGGACATAAGGAAAGTCTTTTGTCTTGGAGACTGACAGCGTATTCCTTATACAATGATAAAGCAAATTTAAAAAACTGTATTTGTAGGGCAATATATATTCACTTAGTACTTGGTGATGTCAAGCAAATAGTCAAGAAAGCATTTGGCTTTTGAGGCCCCAGAGTGTTACTCTGAAATTCTGTTTTATTTTTAAAATACAGTCTTTGATCTATAGACCTTTCTCCCTGAATTACGTGAAAATCCAGAACAAAATCTGAATACCTCATTGACTAGTTTTATGGTGTCACAGATGTCTTACCAGACCCTTGTTCCTATGGAGGAAGCTAAGCTGCAGCCATGATCTCACACTGGTATCTTGGTCTCCTTCCCCCAGATGCTGGAAGAGCCATGTCATCACATACCATCATCTATCATGTGCTCGTCTCTCAGGGACTACCACCAGTGCATCCTACAGGTGGCTACAAGAGAAATTCCAATGTCACCAACATCTGGCTGTAGAAGATAAAGATATCTCTCTTCTCTTCGGACTCTGCATACCTAGAACGTCAACACAATGTTATTTGAGACTTACTGGGCTACATTTTCTTCTTCATCTGGAGAGGCAACACAAGGTGATTGAGAAACCAGAAACTGTGCCCCGAAGTGCCTGAGCACAGGGGCTGAAGTTGGTCTGCTTGTTAATGGCTGTACAACAGGATTCAGAGGGCCTGGAGAGTCCCAGGCTGTGGCCCTGAAAGCAGGCTTGGACAAAATAGCTGCTCAGACTGCTACATCCAGCTCCTGGGGAGGACCCATGAACATCCAGTGCTGTGCTGCCTGTCTGCCTTCTCCTGGGGTTGTAGGAGATGCTACTGCCTGCAGAAAGGGGTGATAAGAAGAGGCTGCTTTTCTGTTTGGATTTGTGTCTTTTGAGAAATTTAATGGAAGGCAAAGCACATTATCTTTTGCATAAAACACAGGGATATGAAATACTAAACAGGATTATTTGCTATCCTGAAAAGAAGGCTGTGCTAGAATGACATTGGAAGAGCTACTTAAACAGAAAGATCCATGCAGGAAGGAAAAAAAAAAACCCTACAGCTGTTTAAATGCAGGTATTTCCACTCGTTCATCCTTTTTTAAACATAATCAAAAAACTTGATTAAAAAAAAGCAGTACTGATTTAGGTTTTAGTTCTTGTTTCTCTTTCTGGCTTCCAATCCCGCAAGCTTTCGTAATAGTAGTTTTTTGGCTTTTTCCTCTTCTTTTTTTTCTTTTCCATATTTTTTTGTATTGGTCACCAAACCATTTTATGTTGTACTTCAGATGGAAATTTTCAAGTCAAAACTTTGGATGAAAATGTCTTTTTCAGAAGACAAAATAGGTGAAATTCATCCACATTCAGAGGGCCTGAAGATACAAGTCCTTTGAAGATACAAACTGTGAGCAGACATCATGCACAAAGATAAATTTCTGCTGGAAAAAAAAATTTCCCCCGGAAGTAATTACTGTCGTCCTCTCTCCCTTGTTTATGGACTTCTTGTCACCTGTCCATCTCTCCATTACTGACATGACCAGTAACTTTTTGCAGAAATTTCCAACATGCAGGGTGGAGACAGGTTTGAAAAGCAAGCCCTCGCTATTCCTGTTGTCTGACCCATTAGTCTCAGTGCTGCTGAGCTTCACCTGAATAAAGACTGAGAAATGAGGCAGAACAAGAGATATCTTTTCAGTAAAAGCAGTAAAGCATTAAAAAAAAAAAAAACCCAAACAAAACCAAACCAAACCAAAACAAAAACAATCAGTAAAAGCAGGTGAACCACTGGTCACCAACCCATCAGGCCTAAGACGCCCCTCTAGCCTTACATGGCTCAAGCAAATGTCAAAGCTAAGGCTCCTTCTCTGTGGGATGTAAAATTATAGAATCATAGAAAATGCAACCCCTGAGGATGATACAGGACATGACCCTGAGATGTTAAGATTCACAGAATTCATTCCAGATACCTACTATTGGTTGATTACCAAGAACAATGTTTGAACTCCGCTTTCCATGGTATCATTATCCTTCATTGTCTGTCATTTTGCCTTATCTTACCTTCCATAGCTAAGAGAATAGACTTATTTTTCCTGTCACTTCACTAACACCTGAAGGATAAGAGCCATAATTAACATTTATGACTATTTTCCTCTGAGTCAGAAATAGCTTTGGGATAATTTTGAACAGAATACACATTTTCTGTGTGTGGGAAGGTGAAGTATGAAGTACTCTTTTCTCTGACCCCAAATCTCCACCACTAGAAAAGACATTTTAAAGAGTAACTAAGGATAATTAGATAGGGAGACTGATGACAGAACATATGAAAAAGTTACTCAAATGAGGGCACTTATTCACTTGAAGTTTTACTCTCTCTGAAGGCCCTGCTGCTTCAACTGCTGATTTGTTTTCCAAGACTGCCAGAAAAGATACCACATTAGAAGTATTAAAATAACAAATTCAGATACTAAATTGCCAATATCAAATTGCGTCAGTATTTGGTAGGCCACCATTTTCTTATCACTTGAGATGCAGGGATTAAAAAAGAGACACTGGCAATCGCTTCTCTGTGCCTGTCAAAAAATAATTTATTATTATTAACAATAATAACAACCACAACAGTAATAATTCCATTCCTGAGTGGGCAGCATTTACTTGGTTTTGTGAACCAGTAATGCAGTTACAAATACAAGACATTTGGGCATGACTTCTTTCTGTTCAGCTTTCGTTCCTAAAATAGTGACTCTGCAACAATATAAATAATGTCCCAGTGAAAAAGAAGACAGACTTCTCTTGGAATAGGAAGATGAAGAGCATTAAACCACCTCTCCAGAAAACTGTGTTTAGAACCTGAAGTGCCTGTTTAGTTCGGCAGTTTTCTGTTCCTTCACAGAGCCCGGCCCGGCTTGTCGGGCGGAGCGCTCCTGTGTATGGCGGAGCACTCCACTGTGTTCCCGAGCGCTCCCTTGTGTTCCCGAGCGCTCCCTTGTGCTCCCGAGCGCTCCCCTGTGTTCCCGAGCGCTCCCTTGTGTTCCCGAGCGCTCCCTTGTGTTCCCGTGAACTCCCTTGTGCTCCCGAGCGCTCCCTTGTGCTCCCGAGCGCTCCCTTGTGCTCCCGTGAACTCCCTTGTGTTCCCGAGCGCTCCCTTGTGTTCCCGAGCGCTCCCTTGTGCTCCCGAGCGCTCCCTTGTGCTCCCGAGCGCTCCCTTGTGTCCCGGCCGCGCCCTGCGCTGTGAGCTCCCCGCGGGGGCCGGCAGCGGCCTGCTGGGGCTTCACTGCCCGCGCACTTGGAGCCGTGGTGTAAGTAAAAGTCACCTTGTTTTAAACAGGGCTTATGCTTTGTGGTCCTATTAAATGCAATTTCTTAGTAGCTGTTAGTAAAGGGGATGTTTTTCCCCCATTTAAATTAAAAAATAAGAAGAGCAGATGATCCCTGCCATTCAAAGTCCAGCTGAAACCAGCATCTTTGCTTTGGTTATAGACATAATTGTTCAATCAGTCAATACTATTTAATTTTATTTCACTCTTTGTCTTTAACTATGCTGCTCAAACTGAGCAGTGTTCCTATATATTGATTCCTATAAGGTGTTACAAGAACATTGAAGATTGGAGGCCTTGGATGCAATGTTATTGTTTGGAGGGTTTTTTTTGGTTTAGAGTTTTTGGGGTTTTTTTCATAGTATATTATCTGTTCTAGAGAGAAATATTGTTCTTCCTGCAAACTACACACCTCATACCCTGAGTCCATTTCAGCTACAACACAATTTTCAGTTTCTGTACAAACATTTTATCAATCTTCTCTGTTCTCCCCCAAGGTTTTTTTTATTTGGAGAAATTCTCTTCAATGTAAGGCCTTTTATCTATATCAGTAGTTTGCTCTGAAACTTTCTGAACTGAAGCAAAATAAAACTTAATTTCAGTGGTAAACAGAGAGGTTGAATGGTCAACTTAAAAATTCTCTTAGGCGGTCATCCTATCCCCAGGTCAGCCTCAAATTAAGGTTGGTAGATTCTACAGCATTGCTTTTGTATTCCTTTGCAGATTTTTTAGCTTCAAGAAAGAACTGTGGGTCACTCTTGTACTGAACAGGGGCATGGACATAGCAAGATACTAGTCTTATTCCTCGAAGAGCTGTTATGAATTATAAAACCTAAATCCATTCTTGGCTGATTGCCAAAGGCCTTGAAGTCATTTTCCATGTGCATGAAAACTTAACATAGTGTAAAAATACTGTTTAGATCCTGTCCTTTGCCCCCAGCAGTTGAAGGGTGAAGAGGGAACAGACATGCACATAATTGGAATTGGAAATGCCTTACCTAAACACCTTAATACCTAGGTATTAAGGGTGGATGTGGGAGGATGACACAAAACAATGCACAATATGCTCTATGTTTAATAATCTACACAAAAATCAGTCCAAGGTTTATTTTTGTTGAAAGCGCTAATTTAATTCTCTCCAGTGAACACCAAGCAGCAAATATTATGAATGTGATTTCCCTTTCACTTTACCTGGACAAAGCATCTGCTAAAGCCAGAACTTTCTTTCTGAACTGGAGCTTAAATGAGATATCAAGTTAAAATTTAGTTCCCGTAGAGGAAATTCATACATTTTGTTTCAAATTAACATTTTGAATATAAATATCTCAGTTTTACTCAGGCTCCCTTGCAATTTATTCTTGTTATGGTCAAATATTCAGCTGGTAGGCATGTTTTGAACACTAAAAATACTAAGGTGGCAATCAGAATACACTTTGGCAATAAATCTTGTTTTGGGAGTCATTCTAATTCTCTGACAATAAAACTATTATTAATAAGGGCTGCTTAACCATCCCACACAGAGATGAGGTGAGACTTCTGGAGTTAGAAATATTTCTCTAAGTTACAAAATATTTCAGCTTTGTTCCCAAAGCAAATGTTTACAAAAGTAATAATTTTATTACCCATCATGAAGAGGAAGTTAGCTGGACAGCCTAATCACCTAGTAGCTTCCACTAAATTCTTCATTCTGCCTTTGGAAATCTTTTCTTTCATGTAGAAATACCAATGCTTAAGGAAAATTTTCCCCAGATGCTGCCTTTGTTGTGGGCAGCCAGCTCACAGAATCTTTTAAAGTTCCAGGTTATACAGTATATTTATTGAATGAAAAATGCTATATCTTAGGGCCAACTGCCTTTGCTGTTTTCACTTGAGTATCACTTCAGTGGCATTAGGTTTGCTGTTGCAAGCTTGTTTGCAATACTTTCATTCCTTACTGGAAAAGTTTGGATGTGAGAATAGAAAGTCCTCTTACTGGAATCTAGGTGAAGAGAGGAGATATTGCTGTACTGTTTTGCTCCCTGTCACCTTTCTTCAAATTTCAAGTTCACCAAGTATTTTGCAGGTTGTCTTTGTGCCTCTGTATGTTCTCTTCCAGTACTGTACTAAGGGGGTGACCATTCTCTTAGTCCATTTTTGTGCATGAAATCTCTCTTGAAAGAACTAAATAAGGTTGATTCAATCTTCATAATTCTGCTATAGGAACTAGCCCTGTATCCCTGGTACATCTTTCAGTAATGCATCGCTACCTCTCCTCTCACTAACTCTTTCAATTCCTAACTTTTCAGGCTTAAGCACATGGCATTTTATGAAGTCCTCAGAGTCAATATAATTCCTAAATAAAATCTTTGGTTTATCTTATTAAAGAAAGGTAAGCTGGCTAGTATGGTCCAACTTTGATAAATGTCATGTTAGATCCAAATCATATTTCCATGGTTTGTTTTGAAGACTGTCTACTATTGAGTCTAATTTATTAAATAATTGCACAGGACATTTTTACTTTCCATCCCTCACAAAATATTTAAGCTCCCAATTGCACAATATGCCAGGTGACCTGATGAAATTATTCAGACACCTTACAGATGGACTTACAGACTTACTCTCATAACTAATTTTTAGTCTGTTGGATGAAAATTGCCTGCTGTCTTGATGCAGATGTATTGTTTAGTGCCTGTTTTGTTAGGCAGTCTATCATTCCATTAGCTTTTAACTCTTTCTGTTCAAGAAGCATAGTTCATCTTACAAAAACAGAGCTAGAATATCATTGACACAGGAAGATGTATCTGTATCATGCTAATTTTGACTCTGCATTTATTGCATTTTAATTTAGATGGTTAAAGAATGTTTTCACTATTTCCTTTCCAAGGTCAAGTGCAGCTTTGGCAGACTTCTTTTGGTTTCTAAAATTCACGACCTTGTTCCTTTTCTGTCTTGAATGTTTTCAAAACCTTTATTAATTAAATATTGTCTGGAAAGAACCTGAATTACTCTTTCACTATTTAAAGTCACTAGTTTCTGTCTACTAATTTGGTTTTCCATAAGAGAAATAAATATTGAAAACCAAACTGAGGGAGCTAAGAAGGCAAATTAATGTGAAACTCATCCCCAGTTGCAGGGGATGCCTAAGAGGCCTAAATTGTTTGTGTGTTTAGTTGGTTTTTGTGATTTTTGTTTTGTGATACAGTCACTGCAATATAAGTAAAAAAAAATAATAGTATGGTGTATGATTAGGTCAATAATTATTTGTGGAAAGAGGATCTGTCAGCAATTACATCCCTGGGGTTTTTTTCCCCTTAGTGTCATTATTAATACTTGTTCATTCAGTAATCTCCAAATTTTATGTAAATTTCACAATTCTAAGTTGTGTGGGAGCTCCTGCCTGACAAATCTTTGAAATCTTTGATCTACAAGTATATCTTGAACTATACTTGTAGCCAAATCTGAGACTCCTTTCACTTTTTCCTTAATGGTGCCAACATTTTGCTATTTATGTTACAGTTCCTTTTGTCATGGTCATCAGTTCACCATGAACTTTGCTCTATGTTCTCATCATTTCCAGGAATACCATTTCCAGGTATACTTTACAGTTGCTTTATAAAACCCTTATATGTACAAACATTCAGGAGAAAAACTAGGAAGAAAAGTCATGGGGAAAAATGACATAATGTGCTTCATAATTGCTTCACCTAGGACTTCTCAGTTAGTATTTTCTTCCCACCTTTTCCATTCCTCTCTTCTTGTGACCATTCCTGCTTTTTTTGTCTCCATATAAATAACCTAAAGGCTGTAATTATGACACAATCCATTTTCTGGTTTTTATTTATTTTTCTTTTTTTTTTTTTTTATGTGNTTATGTGCTGCCCATCTCAGATTTCAAATCCAAGCTATTCTTTCCCCATCATACTAGTTCAGGAACAAGCACCAGGCAGCTTCAATGAATGGCAGGAACTTCTCCACACCCAGACATAGTTCAAGTACTGAGAATAGTGACCAAACAAAGGACTTACGAGACTTTTATCAAGAGTGGGTCAAGCACACAGTTCTCTACTTTTCTTCCTTCTCTAATTCCTGCGCTTGCTGTCCCTTTTATTTTAACTCTTGTCACAAAAATTTACTTTTCTTCTTTCATTTAGATGTGGCAGCTGTAACTAGCAAGCAGTTGTCTTCAATCTCTGACCCTCAAGACTTGTGCCCTCTTCAAAGCATGAGTGTATGCTTTTACTTTAAGGACTGAACAGCTTTAATGACTAACATCCTCTTCTCAATATCTGATTTTGCCTTGACGTTTTCCTTCTCTTGTCAAGCTTCTGTATGGTTTTTTCATCCACTGAAGTAAAAGCACTTTAGAAAGGAAATTCTGTTTTATCTCAGATTATAAATGAGCCAAATGAGTCACAGAGGTAAAAATGTGTGCGCTAAGAACATTCCTCAGGTCAGTAACAGCTAAGAATAAAACCCAGGTCTTTTGACCCCAATCCAAAGTAAGTTGGATCACCCTGCTTTAATCCACTGAAATCAGTAAAGTGCATGACTTGTTAAGTTGCTAGTCAGGACAAGAAAGAATGGCAGAAAAAGGCATTTAAGTTGGAACGCAAGTTGCTGCTTGTATATGTGAAATAGTTACCGGCTAGACTGTAAGTAAAAACAAGAGCACAACAAAAATTTCCTGTTTCTAATTAACTGTACTGTAGGTGCTACAGGTGAAATTTTTCTTTCTCAGTATCAGTTATGTGTGTAAATTTTCATTGCTCTCTGTAACTCATGGTTGGTAAAGTGGGTTGAGATGATAACCCATCTTCCACTAGCCTAATCAAGAGTACTTGTCTTCCTGTTTGCATCGTTCTCAGTCTGTCTCCTTGCAACTGAGTGCGTGTGCCTTGAACACACCTGGTACCCACTTAAACCCCTGAGGTTAGCATGGCATGTGACTCTTACTTCTACCTAGAAACTTAGTGTCTAGGAGGGCTGCTTCAGACTGAAGGAGCTCAGTCCAGGTGACTTGCCATTAGTGAAGTTGGGCTTAGACAGAAAGAGAGACAAAGGACATCTTGATGTTGCATTCTGTTAAAGTTGAGTACATGGTGTGGGATTCGATAGCCTGAAACCAGGAACATCCCTGTTTTCAGGTACTGGCTACTAAATTAGATTTAATAACAGATCACAGGAAGACAATCTGATGATTTATTGGTATGTAGTTAGGATGAGAGAGGTGAGGCTTAAAGCCAGATTCCTCAAGCCCTACCTCAGGCTGTAAAGGCAGGTGTCTGTTGCTCCCCTGTTGGCTTATGTTGAATTAATTCAACAACTGCTGCTTAAGGCTATTTTTCCAAGTATTTTCTATAGACTAATGCCTAGGGCCTTCGCTCAAAGTACAAGTGTGTTTAAATTCCGGCATGAGACAACTGAAGCAAATTCACTCATCGCTCAGAAGAATGCTTTGCCCTGGGAATAGTGGGAGAGAGGAAGGGAGTGAGAATGTCAAAAATAGAAATAAAAATTAAGTAAAGGCTGCTGCCAGCTGTCCTTTCAATTGGATGCTCTTCCAGGCAGTTGTGTTTGAACCCCTGTTTGATGTGTCCACATACTGGAGTGGCCTTGACAATGAATCTCTTTTCATAGATCCACTTAAAACCAGAAATTTGTTCATATCTGTATTTGGTGAATGAAGTTGGAGTTCAAATATAATCTTCTCCTCAGAATTCTATTGTCACTCTCTGTCTGGCATGAAGACTATTTTGAAAAACATACTTGTATTTCGTATTCTCCTTCCGTCCTTTTCTAGACTTAACCTTTTCACAAAGTACCTCATAAAAGAATTTTACGTATAAAGGTTAGATGAAGTCAGATGACACTGGCTATTGGCAAGTTAACCAATGTTTGCCAGATTTCACAGAAATATGCATGGGAAAGACTTGCAGGTGAACCTTGAAAGATTCTATTTTAATCAACATAGAATTAGCATTGCAAAGATGATTTATTGATGCCTAGATGTGATGAAAATGGAAGTGAAACCCGAAGGAAACATATTGAGACAGCTGACAGTTTATGCTCTTTATTTTAAAGCAGGTGGATGACCACCATTTATGAAATAAAGCAAAAAGATCCCCGGTTTCAGTCAAATGCAAAAAAGTGCCAACTCTTCAAACAACAGACTGGCTTGGTGTTGGTATGCCATCATAATCATCTGAGTAGTGCTGATACTGGTCAGTAAGAAGAGGCTGATGCAACTCATCCTTATTTTTCTTGGCACGTACAATACACGCAGCAGCAGCGAAGATAATTGCAACAAGAACCAGTGCAGTCACTATTGCAATAGTTATCATCTCTGTGACACGGAGAGCCCGACCTAAAAGAAGGAAAACAAAAAGCAAAGATATTAAAATCAAATGTTAAGTATATGGATAAATATCAGGGGTTCAGACTGAAACTCAGCATTTGTCATTATTCACTGAGTTGGGGAGTAGAAGTAATTAAAATTTTTTTTGATAATTCTTGTTCAAAAATGTGAGAAGTTTTAGTCTATCTTGCTCCACTCTAAAATCTGTTTTGGATCTTTCTTCTGCCACCTCGTTAGTGAGGATTTGCATTCTCTCTAGTGAGTTAATGAAGCTATTTGACATGGGAATAAGAACATTCTGCAAAGTTAAGGTGCAAATGAGAACTTCTCCAAAAATTAGGATGGAATTAGTGGAAACTTCATGCTGGAACAATCTCTGACCTATAGCAAATCCCAAACAACATCTGGAAAGTAAGGCAGGAAAGCAGAAAAAGGTCTTTACAAAGACAGCAAATATTGTTGGTGAAATTGGAATAAATTTCAAGAGACAAAGATACAAAGGAAAAAAAGGAGAGGAAGTATCTAGGCTGTACAGTTTACCTGGCCACTCGACTTCATAGCTGTATCCCAGGTTTTCTGGTGCAGTAACAAACATTTCATTATTGGTTACTGGAGGCCAGAAAGGCACCATGTTGTACTGTCGGTTATGTCCAATAGGGGCATTCTCCAGTGGGTATGTTGAGATATCTAAAATTGAAAGTTACATCACATTTCTGTAAATAAGTTCAAAATAACTTGCCCTACTTAATTTTTGTTTCCAGCTCAGGGTTTTGAGTTGGATTTTCCAGAATTCTTTTTCAGTTGTTCTGGAAGAATTTGTTTCCTAGTGTGACAGATAAAAAGCCGAGTCTCTGTGTTGTCCAGAACCAAGGCCACTAATATTATCTGTGGTTTTGAATAGAAATCACACGTAAATTTTTAAAAATTCTGCCAGTGTTGGGCTTTTTATTTCTTCTCACTTGGTAAAGGAGAAATATGGCAAAGACTCTTTTCTACAACAAGATGACAGTTGATGTAAATTCCATCATTCCAGTGTAATTGTTTTGCAACATTATGCTAAATCAGAAGGAGGTTAGCTGAAATAAAAACCAAACCAAAACAGAAAATCCCCAAACCAAACCAAATCAAACCAGCAACAACTACAACAAAACTCAAAACATAAAAGAAAGAAAATACTTTGTGGTAAGATTATGCCAAACCTTGTGATATATTATGTAAGACCCACAAGGGGACACAATTGCTCTCTGAGAGCTGATGTGGGAAAATTCAGTGAGGCGGGTTGTGGAAGCTGCACAAAGAAGTCTCAGTTGTGCAGAAACAGCTGTCTTCTATAGAAGGAGGAAGAGAAGTGTAGATTATCCTAAGGGAATAAGAGTTGCTGCATTGTGTGGAGGAATACAGTTGCTGCATGATGCATAGACATAAGAGTTAGACTGAATTCTCCCCCTAGTCCACTCATGTAAGTCTCCTTCCTTCTTTATTTTTTTTTTCCTTCATTCCTTTCAAATCCTTCTTTCTGTTCTTCCTTTCTCCCTCTTTTTCACTTTCTCCTGTGTTACCTTTTTCCGTTCTTTTTGGAATTAAAAAAGCAAGGGCAGAAACAGTAACCGTCCTTTAGAAGTATATGGAGATGGTTATTGAATGCTGGAAATGTATCACAAAGGGGGTGATGAATGAATGTATATGGCATCTGTTCTTCCTTTGACAAGAAGAAAATACTTATTTACTCCACACAACAATAGAATGTCCTTCCAGGGTTACAATGTCTTTGCTCTATGGAGATAGTGTATTCCCACATACTGTTTTCTTGAGTTGTGCCAGCTGTCTCTGACGGGGTCCCTTCACAGAGAGTGATCTGCAATTGGATGTTAATGGGGTGAGGAAGAGAGCTTGCTTATTATTACTTTGTCTTTGTTATCTATATTAACTCTTAAAATTCCAGTCCTCTCTCCTAAATTAAGGGGCATCTCGCTGTTCCACAAGAAGGAGTTGAGTTCTTGTGATTACAAAGACTAACAAGCACCCATACTGCTTCTGTCCCTGGGAACATCTTACCTGCAGAATGCCGTCTCAGCCACTCGTCAAAAAGGGCATCTGTAAATGTGTGCAGGAGGACAAAAATGGGGTCATTTGGTGATAAATGTGTTTGCCCTCCTGTTCCATTCAAAAATAGATGAGCCAAGTTATGAAGACTTCGAACTGCTGGGTCATATTTTCCTGAGGGATCACTGTACCCTGAATATGCAAACAAAGAAGAAAAGAAAAATACCAGTGAAGATTTTGTTTGGAAGTTGCAGTCTCCTATGAACGCTTTTTCTTTTTTTCTCTGAAAGGCTTTCATGTTGTTACGTTGCTTTGCTTAAAACAAATGAGAAGCTAATTCTCTGTCTACTGACACTTGAGAAATGTTCCTGGAATGCATAATTTTCAGATTAAAATAGCCTTTATGAAAGAATGCTGAAAGTGTGGACTGCAAAGCTGCTGGGTTCTGTGGCAAAAATGGCCAAAATAGCATCACAGCATGAAAATAGAGGTATATATTTAGGCCCTACATATCTTTCACCATACCATAATAGTTGCATGAGTTTTCTAACTGCTTACTAGAGCAGGTGTATGTTGCCATTTATTCTAATGAGCTAGCTGTTAGGTTTCCATACATCACTCCTGTGCATACTGGGAACACATATTGGAAAGCTTCACATGGTCTGATATTCTTTATTTTTTCAGTGAAGATAGGCTGTAGCTTTGCTTGTGCCCAAAACCTCATAACCCTCAAGTCAGATATTAGGATCTGAAGCGTCATGAAAACTCCTCCTGTGTTCAAGCTTTGGCCAATAGTTCCCGAGAGGGATACATACAAGTAATTTTCTAAGCCAGGTTTGGACATCCAGGTATTGATAGGCAGCAATTTGAAATGTCACTTTTTAATCTTTTCCTGTTAAAAGCTCTGGATCATTAAGGTATAGAAGAAGTCGTTAGGGTGCTGTGTGAGCAGTATAAATCAAATCTTTAGGCTCTTTTCTCTGTTGGGGATGTGTGTGTGTTCTGGGGTCAGTGACGGAGAGTTTAGTTTTAAATGTGCAGAGCTTACAGAAGAACAGTTTTATGTCCCAGAGAGCAGGGCTAGCATATCTAGCAGTAAATCCTGTACCCAGACCTCAATTACTATTTCACTACCATTGCACTAAGTGCTACCAAAGCTTTCAATTTATCTTGCTTTGGTTTATTTATTTTAATCCAGATACAAAAATAACTGCCAGAAGCTCTTGTTTGCTTCATTTAGGGATGCAGAGGCATCAGTCCACAGGCAAGGACTGTGTTTTCAGCAAAGGCAACTTGCTAACCCTGCGTCAAGGACCTGAAGTTAGTTTCTACTTAGTATACCAGCAGCAGACTTTTGAGACTTTTATGCATTTTAAGAGACATAAGCTATAAAGTAATTTACCTAGAGCTTGTTTCCACTTACTACTGAGCTAATACTTAGTGCTAAGAACAATGTGTTCTTCTTATCCAATAACCTGTGTCAAAACTCATACTTCCAACAGGAAAAAAAAAGTGGCAAGTCTGCTTCCTGACTTATTTGGAGTTGTTCCAGGTCTTTTTATTTGTCGTGTTTACCTTCTACTGTGTTACGGAAACTGTCTGTTGAATTGGAATAGAAAGGAGGAGTGTCAAATACACCAACTTCCAAACACTGGGCAACATCCTCAGGCTCTGGGAGACGCTGTACCATAGGTCGTGCTACATTTCCAGCTGGATTTCTTCGGATGGGACCACCCTCAGTACCTGGAAATAGAAGAGAGAAAACAAGGTGCAGAACAGTAGACTGCAGAATGAATTGCTGTCAGGACTGAGCCACGGAGAAAAAAAAAATCCATCACAAATAACATTTATACAGAATGAACTGGTCAGTTCCTGATATCGGGCAAAGAATCCTCATGGGGCCTTGTGTTTTGGTTTCTCTGTTTTAGGATGTAAAAAGTCATCTAGAAGCTTCTTACTGAAGTCTGTTGTTCTCTAAGTGATTTAGGAAAATTTCCTACAGATTTTCAGTGTGATTTCCTGATGAGACCTAGGCCAAGATTATTGAGGATGTCCCGGTAGAGTAGCTAGGGAAAAGATTATGTAAATGACTAAACCAATATTGGAGGAGAGGGTCCTATTTTTTCCCCCTATTTCCATGACAGTGCATATATGAATATATAAGAAATTTATGGGTATTAAAAAAATTATTTAATTTGGGTAGATATGTTAGAATCTGGTATTACTCACTTTCAGAACATGGTTCAAATAGTTATTATGGGGATATGCTGGTTGTTCTTCATTTTAGGAGCAGAATGGCATGAAGGTGATAAGTAGAGTAGTCAGAAGAAAAGTTAAGCTTCAGTTAAGAAATGACACTGCCAGATTTAATTATTGTGCAAGAGATGAATTGGTACAGCATAAGAAGGGAAGGCAAAGCATTTAATCTTCCTTCTGCTACAAGCTCCTGATAGTATGTATTATCTCAACAGACTGATGAAACATGAATCAAGAGTATTCAAAAAACACTTTAAAACCTTTGGGTTGGAAAAAGCCACTGCAATGTAAACTATTATACTTGTTTATTATTAAGAGAATTTTGTGTCCAGATGAACAATGTTCCATTGTTCATACTTACTGTTACAGATGGTTCCCAAGGTTTCATAATCTTCTACATTTTCACATAACACTCGCCACTGAGAGAAGATTGAATTCTGGCTTATAAGAGAGACATCAAAATTGCTTCTAGCTCCCATCAAGTCGTCTGAGCAGATATCACATGTATTTTGTCCTGTTGCAAAGTTCCAGTAGGGCAGTCCAAAAGTGGGGTCCTGTAGCATGTTCTAAACCACATAAATATGGTGTTACTAAGTGTGTGACACAGACAGCTATAATCTTTACTGCTAGAAGAATGCTAGAACAGCTAGATACATCTTAGTAAAAGTCAGAATCCTGCCTTGTAAGAGAGAACAATTCTATGGAAAATTCACATAGAAGATTTTGTAGTTTTTCACATTGATACCTTTGTTCAACAGAACAGAGAGCTGTTCTACTGAACTGAATCTTCCCCATTAATAAGACAGTATAAGACAGTATAAGACAGTATCTTATTACACAAATATTTCTAATGGCCTGTCAGCAGAAGCAGTATTTGTAGTGCACAGAATAATTATGTCAACTGTGGAACTGAAGGAAATATAAAGAATAGGGATTGGCTTTTCCAATTGGCATTGTTTGGTTCTAGTCTGGGTTGGAGTTGAACAGTTCTGGAGTTAGCCAGGCAAAATTACTTTGACTAATGATCAAGTCTACTGACATAAATACGAATATGTATTAAATCACAGACAGACAGAAATTCTTAGGACTTCCACATAGAGAAATGCCAGTGAAAACAAATGTGTGTCTTGGAAGGGAGTTTGTGCCTCAACCTGATGTAAAACAATTAAAGCTAGCGTAAACGCTGAAGTGATTTCAGACACTATTTAGTCCTGACCTCGAAAACTTAATTCTTGCTTTTTTAAGGAGGATGATGGTCCATAAAATACTTTACCCATTTTATGAATAGGACCGCATAAGAGAAAGAAAGAGAATCATTGATTTATGGAACAGGATATAACAAACCACTAATTTCTCTAACCAGTTACACAAATTAAATGCAATTCTGAATCCCTAACCCATCACTTTCTTCAGAATTTCTGCTGCTTTGATTAATGTTATTCAAGAATAATGGCCTTGAGATTAAAAACACAGCTGAAAATAACATTGTTGGTCCAATAACATGTCTTATATTTAGAATATATCTTTTTTCCAAGAGATTTTAATGGAAACTTTATATTTGCTATTACTCTGACTAAAATATTATATTTAACATCTCTATAAAAGTGAGTCTGAAGCCTAAATGCACTCTATTAAATTTAGTATATGAAACGAGTTACTGAAATTGAATTGAAATCATTTCAACACATAGGAAAAGTTGCTATCATTTTTTGCCTGTTTTAGTATGGAGTGAAGTTATTTAACTGTAGATAACATAGCATGAATACCAATAAACATTAACAGGAGCTTCACCTGCATGTCTCTTTCAAGCTGCAATAGATGGTACCTATGCCACGTGACAAAAGCTGGTCCCTCATGAGAGAAATCAACTCCTCCAAAACTCTGCTGTCCTGGGCCAAGGAAAGTCTTCCTGACAGAGTAATAATGAGACCACACAAAGTAGTTATAAATGGAGATATTCTCGAACTGAGGGGTGTTGCCATCTGGTCCAAAAATTTCTTCCCGTCTTCGTGTGGCAATAACAATGTCAGGATGGACTGTCACCTTGGCTTGGTGTAAGGCATTCACAAAGCGATTCCTTTCTTCTGCACTGAGATCCAAAAGATTCCTTCTGACTGTGATAATACAGAAGAAGCAAGTTACCAAAGTAATAGACACTGAAATCTCATCTCACAGAACTTATTTATTGCGTTCCTAATGATTCTGGGTTAAGTCCCTTTTTCTTCCAAGTATTCACCATGTTTTTTATTGGAGAAAATCACTGAGCATAAATAGAAGATGTTATTATTTTGAGAAAAACAAATAAATTAAAAATAAAGCCCCAATCCTTGCCATTTTAGTTATTTTAGGAGTACTCTTACAGATTATATCTTTCCATCCTGCTAGAGAAAAGACAAAGACAGTTTTTTGTCATACAAACCTTTCAGAACTTCATACAATACACTTAAGGTTTCCTGTGGTAATACTCTGCAAGAAGTGAACACTATAAACCAAATTATAATAACCAGAAACTCTGTTTGGCAAGTTAATGAAGAATTAATTTTTTTTTAATTGACGAACCTTTGTAGGAAAAATGGCAGATTCACCAGTGAATTTATCTGAATTTCACACAATACAGCATCTCTTTAATCTGACATTATCTCTTATCTCTTAAACCTGAAATTATTAACAATTGCCACATACTAGTCCTTTTTAGCAGTATATCTCAAAATAATGAAAAAATATCATTGTCCACACAGAGAGTGAAACAAGGAAGAAAACTGATTTGTTGAAATAGCAGTATTTCAGCAAGAAAACTGAATTCAGATCACTTCAGTCCTTTGGTCTGATCTGAGAAAATTTCAGACTGAGTTTAGACTAAGATGAATATAGAATTCCTCACAACTGTTTTTCAATATTTTCTTATTGTAATTATAAAATCCACTGTAAAAATCCATAACTCATTTCCCAAATTAGTGGTAGGTTATGTTGATACAAGAAGCAACAGATCTTCAGCATGAACCTATATGAAGAATAAAAGTGAATTATGTTTCACAAAAAAAAATGATTCAGTGAGGGATATTTTAGCTTCTGAGAAATTTAAAGTCTTTCCTGAAACATGAATTTCATCCAAGGACTGTGTGTCCTGAAACAGGCTTTTTTTGTTTTGCAGAACTGAACTGACATGCTAGCCCTCATCACTGAAGTGCTGGGTTTTTTGGTTTTGTTGGTTTGGTTGTTTGATTGGTTGGTTGTTTTGTGGTTTTTTGGTAGTGTTTCATGTAGACAACTATAATTGTCCATCTAATATTGATTTGCATAGGCATCTTAACATTTTCATTTTCAAAGCATATGCCTAGACCACAATAAAGAATTGTGACTATTATTAGAGTAAGTCATGAACTGAGAAGATATGAAGACAGCAAACTGCATTTTATAGCAATTTAGTATGGATGTGTGAACAGTAATCCAATAAGTATTTCTAAAATCTGAGCAGATGGGGCCAGGTCTATGAACGGGCAAAAGAGGTGACCTCAATGTGGAAACTTAAAGCATAATAAGAAAGTAATTTACACTTTTTAAACTCATGTTTTCATGCATGATATGTCTGATTTATGTTGTATTTTAATGCAATGTAAAGGATTTAGTGAGAGAAGAGTAAAAAGTGCTCTTGTACATTCTAGAAAGTCACCTAAAACTGCTGTTTATCTGTCTCTAGTTTTACATTGTTAAGTTTGTGTATCAACATTTATCTCTTGATTATTCTTCAGAGTTGTTATCATTGTAAAATAGAATAGGCAGAATATCAGAGAGTGCAATCTGGATTAGCAGACCCGAATTGACAAGTAATGCTTTCTGCTTTCTAGTTTAGTTCTTGAAGCTCAAAGGATGAAAAAAAATTTCAAAGCCCTTTTCCATAGCCATCAACAAGTTATTATTAAGGAATTGTTGTTAAAATTTTGATTTGGAAAGTGGTCCTTGGTTAACCCTGGTTGGAACATGCTCTTGCATTCATGGAATGTTCCCTTATCTGATGAAAATGTCAGTGCTGATTTCTGTTTCCGAAGAGAGAAACACTCCATGTTTGTTTCAGGACCTTGTGTTTAACATATCAGCAGAACCCGTTGCTGATTTGGGGAGATTATGGATTTTGCAGGATTTCAATAACATCTTTGAAGTTAAAAGTGTTTAAGTCTAAAAATAAAAATTGAAATCTTTTCCATTCAGATGGTTTTCAGGTGAGAATGAGGATCCGTCCCCAGGCCTATTAGTCTTTTTCAGTTTACCTATAATAGTCAACATTTTTCCAGTTCTGCAAGGATTTCATATCCATTAAAAAAAAAATAAAATCTGTTTAGTGATATGCTAGACTCAACTGAAACTGGAATACTGAAGAAGAGGTTACCACACCCTGGACTGATTCATTTGAACAGTCCACAGTCATGACTAATGTTTTTAAAGATATTGACAGTCGCAAGGACAGTAAAAATTTACCAGACCAGGTACATAGTTTAAATTTGTGTTAAGGGACTTTGAATGAAAAGAACTGCTGTCACATTTAAAATAGTCACGAGGATTAAACATATTGAGGTACATATTATTCCCAGACACGTTCACAGACACATGTACATGCCTATATACATGGTTTTACTCTTAAATCCAAATAATACATCTTTTTTCAGTATAGGTGTTCTATTCTAATGGACTTTCATGCATTGACTACAGGTTTCTTTTCTTCCTTTTATTGGATAGTAAGTACTTGTCGTTTATACACATGCTGAACAGCTCCTCTAGCACCTGCCTTAGCACCCTTTAGTAGCATACCTTTAGTAAATAAATGTAATAGACATTTTTTACTGTAAAGAGAACAGATCCACTAGGTACATTTAGAAGCAAGCGCTGACAAGGAGCAATTTTCATGCTGTATTTCTGATGTTCTTACCTATGTTGATCTGTTGGCTGCAGGTGGGTCCGGTCCAGCCGGGGCGGCAGGAGCCGCAGTTGTATCCGGAGAAGTTCCCGTTGCAGCGGCAGGTCTGGTTGAAGAAGCGGATGGGCCACTGCTCGCGGTCGTCTCGCCCGTCGTGGATGTACTGCGGGCCGTGCGGCCGCGCATCCACCGTCACCTGCATGCACCGGCCCCGGCCCGTGGACACGCCACACCGGTCAGTGCCTGGCCCAAACACCGGGAAATAGTCTGGGCAGCACATGCCGCTCCTCAGGGACTCCACGGTTGCGCACTGCCGCGGGAACTGGGCTCCAGCTTGGCCCGGCATGGTAAGAAGCAGTAGCAGGGAAAGGTAGAGCAGCGTGGGAATCCGCATGGCAGCGGGTCAGGCAGCTCCGGCTTGTTCCCAGAGCTGGCTGTGCACACACGCTGATTCCCCCTCCTGTGATGGGACACCCAGCTCCCTCTATGGGGAGAGAGGAAGAGAGAGAGAAAGCAGAATAAAAACAAGTGATACAAATCTCTGGGCTACCCCTTTCACCCCAGAAAATTCCTTCTAATTCTACACTTCAGTACTCTATCTGAAAAGGTGACCAACTCTGACCACAGACACTAATGTTCTCCTCATTATCTGCACAAAAGATAGTAATTAAGTAGATCTATATTTGCTCATTAACTTCTAAATTTTCCAAAATGTTCATTCACATATTGCACTTGCCAGACACATTTGCTTCACTACCACAAAGTTCTAAAACCTAAGGCACCGGTTTTCTGAGAGATTTTTCTTTCACCCCTGCTTCCCTCCCCCAGTTCATGCCTTCTCAGCTTTTAACTAGTATATCTTGTTTCCCCTCTGTTTTCTTGTTCTCCAGTGCCAGCTCCAACACCAAGTGAAGCTGTACTTTCATGCATTGTACCTGTTTTCTCTTCCTGGTACCTCTCCACTGCTGAGACCTTGTTCTATCTCTGTGCGTCCTATGACTGTCTAACCTGAAATAAGCACAGCTAATTTCTCTCCTGGTTCAGTCTGCTTGCTAATCCTTCTTGTACCAACACAGTATGGCTTGGCCTCACCCTCCTTCCTCTCTTAATCCCCTTTCTACTTCAGTGCATTTCTCTGGACTTTAAGTACTTGAACAGCACATGATTTCTTTCATGCTTATCTCCTTGTGATTTTACAAGTTTTAGCAAAGGTCAGAGACAAATACTTGAATTCAAAACAGAACAAATGTGAAGTTGGGTTTTTGTTAGTATTTTTTTTTTTAATTACTTGCAAAGAAAGGCTCACTTGAAAACAGACAAAGAACACTGGGGAAAATCACATTTAACAGACACCTAGAAAAAGTTCTTAGGATGGCATTTTCAAGATCAGGCTGAAGTAAATGACTAAGTAAAGTTATTTATAAAATGAAACACTCCAAAACCACTCATTTTAAAACTTACAGCTTTCAGTTTATCAATTTATTTGATACTAAAATAACATGAGAATGATCATATTGAATTTCATGAAATACTAAGTTCTGAGCAGGTGCTATGAAGGGTAATTAAACAAAGAAATTGAAAAATCTCTCAAGAAAAAAAGCTTCTTTAATTGTTGCAAGGATGATTCCTGCTGTGCAGAAATGACCTTATTCGAGTTATTACTCTCTTTCTTCGCTTTCAATAAAGATGGATTTCAGTGAGGTGGAGATATGTCAAATGAGGTGAAGGTATGTCAAGAAACAACTGGCATCAAGACAAAACATTAACAAGTTTTCTGGGAAAAGGTTCAATCACACTGTAACTGACATCAGGCAGAAAATGGATTACCTCCTCTTTCTGCTTCCCTATATGCAGATCATAATGCGAGAGTGCACCCAGTTCTGGTAGAACTAAAAAATAGGTTTTTGTGCATTTATTCTTGCCAACCAGCCATGCACCAAAGCAGTGAACCTTGCCCTCTGTGCCTTGTTTAACCCACATGCTTGCTTCAGGGTAGAACCTAGATTTCTAGTACATTCCTCTGTCTCTCTCATTCACCATTTGCAGAGAGCAATATTTGCTAATCCTCAAATGAACCTCTTTTCTATTTTGACTTCCACTTCTTTCTCCATTTTAGTTTATATTCTCTTCTTTACTAGCTTATCTTGCTTCTTTCCAAGCTTAAACCTTGTCCCTTTGAACATGTCTACTGGGACACATGTGACACAAATTCACTGTTTCAGAAGGTAAACCAGAGCTGGTAAAAAAAGCTCTTGAGATTCTATCTGAAAAGAACTTAAAGTTCAAAGAAGAAGCATACAGGTTTTAGCCATGAATATTTAGCAAATACAGCAAATTCATAATAAGCTTAAAAGGGATAAATGCTGCCTCAGTAAAACAGTTGTACTGACTGGGGTTTCCTGGCATCATAAAACTTCCCCTTATAATTGTGTACATGATTTAGACCTTTTGTAAACCTCCTGTATAGAAAACACCTTTGAATGTTTTACAACAGAGATCCACTGTTGAGGATCATATCCCTTCTTTGCCTCCAGATGTTTCCTTGGGTTTCCTGTTGGAAATCTTGCTGAACCATTTGGGGGAATGCAACCCTTTTTATAATCTTTATTTCTGTATTCTTGCCCTTAGAGATATTCTTGCCTTTAAAGTCTCCTGCTCCCCTACTGTGCCTGGAATTACTTGATCTTGGAGATTTTCCAAATGCACAACATCTGTGTTTCTGTGACTCAGTTCAGAAAGAGCTTGTCTACAAAAGCAAGGTAATGAGGAAGAAGTTATTGGCAGTGTGTGAACCCCTAGCTCACTAATTGCCTATGTGGGTGTGAAATACCTGAAAGTTATTTAATATGCTATATATTTGCATATACCTTGCACCATTCTCCTTTTTTTAACACTAGTTCTTGATGCTGAGAACAGCTCTCTATGCAGACACACATGGTTTAGCTGTGGTCTATACCCTAAACTACTGAAGAAGGTTATAAAAATCTAGCCAGTTCTATTTGTGCTTGATGAAACCTGCGGTACCGAGATTCTGTCTCACCTTGTGCCATCAGCCTTACAGTCTAACTTCAGTTCTCTGGGAGTTACCCAGTGGTCTCTAGTAAGGGTTGGAATAAAGGCATCTGTTTGTTAAAAGTATAAGAACATAGTATTCATTCAGAAGCTCTGTTCCTCAACACATGAAAAAACACATGATTTTAGTGATACTGCTACATGCATTTTTCTTCCTGTGAAACAGTACCTTTAAGAAGCATTAAAGGTCAGTGTCAGGAAACAGATCATTATCAATGGCACTCATGGAGCACATATGGCAGAAGATCTTCTAAGGTACCCTCTTTCTTGATAGGTCTTCAGTTGTCATAGGCTTATTCAGTTCTACACATTTGAGGAAGCACATTGCATTTTGAGTTTTGGTCTATTTCTTCTATTTTGGCTGGTACATTCTAACAGTACTATGCAGAATTAATGTAAAAGAGAGCCAAACTTACATAATTTTTTTTTTTCTTGAAGAGTAGGGGGAAAAAAAGAAAAAAAGAGCCAACCATTGTAATGTTTTTCTAGCGTACTATAAGCAATAATCAGTTAAAACTATTGTCTCAAGGCATTAGTAGACAGCTGCAGACTTCACAATGAAAATGGTACAGGAGTTTCATTAATAGAACATGTGGATGCAAAGAAGTATTAATTTATAAATAAATTGTGAAATGAATGGGCAACAAACAACAGTTGATCTGCAGCATTTAGTCTTCTGCTTCTACTCAGAAAAACAACCAATGAGAGACTTATTGCTGAAAATCTTTTACTTAGATTAACACTTGCAGTGAAACTGAGGCAAGATTTTCTTACTGATATTTATCATGCAAACTGTAGAAGTACATAATCACAAGGCGCACATAATTTCATTTTCCCCACAAACCTTAGGTTTTAGCAGATTATTTCAAGCTAGAATTAATGAGTGCAACTACAGACATCTAAGCCTCAGTACTCTGTTGCTGTAGTAGGAAGAGAGTGGACCAGCCTCAGATAATGCAAATCAACACAGCTCCATTGGTTTTAATAAGACATAGAATTGCAGTCAGCTCTAGGAATCTTGGCTCATTTGTGTAGGTTAATGTTCAGCAGGCTTATTTGATGACAAGAACACTACAAAAATAATGCTTGACTCTAACAAGCAACTTTAGTACTTCCCAGTTAATTCGACTATGTATTGTCCTATATTGTTTCCCTTTTTATATAGAAAATTGAAAGCCAAACCAGTAGTGAATATGAAACTGCACTTAGTGCAACCTTACAAAATTGAAAATAGCATTCTGAAGAATAGAAATAAATAGGTGATTTTTATTGACATTCGTTTGTAGTGAGCATAAGGTTTTTACACATTCATTAAATTGTTTAGTTTCCTCCTAGTGTTTTATGTTGTGTCAGATAGCAGCTAAGACCTATCTCAGACATGGAGCAACATTATTCATTTTTCTAGGAAATCATGCATATACTGTACTGTACTCTACTGTAAGATTGAACTCTGGATTAATTAAAGGAGTATTAGTTAGTCGCCTTTCTAAGTGGCAGCAGCTTTCACATCTTCACCCAGCAGACTGCATGATTCTTACTTCATGATTCTTACATAAATTATTCTCTGAGAGGAAGACTCTCATATTTTTATCAAATACTTATTTTTTATTGCAAATAAGATAAATTCTACATTAATTTAGAGAAAATATATATCACTTTTCTTGAAAACTGGACCAACTATAAATCCATGTATAGGAAAGGTAAATAAACCAAAGGACAAGATTTTTATATGAAGTTTTGGTAACCTGATTAAAGAAAAAAATTAAATCAAGTCAAGAAATATTTTAGACAAATTGATTCTGCTTTTCTTTAAAGTATCAAATTTTCACAGTAAATCTTAAAAATGCTATAAACAGTTTAAGCAAAATAAATGATTTTAGTCATACCTACTCCATAATATGTTATTTTCATCAAAGTTTGAGTCATATAAATGAATGTGTGTTATAATAATGCTAACAATTTCTGAACATTTTCTCCATGTTTTTGTTATTCTGGAATGGTATCAATGAGCTGAAGTATGGCTGAGAAATGAAACTGGCCTGCAGTTGCTTCTGCAAAGTAAAGTGCAGAAAATTTACTCTATAGTTCAAAAGTTCACCTTCAGCAGGGAAACATATAGGTAATTGGAGTCTTTATTGCTTTCACCAAACACAGTCCAGCGCCTAGAGAGAGATCTGCAGTTCCAAAATTACGCAATAGAGGTGAAAAATGACTGCCTACAGAGAAATGAGTGAGACTTTAAAGAGTGTTGCAGATAGACATAAAATGAAAATAAGTAGCACTTGTCTAAGAGTTCCAAATAGCTGCGAAATAGCTGCAAAATAGCACACATCACTTTTGCCTCTTGAAAATATATGTAAGGTTTGAAAGCAGTATTTCAGAGAAACAGTTGACTGACAAAGGTACAAGGTTGGGTAGAGCTTCCAGAAAGCAGAAAGTGTGTTACTGAGCCTAGAATCATGAGTTTTACTTATGAGTGACTGTTGATGAAATCTGACTTTCTTAGCAGCCTAAGGTGAAGGAACTAGGGTGTGCTCTGATCCTAGGGACAGCCATGGTATTAGAGTTAGCTCTGTGTTGTGAGCAAATACAGTGAACACACTGCTTTGATTGCCACAATGTCATTGCAGCTGGGCCATGTAAAACTCTGAACTACCAAACAGGAAATGGCCTAAATAGTGTCACGTGGTCACTGAACTCAGAATGGCTGTTAGTGAGGCTTGGAGGTGGAGGATGGGTTTACAGAAATTAACGTGTCCATCACCATCAGTTCTACCCTGCCATGCTAACCCATGCTCTCATCTATGCACCTGCCAATGCAGTGTTCAGGAAATTTATCCTCCTCTGACCACACTCTAGGGAGCTACTAATCAAGAAGTGTTACATGTTTTGTTCTTACTGTAGATGCACTTTGGGCAAGACTGCAAGCTGCTGAAATAAATGGGAGTTTTGCTACTGATTTTAAAGTTACCAATGTAAAAGCCATTACCCAGACCAACCTGAAGTAAAACAAAACCCCAAATCAAGGTAGATGATTCTGTTAATTTATATTATCTACTCTCCTCCCCTTTCAAATCAAATCATCTTCAAGAATGAAGATGGTGTTCATCTAACACATTTTATCTGTTATAAAACACCATGAAATGGAAGGCATAAGAGTTCAGATTATTGTTTGGAGTAAACTGCTGTTTACTGTTATACTGTTATACTGTTCAGGATGTGCCCATTGATGTTCAAGAAGTTGCAGTAATTTATATTTAATATGAATCAAGTCCTCTGTGTTTCAAGAAACTGAATCTGTATTTTTCTCTTTGCTGAAGTGGTTTCCATTGAGAATTATCTTCTAGTGTTAGGAATTGAAAGACCTGCTGGATTATACATACTATAATATGGCATTTTTTTCCAGGCCTAGAAAATGAAAAAAACTATTGGCACAAGATTTTCCCTTAAATTCCTGTTATTCCATTGTTATAACAAAGCCTTTTGACTGAAGCAAATGAATTGTGCACTGAGTAATATAGATCAATAGCTTACGTTTTATAGGTGAAAATATTCTGTAGGGAGTTATCCTACCAAGATATATGACTTTTTTGTAAATTATCTTTAAAGAGTAATCGCTGACATATTTGCAAAGTAAATAGAAGGGTTGTGAAAGGAAAGCCTCTTAGCTGTTAATTGACAAGAGAAAACTAATAGCTACTGTATCTACTGTCAATGTTTTTCTCAGAGCCCACTGAAATGAACAATATTCTTTCTTTTGACCTTACTGCACTGTAGACCAGGTCCATCATAACAGATCTATAACATGCAATCACAAATGGCTTGCTCTTAGAAATAAAATGTTGAAACCCCTCACAAACCTTCTGAGTTAGATTAAAAGCTTTGATGAAAATTATGTAACATTTATGGGCTAAATGGATGAAGATTTTTTTTGTCCTATGGAAAATTTGTGACATTTTTGTCATACCAAAAGCTTGGGAAATATTTTCATTTGCAGCAGTAGTAGAAGTTGATGCTGGTGTATTGGCAACCAAGACTAAAGGACACGACTGAAATGATTTCTCCCTCTTTGATTAGGGAGGAAAAAGGAGAGGTTTTTTTACTATTTTATAACCCACATACCATGATACAAACCTCTATTTTGCGTTTTTACCACTAGCTTAGATGAGGTCTCACAAGTGTCAAAAGGTATGAGGAAAAGCAAGGGAGGCTGCTGCAGCTGATGATGTTAATATCTTAACAGCAGCATTCTGTCCTTTAAAGACTATCCTTTACCAAAACACAGCAGTGTTAACCTTTTACTTACTGGAAGGAATATCTGCAGATACATTTTGAAACTGAAGTTTGTATGTATTATTTATTATTTATTATGTATTATGTATTATGTATTATTTATTATTNTATTTCTTATTTCTTATTTATTATTTATTATTTATTATTTATTATTTATTATTTATTGCTATGGATGTTCTAGTGACACTTTTTTTGCAACAAAATGATGGAGTCCTTTATCAGCATTATTCTGAAAAAGTGCATTAAAGCCATTTAATGTGTCACAGGATTTTAAGTCAAATAGGATAGCTCCATTCATTTCACGATACAGACTGTTTTATCACGCTGTTACTGAGCCATTTATTCTGAAAATGGAACAGTGTTTTATTCCAGCTTTAACTGAAGTTGGTATACCTATAACAATTGATGTTAAGGAGTACTAAGTCCCATAATTCGAACATAACCCTTGGGAATTTCATTTTTGAGCAGGCTTGATAGATCTCATTAATACTCGATATCGTCAATGTCACAGATCAAATAAAAATCCTTTATGTATACCTGATAATGTGTAAAGAATGTTTACATTATCCCTTATTATTATCAGCTAGTTCATTAGCCTGCAAAAAACTTTGTTTCTCCAGAAAAACCCATAAACCCTATTAACCCTTCCAACATCATAGGAAATCTGACATTAAAATCTAACAAGCAAGGAATACAGTTACTGCTCCTGTACACACTTAATTTTTTAGTGTTGTCTAGATGGATTTAGGGTTTTGCTTTGGGTATATTTCAGAGGAAAATATCCCTGAAGAAACTAAATAGAAATGCTGTCTAACCTTCACTTCCATGAGCAGTTAATAAAAGACAACATGATGAAATTTTTTTGATGATGAAACTACCACTACCTGCTCAGAAATCCTTAATTGATCAATAATTTAAAAAGAGACTAGGCACACTAATGCTAAGCCCTACGGGATCTCATATCACAATAAAAAAATCAGCTGTGAAATCTGATTCCAATACTGTGGAAGTAATGGAAGTCAAAACTGCATGTGTGCATTTCCAGCAGGGACCACAGGCTACTTCTAAACACCATGAGCACTAGTGGCTCCAATATGCAAAAGATTTACAGGTATGTCATAGATATCCTTTAAGGCTTTGTGATTTTTTTATTGACTAGAATGACTTCCCAAAGAAATTAATGAACAAAGAACTTAGGAGGATCAAATAAGCACGTAAGAGAAATGTGTCTAATAATGGCAGACATATATAAGTATAGAAAATCTTGAGCTATTTGGTGAATACTCATGAAACAGGTGATTACTGTAAATGCTGCTTTTTCAGAAAAAGAGAATCTTTTAATTAATAATATTTTTTCATATTTTTGTCAGACATAAGTGACAGAACATTTAGATATGGATGCTTATATCTTTCTGCATTTTTTGAATTAACTTTTTGATATGCTTGTTATAGACTTTGGAAGGAAAAAATCACTCTTTTAAAGATTACTACATTGATACAGACTTCTATTAATTCTATCACATCATCTTTTGAATAGATACTCTGTTAAGTTTCCCATACTTTTTGGAGGGGGTATTGATGTTAGGTTGACAGCCCGGTCATCACCATTTTTTGTTTTGTACGGTATTTTATCATCAGCACACTTCCAGCCTGCTAGCATCTAAAGCAGAAATGACTCCTCAAAAATTTTCAGTCTTCTTTTAAGTAGAAATAAGAATTTGTTGTTGAACCTTACAAAGTTCTTACCACCAGCTACGTCCTGTTTCAAAGAGTTGAACTGCTTGTATGCCTTCCACACACTTTTAACGGTATGTAGATAATATTTCTTTTCCATCCAAGGATAGACTTCAATACAGAGAAAACAAGGACCTAATTTCTAAAAAAATACTGTCAAAAATTTAAGAAATGTAAGACAGCTCTTGCATAAATTTATCTAGTAAACAAAATAATAATTTCTACTTGAAAAATAGAAGAATGAAATTCTTCTGTGTTGCAGTTGTTGCAGTTTCTTTGCACTTTCCAGGGGTTTCTGAATACATTGTAGCTCTTTGGAGATAGTGTCCTTCATTTTCCAGATAAAAGTTCCTCTTTTGATTTCCCATTTCTTTAACCTATACTTCTTCCTTCCATAAGACTGCAAGTGCATCAATCACAATCCAAATTATATTTTTAAGGCAGAGTGTGGGCGGCATTGAGCTCATTGATAAAATGATCAATCAATTTTTATTGTTACTGCATTTAAAAGCCTTGTCTAGAAATCAATGGTGTCAAATATGGCAAAAATCACAGAGCAAAATTAAACCTGACGTAAGACAAGAAACTACAGATGTTCAGAAACAGAAAGAAATGCCCCCTCAGGATAATGCTTGTTGTGTTAAATGGGTATATTTCACCAGAACAGCAGGATAGCTATTACTAGTGCTTTTAGTGGACATTACAGCTATGAAAATTTGTAGGAAATAGATGAAAAAGTATTATACAGAAGTGTGTATAAGTGATCATGCCAGCTTGAATGGCAACCTAAGAAAAAGCAGAATGCATTCAAAACAGGAAAAAATTTCTGATTCTGTGGGAGATAAAAATAGGTGACATGGTTATTCATAGCACTGAATGAAATATGGTCAGTAGGGAGGGAAATAGGGAAGTCTCTTTCTAATGAGCAAAATTCTGTTTGATAGTGAAATCAATGCAAAGGATGAAAAATTATCGATGTGAAATTAGCAAAAAACCATGTGGCATTTGAATATCATTTCAATCTAAAGTCTTCATATGTTCATATTAAAAAGAAGTATCTCCATAACCGTCGCCCTGTGAAATGGTTGATTGTAAAGTAGGAGTTAGAAAAAATATAGAACATCTCTATGTGGAGGACAAGGGGGTTTGGTTCTCAACTTACGGTAAGTATTAGCTGTTGTTTCCAGAATACGTAGTATTTACTGCTGTGTTAATTTAGATGAATATATTTCATTATGTCCTGGTCATAGAGAAATTCAATATTTATAAGGAAGCATACCACTGGAAATAACATTATGCCAAATGTAGAGAAGGTATCATTCATCTTAAAAATATATGAATGAGAATATGTGTCAGACTTCATATTCAAATATTTGAAAAGTTGTTCAGTGATATAAAACCTAAATTAGAGTTTAAGCAAGACTCAAACATGTCACTTATCATCGACTGCAGATAGACTAAATATATAACTGATCTGCAGAAGGAAAATTGTTGATTCTGAGGAGGCTAGATTTTTTTTTCTCCTACAGAACAAATTGTACTCTCATACAAATTTATTGTCATACCAAATGTAATTTATCAGCTTTTTAAAAAAATCTACTTCTGAATAATGAAGTGTAGGGATTATGACTATACATCTTAAGGGTGTGAACTATGTACAAGTACCTGATTTTCACCTAAACCATCTTGTAATAGTAGAAAGATAAAAATGAAGAAAAAAAAATAAACTCAAGAAGTAGTTTGATTATATGGATTCCTTAAAAATAGAAATGGTGATTGATGTCAAGTTATATATGCAAATGAAAAAAAAAATCTGCTAAAGAACAAGACAAAGACTGTTTTAAGACTAAATATAGCACACTTAATTTTGTAAATATTTGCAATTAATTCTTGCTATGGCAAGACATGCCAGAGGAAAAAAATAAGGTAGAATTGTTTTGAAGTAACAAGTAATTTGCTTTGTTGTTGTGCTCAATGGACATTTCCAAGAGAGGGAGTTGTTATGGACTTTTGTGGACTCAGAATGCTCTGATGATAGTGATGCCATTTTGACAGCAAAGGCCGTACAATAGACTGCTCACATGCAGGAATAATGTAACAAACCCAGGTGGTTGGTTCTACAAATAAAAGGGCTGGATGATCAGATGGGCTTCAGTGAGGCTTTTTCACAACATTTCACCAAATGCATTACACTGACATCTGCTTTTATAAGTAAATATAGTTAGAAAAGGTGAAAACAAGCAAATCTAGGTTATATATGTACTGGTTTTACTGTTACTGGAGAGAGAGCAAGAGGATTGATGACCACCTTTTTTGCTATCTTTCAGAAAATGTACTTATTGAAAGAACAGGAATTTAGAAATCTTGTCACAAACAATTTAATCAATGAGATAGAGAATGGGGCCTGATACCCACCTGTCCAAAGCCATGACATAGAGTCTCTGGGGAGTGGGGTTGAGGGAAGTGAAAAGTGTCAGATGTATGAATGGCATCCTCTTCCACTACATTAAGACCTCTTCAGTGAAATGTACTGGAAATAGGATTGTTGAAGTGGTGTAAATTTCATTCAGAGAAGCTCTCCCTCATTGCCCTGATCCCTTAAAATTGCAATGAACTCTCATAGCTGTATTTCAACATTAGTCTGGAAGCTCAGCAATTGTAGCTGTGTATCAGTGATCAACCATTTTTGCAAAAAGGCTCTGAAAATTGAGAGTTACTGAATGCCTGAATTTTGAGTCACTGTGTGATAAATCAGAAAGGAAATTTTCCATTTGAAAGCATCCAAGTCTTTTGATTTTGTGTGCTTTTCTAAGGTTATCTTTTTCTTCAGACTCTTTTTGACTTTTAAGTGTTGAATTGAGCAAAAATGATACACTATACATAATAGAACAGAAATAACAGTTAAGACTCAACATGATGGCCAATTTAGATCAGGCCCCAGGACCAGGATTTACAATATCTATCTGTGGAAATAAGCATGTGAACGAGTCATGGCAGGTTCATTTTACAGTCTATAGAAAGAAACGGGCACTTTCAGAATGCAATGCCTCTCATTCTAAAATAAATATATTAAGCACAGAGAATGATTCTGTGTTCTAACAGCGCCTGTTTCCCACCATTTGCTGCAATGACAGCCATGCACAGCTAATTCAGGTGTGGAAGATAAAAGTTAGCTGACGTGAACTGAACATTGAGCTTCTGACTAAAATCTTTACTCAAAAAATCTTGCTTTTTATTTACGCTGCATGTTTGACAACTATTTGCAGGTGTAATTTTTTTAAGAATTTCAATTAAACCCTGCAATCATCATACAAAGTGATTCTTTTAGACATTTAAGGTGTTTTTCTTCTATCAAATTCTGTTTTTGATGTTAGATATAATAAATTTCTCTCCAATGAAAGAAATTATTAATGAAGATCAGATTGTCTCTTACTTTTAGTAAAGCCATACCACAGTTACAATGTACTATACACCTAGATGTATATGGTCCCTTTATTAACTGTCAGTATTGTGGTACATCAAGATTTGGTTCATAACCACAGTGTTAACACAGTGTCTGTGCTGTCATTGGCAAATCAATGATTAAATTATGTTCACTAGTAAATGTGACAGTGAGCTGGAAAGCAGCTTGTCCTGATGGACACCAATTAATGCAAGGCAGCGATGTGCCCTTGCCATAAGGAAGGTAAATACTATTCTAGGATTCATTAGTCACAGTATTGACACAGACTGAGAAAGGTGATCCCACCTTATTCATCACTGGTGAAGCCACACATGGATACTGTGTCCAGTTTTGGGCTCCTTAATACCAGACAGGCATGGACATAATGGAGAGAGTACAATGAAAAGCCTGAAGATGCTGAAGGGGCTGAAGCATATCTTTTAAAGCAAAAGGCTAAGAGAGCTGGTGCAATTCACCCTCAAGAAATGAAGGCCTCAGTGGTGTCTTATCAAGGTATATGCATGGCTTAGGATAGAAGAGAGTGAGTAAAGAAGGCAAGAGACAGGCTGTTTTCAGTGTGGTCAGTGTCAGAGCAAGAGGCATTGGGCACAAACATCAACACAGGAGGTTCCCTCTAGGTATCACTTTGCCACAGTGAGAGTGACAGAGCACTAGATTAGATTGCCCAGAGGAATTGTGGACTCTCAATCTTTGGAGATATTTAAAAGCCACCTGAACATGGTCTTGGAAGTTGGCTCCAGGTGACTCTACTTGAGCAGAGGATCAGAAAACTAGAGAGTCCTTTCCAATCTCAGTCTTTCTGAGATTCTGTGATATATATTTTAAAAGGTCCTGAAAAAGTATTTTTTTAACAACTAATAATATCAATAGATGACAACTTTTTTTTTTTTACTTATTTATGGCAGTGATAATGCCTGGTAATACAATTTAAAGTAAATACCACAATTTAAATTAAAAAGACAGGTTTTGAAACATCAAATACATAGAAGGAAATGATCCTGAGGTTTGCACTGCCTTATTTTTGATACATGGAACAGTCTCCGCCTAGAAAAGACACTTATATTTCAATTAATGAATTCCAAAATAGATTAATAATTTTAGAGTTTTTTCTAAGCTTTTCCAACTGTTTCTGAATAGCAAAAACTATGACTTGTAGGTCCCAGAAAGATTGTCTGTCTTGAGTGCTAGAGGATGACTGTCCTTTTTTTGTGGGTTTATTTTTGGTGGGGTTTTTTTTTGCCTTTTTTTTTTTTTGGTGGGGTTTTTTTTGTTTGTTTGTGGGTTTTGTAGTTCTTTGGGTGTTTTTTTTGTTTGTTTGTTTTTTAGTTTGGGGTTTTTTTTATGGTTTGAGTTGTAAGTGACCTTAAAGATCATCTAGGCTCAACCCACCTTGCCCTTGCTGTGGACACTTCTCACTAAACTAAATTACTCAACACCCCATCCAGCCTGACTTTGAATACTGCCAGGGATGGGGTACCCACAACTTCTCTGGACAAACTGTTCAGTTACTCACCACCTTCGCAGAAAATAATTTCTTCCTTATAGCTAAACTAAATCTATTCCCTTTCAGTTTAAAGCCATTCCAACTTGTCCGATCACTACCATTCCTGGTGCAGAGTCCTCTCTAGCATCCCTGTACGCTCCTGTCAGATACTGGAAGGTAGCAGTGAGATCTCCACACAACCTTCTTTTCTCTAGGCTGAACTGCCCCAAATTTCTCAGCCTGTCTTCCTAGGGGAGGTTCTTCAGTCCCCTTATCAGCCTTGTGGCCTCCTCTCAACCTGAGTTCCCACTGCTACTGTTGTTCAGCTGGTACACCAAGGACTCCTCTCTTCTATGTCTGTGTCTCAGCAAGCAACAGGACAAGTTTTTATTTGGGAACAGGCACTCTGAAAGAGGTTTCTTTTTTGGAGAAGAGACACAATTTTCTATAATGAATTTTTGTATTGACTTAGAAATGTTGATAAAGGTAGAGTTGCTTTACTTAAAACAAGATCACATACATGCTTCTAGTTTTAAGGAAATCCTTTGAATCCTTTGACTTATCAGTTTTATTCAAAGTCACATGAAACATATTGAAAGTTAGAAATGTTTGAGTTAAAAGGAAAAGGGAGATTACTGTGGTCTTTTTCCCACACTTTCTGACGTAACAACACTTATATTCTATTCATAATACAAAAGTAATGACTAGGAAAAAAGCAGTGTCATTCATTGGACTTAAATCATTAAATAATTCCTCAGACTGTTCCTTTCAGCATGTCTGAGTTCCTTTGGGCAGCAAGGATATTACAAATTCATATTTTACACAGCAACAAAATTCTAGGAAGCTTATTTCTGTTTTATTCTAGGTCCAGTAAGATTGGATTAATGTTTCTGATCAAATTATTTGTAACTTAACAAATAGTTCCAGAAAGGATTTTCTTTACCAAGTGTAATTCATTATCATGTTTTAAAATTAAGTGTAGGGATTATGACTATGCATCTTAAGGGAATGAGATATGTACAACTACCTGATTTTCACCCAAATCCTGCTATAGAAGTAGAAAGATCAAAATGTAGAAAAACAATACAAACTCTAAGAGTAGTCTGAATATATGTATTCTTTAAAAATAGAAATGGTGATTGATGTCAAGCTATATGTGCAAATGATAAAAAGTGCTATTAAGGTAGCAAAGTCTTACAAGAATATTAAAATAAGCATAAAGAATGTCATTGGCTGATAAGTCTTTTATCAAAGCATCATGATAAAGTCAGTACTGAGAGGTTAGTAGTGGTGTGGTCTGAGATCCTTTAGGCAAATATGAGTCAAGAGACCAAACTGGTCCTCTGCAGGTCCAAACATGAGCAAGAAGAGGAAAAAAATAACTGCTTCTATTCAGTCTCCCCTATAATGTTCTGGTTTTTGTTCTCCAACAGGCATGTTCCTCAAGGCCTGTGTAGCAGGAGCCCAAATCTGAGTAATAAATTAATGTGTGCAAACCCTCTTTCACAAACAGTTTATTATACAAAGAAAGAGGACAGCGAAGCCCTATTTATTCTCAAATCCCATTGTATGCAAAAACTCAGCCATGTTACTTATTACAAGAGTGGCAATTTAACCCCTGTCATCAGCACAGTCTTCCCTGCATTCAGCTGTCCCACCCACTTTGAATGTCATACCTTCTCCTAGACACTCCCATCTCCCAGAGATGGGACCTGAAAAACAGGGAACTTTTTTAGGCAAACCACCAGAATTCATAAACACTGAAATACCCCAACTATTAAATTACAAATGATAAGAATATAAAGGGTAAAACAAATTGTGAAGAATAAAGTTTGAAACTAAATAGAAATATTCCCTGATATAAACTAAGACAGGAAAAAAGAGGGGTTTTTTTCTCTAACATTTTGAGATTTTTATATAAGTGATTCATACTAAGATAAAGAGAGGCAGAATCCAATGCCATACAAAATTTCTGGTAGATAAATATCATCATGGTTTAAAGCTTTTAGAACATATCTGATTTGGAGGAAAAAAAATGGAGCTTGTTTAAGCTCTGTTTCATTTTCCATCACAAAATATTTGAAAGAGCCTTGAACTGTTGATTAAAACTGCTGATTAAATCTTCTGATTACCCAACTACTTCTTTATTACAGTATTTTGTGTAAATGTCACATTAGGTCTAAAACTCCTGAACACTGGCAGAAATTATACATGTTCACTGTAGATATTAAACATTAAGAGGTTTTTTTGGGGTCATGTGATGGCTGGAGTAGGAGATTGGAATTCTTGCAGGTATTAAGACAGATATGGGCAGGCATTGACACCAGTCATGAGTTTATCTCATGGAAAAGGTTTATTACGGAATACTGGAAGAAAACATGTGAAATAGTTTTTTATTGAAAAGCAAGTTAGGCACTGTAATTTTTAAAAAATATTTTTATGAAAGGGCATTTGTAACAAAGATCCTTTTTTAATGCCTGTGATAATATCTGACTTACTTTCCACAAAAGAGATCTCTGCAGTAATGATTATCCACACTGAGGTCATCTCCAGGGTGGATGATGAGCACTGCTTCCTGAGTGATAGAACTGGGCCTGGCTAAACCATGATTACTTTATATCTGAGTCTGCTTTAATTTAATTCCATAAGCTGTTGTACTCATTTCCCTGAACAACACTGAAGGTCTGATTTTTAGAGATATTGAACATTCAAACCTCAAACTTTTTTTTTCAATTAGCAGTTTCTTCTTGCACTGTCATTCCAAAGCAGCATTTAAGTAAAGATGCACTATATAATGAAATATATTACAGGCAAAAGCACTGTGTATATTTTAGACAAGAATTAAAGTAATGTATTAAGTCAACAATTAAATAAAAATGCTCAGAGTCTGCTTCTTTGTGAAATAGAGGTGCTTGAGGCTATTTTTATAATGTATTCCTATCTCATATGTTAGCCTTAGAAGATGTTAAATATATGAATGGCATAAAGAGATTTCAAACACACTCTGAAAAAAAATAAGAAAAATGAAGACAAAAATAATTCCATTTTTGTTTCCAGTGTACTAATCATATTGGAAAAATACCTGGAATATTATAATAATTCTTATAATAATACAACAAGAAAAATACCCAAAAAGAGTTGGTTTTCAGTGGAGGTGTAATTAGATTAGTCTTCATCAAGACTGAATACATACAATGGATTACTATCAATATGTTATCTTCTAATCTCACCACGTGGGATTTATCATTGGGCCCAAGAATACCTCAAGATCATGAGTTCAGTGGGGAGCAGAATGATGAACTGTGCTCATTCGACTCAAGGACATCATCTCTCATAAAAGCAAGCAAATGGATTTCTTGTCAAGAATACCTAAACGAAAAAAGTTCATTTAATTTCTGCTGGCACCTACTATGAAAAAGAAATAAAAAACGGATTTGATAATGGCCTTAAAAAAAAAAGACGTCAGAAGAGACAAAGTTTTTTGATGCAAATCAAAAATTCTTGCACGATAAATGACTATATATTTCTTGTATCAACAAATAATGCTTACTATATATAGTAGTATATATAATTTTATGTATATAATACTTACTATATGTAGTCAATAATCATGGAGAGTCAGAACAAAAAAACTCTGAGTATTTTGTTAACAGAAATAAACATAACTGAAATACATCTTCCAAATCAGATGGAATTTTTTTAAAAGTTATATTATAATAACTGCTGAAATTTACAGATATTGTGAAATACTGTACGGATTTTATTATTTTTTTAGTAGGGATGCTTACAAAATCAAAACCGTATTTTTGCAGTCTTGAGCTGGTTTAGTTTAATTCATCATAGAGGAAAGAATTTGCCAAAATTGCTGTAGTTGAGTTATCAATGATCGTACCCTATTTAGTACTTATGTTGTAGCAGCTTCCTACTCAAACCTTCCCTGTACCTGAAGCTGTGTCACCCCAGTGAAGATAAATGTACTCTCTTTGAGAATATGGAGAATAACATTGTGTCCAACAGTTTAACTTCTATCCTGCATTTCTGTTTGGGTGTCAACATGAGTAAGTATTTAGGCTTTACCAATGAAATTAGCCTTCCTGTTCACAGGTACTGTTATTTAGTAACAGTAGATGGTACTTTCTCTATTGGCTCAAAATAAAATACCCTATTTCTGTTGAAAAAAAGTAAGATGGAAAATTTACGTCTCACACATAGCAGTCAATACAGTCTATTTCACTTAGAAAAATGTTTAAATGCACTAAAAGAAAATTAAAATCCATATCGTGATTCTGATGTGATCTCAACGTAATAATCCTTGCTGTTAAAATAACAGTCATTAAAAATAGACACTGTGTGCACATGCAGAGCAAGAAGGGAGGCCTGCTATTTCAGTACTTTATGGATGTTAGAATTTTGATTTGATGGCACATGAAAGAATTCCTTCTTCCAAGATGAAACTTCATTTTATTTTATTTCATTTGCATATTTTCTTAATTATTCCACTTTTCTAAATCCTGTGTAACTTCTAGGACATCTTGAAAGGCATGATCTAAGCACATCATTCTAATTATGTGATCACTTGGCAATTTTTCACAATATCAAGGTCAGCTGCCTTCACAGACTAACACATACCTTTGCACTATTTGTTTTGGCATTGTCATGGTTTCTGGAAGATTAAATTAGTTTAGATCGTGTTTCATAACTGTTCTGCTATATCATGCTTACTACAGAGAAACTGGCTGCTGATTATCACATCCACCACCTTGTCTCCTTTTACTGAGCAGTAGATTCAGCTGCCTGTCATTCCACATCACGATGAGTGTGAATTCCAGAACCTCAGCAGCTTCTGGGAATCTTGAGTGCTTGAAGCTCCCTGCAGATGACTACATTGCCTGCAGATGTCAGGGAGAACTGAGATTTGTGACACAGACACTTCAAACCTGCTGTGATTTGAAGAAGCTTGTTCACCTCCACACCCTGGTTGGGTGGACACAATCCTTACTCCATGGTGCCATCCTTACTGACCTGACCATATGAGCTCTCACACTGCCCTTTGTGGATGTCAGAGAGAAGAGCTAGGCATTCAAGATGCTCCTTAACAGTAAGGCAGCTTCTTTCCTTATTCTATTTCTATTGAAGAACTTGTACCTGTACATAACTCAGTGCAGATGTGCTGGCTATTTTACCATACCTCAGTTTTTCAAACAACATCCCGGTTTTGTGGCGGGAGTTCTAGTCACGTCTGTTTTTTCTCCGTGTTGCACATATTTGTGGACATGTATTTGAAACCGTTTCATCTTTCTTTAGGTCTTTCTTGTTACCATTGCTCTTCACCTTCTGTTTTCTACCCCTTTCTACTGTTTACTTCTTTACTTGGTTGCTTACAATCTCATTCCTCTGCTTTCCTAGTGTAAAACTCTTCCAACTAGGCTGGCCTGCCTCTTGAAAAAAGTGTTCTTGCCCCACTTTGGCAGAGCTATTGCATCTCTCTGTGACAGTCAAAAGACAGTGTGATTATAAAAGCCAAAACCTTGATGTTTACACCAGCATGGATGACAACACCGATTGATGACAATCATATACAGATAGGAATTGTGCATTCCCTTCAGCTGCTCTCGGGACATTGAACCTAGTAGGAGCTGAGTGACAGAAGGCTTAGCCTGGGGGCACATCAAATGTAGCTGAGACCAAACCCTTTTACAGGGCTGATGATTTGCCAGGCTGGCTTTATTCCTATGGAAAAGTGAAATTAAAAATTAATATGTATTTTCTTTAAAGAGAAGCAAAATCTCAAAATGGGTCAAAGACACTTGTAGATGAGAATAAGGTCTACCAATGCAGAGTGTTCTGACAATTATTTTTAAATTGCCTGAAATGGTATTTCTGATAATATGTTCTCCTAGAAAATTCCCCTTTCAACACAAAACTGAAATGAGCAGAAATGAAAACCCACTTAAATTAGTATGAGTACCACTGTGAATGAAAAGGAGGTGAGCCTTCTGTTCTGCTGCATCTCACATGTTGATAGAGGCATTTTCAACTGGAGTTTGAGCAGAAAGAAGGTCACCAAAGTCACACAAATATTCCTAAAACTCTACCTAGCTTGTCTACCAAGACTGAAAAATGTATTTGATTGAAAAAATATATCTAATAATCTAACAGCTTGACAATTTTCACCCAGTGATGATGTAGAAAATATGAAGCATTACTACAAAGGAAACCATCTTTATATCACACAGTCTTATTTAAAAAGATAAAGTCTGTGGATAAAAGTTGAAGGTGAAATACCTTTGCTAAAAAATTGACCATATTGTTAGATATATCAGCTTTTGTTCTTCACCTCCAAGTCTGTTATTTGAGTACATATGATGTACACAAATATGTATCCAAGATGATAAACCTGTATGTGTAGAAGAAAATCAGTTACTCTGTGACAATAGGGATGATCTAAAGATCAAGAAAGTGCTCTTCAATAGAAGCAGATCAGTGATAAATGGTTGATTATGAAGCTAGGAAAAACTGCATTTTAATGAAGTTGTTACCATCCAGATTATGTCATGGATGAAGGTAGCATTAAGGATATCTTAACTACATAATGTTCTGGGAGTACATTTTTGTGTCAAAAAACCCTGTTGGTGAATCACAGAAGAAATGAGAGGAATTTAGGGAGTGTACAATATGAGCTGAAAGCAGTATATAAAAAAACCACAAACCCTCTCACTTTTTACTCATATCTTTCTCAGTATTGCCACATTTTATGACGAAGTGGAAAAAACCTGTAAGAACAAAATTGTTAAAGCAAGAACGTCTTGTACTGTAAATTAAACAACTTTTATTTGTAATTTTTTTCCACAGGACTGTTTAATTGGAAGGTCGCTTCATGTAAAAGTAGCTATAAAGGCTCCTTAATTTAGAACATGAGGACATACCATGGTTCTATGGCTAAAATTTGAAGATTAAGTTTCAATAGGAAAAAAAGTTTTGGCAGCATCAATATTAACCTTCTAACACATCCCCTCTGAGAGACCATGTCCATGTGTGACCAATACCAGGGCAAGATATCGCCAGTGGGCTTGTGAATGCCCCATCCTGGGGGAAGGACACCCCTGATCAACCAAAGGGACATGAGACACCGGCCCAGGGTAGAAGCCACCTTTGGATACACAGCCTCCCTGTCAATGCTGCCTGCCACCTAAGCTGCAGACATGACCTGCAGACAAATTGCAGAAAATTTTATAAATGGGGAGGAGACAATTGTTCATGTAAGCATTCATATAAATGTTTATTATCATGGTTCACTTTCCACAATTACTGAATCAGTGAGTAGAGATTTGCATTGGCTGTCACTAAGTAAAATAAATTCTCCAACTCTAGACTGCTTTGCCTGCAACCGATGATAGAAGACAACATTCAAATTTGCAACTCATTCTAAGATTGTGACAGGTAAGATTCTGTGAGGTACCACAGTTATTGGCTGCTTTTGAGAAGTTCAAAAATTTTCAGGTCTGTTATCAAGCAGTCAGTTCCTCCATTCAGGTCTCCCTTTGTCTCTTTCTGATTTGTCAGGAAAACATCCTGTCAAAATCTCCATAGAAGTTGAAGTGTCTTGTGTGAAGGATTTTCACCTCCACAAGACACTAATTTTCCAGTTAAAAAATCAATTATAAAAGTATTCCAAAGTAGATGTAATCACAGTTACACATCTCTGGATAAGAGGACCAAAGGCCCCTCTGGTGAAGCATGGGTTAAACACAAAAAGAAAAGATTGGTCTTAACTGACACATGTCAAATAAAAAATGTCATGTAAAAGGCCATTGCACAGAAGATCTGTTGTCTTTTAACATTATTGTCACCAGCTTAGAGAAACTGAATCAATTTTCAGTTGTAGGGAAAAGGGAATAGAAAACAAGGGAAAGGGGAAGTAAAAAAAAAGGGGAAGGGGAAATGATGAAAAGAGAAAGAAAAAGAAAGAAAGAAAAGGAAACAGAGAGAGAGAAAGAAGGAAAGAAAG